>CM045731.1:71658916-71698916 GCA_024760905.1 Plotosus lineatus
TTTTTTTCCTTCAGCTAGGTTTATTATTTTTGTGAGAATGCTTGGTGTGCAATCCCATAATGCCGTTCTAGGAGTTTCAGAGATTCGGTGCCTAATGAGGAGTCAAGGCCACCTCTTGGCTCAATGCTAACACAACGTCAGATCTTTGCAAGCTCGTCCTTAATACTAGTGAGATTTAAGTGAATATTATAAATTGAACACCAGTTTGGTTCACTTTAAAACAGGAAAAAAAACCAGGAAAAAATAACAATAAAAAATTCTAAATAAACAAATGTGACACATGATCATACACCAAGGTTTAGGGCTTTAAAACAATGCACAATGCTAATGCACTGAAGCAATACTAAGTACTAAATACCATGCTCTCTGTGTGTGTGTGTGTGTGTGTGTGTGTGTGTGTGTGTGTGTGTGTGTGTGTGTGTGTGTGTGTGTGTGTGTGTGAGAGTGTGTGTGTGTGTGTGTGTGTGTGAGAGTGAGAGAGAGAGAGAGAGAGAGAGAGAGAGATAGAGACATTCATTCATTCATTTTCTGAATCACTTAATCCTAATTAGGGTCATGGGGAGGCTGACACCCTTGCCAGCGATGGTAATGGTTCTTTTATATGAACCTCTCAAATCAGACATTGAGAGACACGGCCGGCCTTTGATAACCCAGTTAGCTGCACTTGTGGGGGTGTATAAGATGAGTTTAATAAAATTGAATGTAATTATAATTTGTATAACGTATAATTGATGTTGATTAATAAATATATTGCTGTGGTATAAGAAGATTGAAAAGTCTCTGGATGCTCACAGTGACTCCCAGCTCTCTCTCAGGAGCTCCGGGTAATGAGTTATCATGTTAAAATAGAAGATTGTATTAATTGGGGACTGTTTTGCTGTCCTCTGTTTATTATGAGTGCAGAGGATGATAATAATGCATCACGTGTTCAGTTTATTAAACAGATTTAATTCCATTCTTGAGTCTGGCTGTGAGTTTCAAACGAGCTGCTGCACCGAATGGAGAACAAATTCAGCCGATCAGCTCAGATAGCAAACAACTTCCCGCTGTCACAGGAGCCAAAATCCATCAGCATGAACACCATGGTCTGTGCTGTGTGTGTGTGTGTGTGTGTGTGTGTGTGTGTGTGTGTGTGTGTGTGTGATCACAGTGTATTTCCCAGGTCTGACACTGACGGTTGTTATTTTGCTTGTGGCGTCTGTCAAACTGAACACAGCTTAATTGAGCACAAGTGGATGAACAGCAAGAAAGAAAACGAGACAGAGAGAGAGAGAGAGAGAGAGAGAGAGAGAGAGAGAGAGAGAGATTGTTCGGGGATCTTGATTAGACTTTGGAATACACTATGAGCTGCTAAATCTCCTGGTGTTTTTTTTAATCATGACTATAAGATCATC
Source organism: Plotosus lineatus (assembly GCA_024760905.1). NCBI lineage: Eukaryota > Metazoa > Chordata > Actinopteri > Siluriformes > Plotosidae > Plotosus > Plotosus lineatus. Next base: position 71,660,311 of record CM045731.1, read on the forward strand.
TTCTCTTTATGTTGAAGAGGTAACATTAAATATGGTATGAAAGATTAAATGAGTGAATAAGTACAATCCTAACTAGAGGAAACTAACTAAAAAAAATAATAATAAAAAATAGGGGCTCAATTAAAGGAGTAACCCCAAGCTAAAGGACTCTCAGAATGATGCTACCAGATTCATGATCCATTCGGAGCATTGTGATCTCAGGGTGCTGCATTTCTCCCAAACCCCTGGGTGAAAACCTACCATCAAAGCCTTTCTGCAGCTTCTCTACATCTCATCATGCTCGAGTTCTCCCCAAAAGCAGTGGTGGCTCAGGTGGTTAATGCAATGGGTTGCTCAATGGAAGGTCAGCGGTTCAATACCCACTGTCACCTCTGTTGGGTCATTGAGCAAGGCTCTTACCCCTGAATTGCTCAGGTGTATTAAAAAATAACGATAACTGTAAGTCACTCTGGATAAGAGTGTCTGCCAAATGCTGTAGATGTTAAATCAGTATGCAGTTGAAGTAATAGCAGGATGCAAAACGATGTCCACTTTATTTGTACCCCAGATGTACAAAATTAAATCATAGTACTTTGTCTAATGTAGGCACAGAGAAAACGGTAAAATAAATAAAATATACAGGAAACCATCGAAAACATTGGATCAAACAAGAGAGCAATGAGGAGTATCGCATGAGTAATACTTTCCAGCCATGTCTCGCCCTAGGCGTGTTTATACGGCCCTCTTCAGCCAATCACTCATGTTTCTGTTCTGCTTACTGACCCTCCTGAAATGAGCCGTAGTTCTCATGGCATTAGCGAGTCATAGGTCCTGAGAGGAAGGCTCAGCTGTGCAGAACAGGGAGGAAGAAATGAAGAAGCCTTGACAATTTTATCTTTTACCCCCATTTCACTGGACTATGGCACGCAAGAATCGTAGCAAAAACGTGCGGAGCGCAGTCTACAGAAGAGCTTCGGCATTTTTACACGGAAAACAGGTGAAAACGCTACGGAAAAATGGAAATTCGTATACCCCCATTTCAGTGGAGTACGGCATGCAAGGATCGTGTAGCAGTAAGGCGCGGAATGCAGTCCACAGAAGAGCCTTGTGGTGGGTGAAAATCCTACGGAAAAGTGGAAATTCTTACACTCTCGGAATGGTCACAGTATGTGCGGAACAGGTACGACAAAGTACGCCAAAGTGATCCCACGGAACACTCACGGAATTTTTTTTTCCATGAACGTGCTTTTGAACATGCTCAAAAGCACATTCATGGAATATTTTGGCGTGCCGGAAGCATACGGAAGTGGAGGAAGACTTGAAGAATAACTGTACAATCACAAGGAATGACATGGAAGATGAGGGAATAACTGCAGAACATTTGCGGATGACAAAATTTTTGCTTCCATAAGTCTGCCGTGCTCCAGTGAAATGGGGGTATTTAATCTGAAAAATATCACGTATTTTGTTATTTATTTTGTATTTTTTTATAGGTTTCGGTTTTGATTAAAAAAACTAATAATAATAAAAATAAATAAATAAAAATATGACTGATGTAAATTGTGGTGGCACGGTGGTGTAGTGGTGAGCAAAGTCCCTTTACAACAAGATGGTCCTGGGTTCAAGTCACAGGCAAGGTGAAGGGATATCTATGTGGAGTTCTTATGCATGTTCTCCTGGTACTTGTGTGAGTTTCCTCCATGTAGAATGCGTGGAACACCCTGATCATTTCACCAGTCTATTGCAGGACCAATAAACACACACACACACACAAAAAAAAACCAAGCACATGCTAATTTACATTTTACATTTACAGCATTTGGCAGATGCCCTTATCCTTTTTTAATCAAACAAACCTCTGAGCATGTTCACTTGTCTTGTGTGGATATAAAGTAATTTTAATATAATTTGATGCTCTAAAGGTATCAAGAATGTTAAAGGATCAGGACACTGAAAAAGCAAAACAATAATGCTGGCTTTTAAAGAAAATAAATTTCTGTGTGACATAAAATCAGGCTTTTTTTTATAGCATGGAAAGGACACTTCAGTCACACGTCATGGTGGATTGCTGATCTGTCCCTTTGGGTTTTTTGGATATTTAAGCAGAAAGTCCACAAGAAAAAGAAATCGATTTGTGAAGTGTTTCGGGCTCTACATTTGAAATGATGCCAGTTCACGGAAAAGGATCGTGACGCCTTCTCCCAACACGCCAAGAAACTTTTCTTTGTTCCTTTCTTTTTTCCAGAAGGGATTAGGGAGGTGTTGTCCACGACTCTGGACCTGAATTCATGAAGCAGTTTAGGAAGGAAATGTCCTGAAGCCCTGTAGATCCATTTTTATCTGGACGCTGAAATTGTTCCTGCTGGATTTCAGCTTGCAATAATTGAACTCTAGGGCTCTGCAGGGATGTGGAGAGAAATCAGAGACACGGCACTTCCAGAATGTAATCAACTCTTTTTCCGCAGCACTTGTACATGTTCCAAACATTTCATGATTTGAAGCCCCAACATCCTGTAATATTTGAGCTGAAATATTTCTCATTTACTCACAATACATCGCAATATAGGCAGTGTTGGCCTGTTGGTAAAGGTGCTGGATCACTGATCCTAAGGTTGGGGGTTCAAGCCCCACTCTCAATGGGTTGTCACCATCCCCTCAGTGCAGCAAACTGGATTATCAAAGGCTGGCCATGTCTCTCACTGTCTGTGGTGTGATGCATGTAAAAGAACCACTGTTGACTTTCGACAAGAGTAGCTGCAAAGCCATCAGCATGATTCCGCCCTGTAATGGCCTGGCGAGCCGTCCAGGATGTACTCTGCCCTCGCCCAAAGTAAACTGGGATGGGCACCACCATCCCCGCGACCCTAATTAGGATTACATGGTTACAGAAAATGAACGATGAACATCACAATCTAAATTAAACAGTACATTCATTCATCTCTCTGACTGAATAAGGAGGACCTCAGCCGACAGGGTCCAGCAGTCACCAGTGACACAGGTCATCAGTCTATTGCAGCATCACCACACACAACCATTCACATTCATACTCCCACTCACATCTACAAGCAAGTGTAGGCTGCAAAGCTGTCAGCATGTTTCTGTCCCTCGCTAAAGGAAGGGCATCCAACGTAAAAACCTATGCCAAATGAAACGTGCGAATCATTCACTGTGGCGACCCCTGAAGACGGGGAAAAGCCGAAAGGAAATCTCATCAGTCGAAAGTGCATGTCTTTAGATTGTGGGAGGAAACTAGAGTACCCAAGAGAAACCCATACAAGCACAAGGAGGACATGGAAACCCCACAGTCTCCGAGCCCAGGACTCAAATCCGGGGCCCTCTTGCTGTGTGACAGACTTGCCAACCACTATGCCACTATAGTGCCCTTAAAACAATACTTCAGTATGACACACTCAGTGCCTTTGTTGAGTATTTATGACGTTTCATGCGCATTTTTGCCAAGTATTCATACTAAATATTTCTCAGACTCACATCTGAATCTTGACTTTGAACTTGTCTGCTGAATTTAAATAAAGTATTGAACTGCACCAGAGATAGTCTGGACTATCCGTCTTGGCAATCCCAAAGTTGATTATTTCTCTGTAATCACATCTCCTCAAGTCTTGATTTTTAATTTGTAGTTAGTTATGTTTGTTCTTCCGTTCCTAGTTCCATCCCGGGTTGTACCTCTTCCTGTGATATGAGTTCCAGATGTATAGAGAAAGTCTACAGGTAAAGCAGGGAGCCAGAGCCCGGTTTACTTCCTAATCGTGCAGGTTATTGAAGGACATACCCAGGAGAAGTTGTAAAGTATTCTTCTTATCACAAAGTATTGCTCTTGTTTTTGTTGTCAGAGTTATTGATAATTTGGTCCTCAGTTTTTTTTATCCTTTGCTGTGTCTCATTCTTGATATTTTGTCCTACTCTTCCTTTTGTTTTACAAAGCATGATAGAGTATCCACTGATGAACTGTTTGCCTGATGCTCTGACATTTGCCTGTTTCATGATGCTATTTTTTATTGTGGACTTTGAATATTTGTAGTACATAGTATTTATCATACATTACAGTATTTATGATGTACAGTTTTTATTTGCAATTGCATCCACCTCTCTCTTTGTGACGTTTACACATGTAAGAAATTTGATAGTTCCTGTTCTCATGTCCTTTACATCGTAGTAGCCACAAACACTCATTCCCTTACCAAGCTTTTATTTTTTTCTCTTCAAGTTAGGGATAAAACTCTTCAATACGTTCATTAAAGCCTGACTTTTATTGTTTGTAGAAAAAAATTAAGGTACAAAGAAAAGATTCGAAAGCAAATAACATGTTCATGTCATGTTGGTGAAAAGCTGCAGATATTTGTATGTTATAGGAAGAAAAATATCAATTTTAAATCTTAATTTTGACTAAAATCCTGTTGGATTCAGAAGCATGTTCCTGCAAGTGCTACTTTCAGACATGTATGGTTTTATAAACATTATATGTTTATATGTTCATAAAAAACCGATGTGAAATTGTTTACGGTGTTGAAATCTGTGGCCATATTTAGAAGAAGTTGTTGATCGATTACATTACGTTGTTTGGTGCGCAGGATCCTTGTTTTCTAACCTAACAAACTCTCACAGCTCTGATATTAACTAGTTTACCTGCTTGCATTAGATCACTTTCTCCAACAAGGATTAAGACAAGCTGATTATCATGCTTATATATTATTCTATGATCATGTGATCCCTGTGACTGTTATACAGGTCATCTCAGTCATTATATGAATGATGACTAAGAACTAGTGTAGGGTACTTTTGCTTTTTGTCACAAGTTTTTATTTTTCCTTTAGGCTGTGCATTTTTAAGATTACATGCTGTATGTAATAATAGGAGATGGCTGTAGTAGAGCTTTTTAATATTGTTTCATTAAAAATGAATTGAGTTTAATATCCATTGGGCGAATTCCTCCGATGTGCAAATGCGAGGTGCCTGATGCAACTGGTGTTTAACTTTGTGTTTTTCTAAAATAAAAAGGCATGTTCGTACATAGCAGGCCTCTGAGGTTGTTCTGAGGTTGCAATGAGGTTGCATTGGGCAAGGTTTAGAAAGGTTGTTAAAGCCGTCTTCCCACAACTACAAGGCAGCTTTACGGCAATACACCCAAAAATTTCAAACATTTTAAAAAATACTGTGGTTTTTGAGGATCAGTACTGAGTGTCTGCCAGCATGATTATGGTATCAAGATGATGTCTTTGCTGTCCAACATAGTTTGCAACAGTGCTAGACTGCTCAGGCCTGGTTATTCTGGTACACAGCATGAAACCCACAAAGACTCACAGAAATACAACAGTAGATATTTAAGCCGACCCAGCTGAGAGTGCAGCTAAAATATGATGCCATGTTTCTCTTCCGTCACCAGTGATGGTTCAGCGACCTCATCTCCTGCTCCACTTCCTACTCAAGCCAAGACAAGTCCATCTTTCATAGACAGAAAAGGAAGAGCCTTTAATTAATGCACAGTGCCACTGTTGTTAAATGTCAAGCAATAAATATTAAAGCATGCAAAAATGCAGTCCGGGGTTTAATTTTGCTCTTGAATAAGTCAAGACAAGATGTGATGACGAAGAGTATATACTGTGATGTTCACATTCACACTGAGTGACATTTTTAAATATTCAGTTAGGCTCATGTGTGTTCTTAAATTGTTCGAGAACAGTTGGTGGTGGTCAAGCGATAGGGAGCTAATACCCGTTGGGTGGCAATTGGCTAAAACTAAATTGAGGAGAAAAAAATCATGTAAGAAAAAGAATACCCCTCAGGGCATGGGACTACAAACTCCTGCTGTGAGGCAGAAGTGCTAATAACTATGCTACTGTGCCAGCAACGTTTATCAGAATTGGTAAACTCATACCCTGGGTAAGACTGGCAGTCTGTCACACCCGGTCACTTATTTTTTCCACAGGCTATTCTTGATATCCTTCCTTCAGTATCCAGGTGAAATATTATTATTGTTCACTGTGGGATTTAGAGATTATCAAATCCATAGCACTATCTGCAGCTGAAGTTCGTCATTTCAAAGGGTAATGAAAAAATCAGAAGACAGCATAGATTCCTCTGCTGTCCGATCAGATAAAAAAAAAGAATCTTCCCTAAACTGCAAATCAGGTATGCTGAGAGTGCTGGGGGAATTCGGAATGGAAATACTGTTTGCTGATACGCATAACATTACTGACCCCACAAGATCCCCCCCCCCCCCCCCCCCACACACACACACACACACACACTGTTTATAGTTATCCACAGCAAATGGTAATAATGCATTATTCATAGGTCTATGATGAGAACATTTTCTTACTAAGTTTCTTTCTGAGTGTGAAATTGTTCATTTCAAAGGTCGTGTCTCACATTTTGAACAGCGTTGTGTTTGTTTTCTGACACCACCACCACCTTTTCCTTTGGAAAGTCTGTCTTTTGAAAAGAAATCCATTTCACTGCATTTATCTGAATGCTTAATGTTGACCTTTAAAGATATAAAAATTATCTCTCTTCTCTCTCTCTCGCTCTCTCTCTCTCTCTCTCTCTCTCTCTGTCTCTCTGTCTCTCTCGCTCACACACACACACACACACACACACACACACACACACACACACACACACACACACTTCATGTTTCCCCATCTTCTAAAGCCTCTAGAGTGTCAAGAGGATTTTACTGCTGACGAGTCAAAGTCGCCTCTCCACAGTACTCATTGCAGCCGTCATGTGAAAGGAACTACTCATTTTCAGTTGTCTGATTATACCATGTCCATTCCTCTTGATCTGTCTGTCTTGATCTGCTTGATGTCTTCCTTGTATTTTCTGGATGTCAGCTTCCTCAACTGTAACTCATCTAACACAATGCCAGCATGATGTTTGAGTCTTTTCCTTGGCTTTGCATATTAAAAAACAAAACAAAAAAACAAACAAACAAAAGCAAAGGGTGTTCCACAAGACTCTCCATTCAGCCCATTTTAATTTTCTCCAAAAGAAGATATAGTTAAGCATACAAGATTGAATGACAACCTCTGCTTATATGGAGCTTCATTCATCAAATTAATAATTTCCCAGAGTATTTATGCAAGAAGTGTGCTGTTCATAGTACTGAAATAAGCTTAATGATACTCTAAAAATAATGAAGTTATATTTCATTATATCTTTTTTTTATAAATAGCACTTTAAGGGATTTCAATTTTTTGTTTCATTGGTTTGGTCATCAAGCATTGTTTGATCTTCTTCTACATGAATCATGGTGAATTAGCATTCTGACTAGGTGTAATTTGAATGTAAGACCATCATTTATACCCCAACTGACTTTCCTGTATTTAACTCTAATATCTCAACTGATTTATGCATGATTATTTCTCTAATTATTTCTCTTTTTTAAGCCCTTAGGATGCATTACTTTGAAGGGAATAAAACCCCCTCTGTTCTATCAGGTCTGTTTCTGCCTCATTAACACTTTTAATTTATTTAACGCTTGCATTAAATGATTCATTGTCTTACCCTTTAATTGCATCTTTGCCATCATTTATTTGTATAAGTCAGTGATAGAAATAAGTAGGGTGGGGTGTCTGTAGTTGACTTGAATTTCAATTCTCAATGTGAATAGCTGATTAGAAGTGCTGCAAGCTCTGCAGTGGTCTATTCACTACTGCTGCTTCAAGTAATTACAGTGAGGTTCAGGTGCAGTGGAGCGATAACAAAGCACCTTAATGCTGAGCTTATATTTATGTTGACATATAGCCAGGGCTCTCACACTTAACCATAACATCCACAAAGTCTTAACTTTTTGATTTACATAAGTGATGCAGTGCACAAAGCTCGTTTAGTGCAGTTGGCTAAAAGAAGCGTAACATAAATGGCTGTCCTGTGTCCATGCCCCCAAAGGATACTTAATAAGGGTACAACATTTCTAATAATAAACATAATTAATATTCACAAACTGAAACACAAAACTTAGAGGCTCATACACCTTTGCTTAAACTTACATTGAATATTGTATGCTTTCAATTCTATCCTGGATTTATTCTTTTGACTTTTTTCACTCTCTCCTTGCTTCAGTTGGACTCGGTAAGTATAGGATTCTTAGCCGGTTCTGTGGTGCTTAATTGGCCGTAGTTTTGGGCTTCCTTAAGGTGTGAATCAGGCATGGGACCCAGCAAGTATATAGTGAAGGTATCCCTGCATCAGTTTTTAGTGTGCTTTATATTCTATCCTTGATTTCATCTCGTCTGGTAAAGTAGGATTTTCACTTTTATATAACTGTCTACTTGCTTCAATTGGACTTGGTTGTTGTCACTAATATTTGAAGTATAGAATCCTGAGCCAGTTCTGTAGTGCTTATTCAGCAGTAGCTTCCGGATTCCTTAAGGTGTGAATCAGGGGCATGACACAGCAAGTAGTCAAGGGCAAGGGCCACGTGAGGTGTCGACTGCTGGACTGATCATCGACTCATAGTGTCCAAGTGCAAACTTCACATCCTGCCCATGAGAACACCTCAAGGCCAGAAGACTGCAAATCGGCTGAATGTCTCCAAGCTGAAGAACAGCAACATTTCACAAGAATTTGCCAGGGACCTCAACGACAGGCTGCAAGACACACCCCAGAATGATCCAGACAGCACAGAGAAACTATGGGCAGCATTCAGAGATGTGGTGTACTCCACAGCCTTTGAACACTTCGGACCAGCAACTCACAAGCACCAGGATAGGTTTGATGAGAACGACGAGGAGATACAGGCACTCCTGTCAGAGAAACACCAGCTGTTCAGAGCACATCAGAATGACTCCACGTCATGAGCAAAGAAAGATTCCTTTAACAGCATAAAAAGCAAGGTATAGAAGAAACTCAGTTGCAGGACTCATGGTACAGCAAGAAAGCCAAAGAAATACAGGGCTATGCAGACAGTCATGACACCAAGCAGTTCTGTGACACCTTGAAGACTGTGCACAGATCTCAGTCCATTGCCCCTCCCCCCAACACTGCAGATGGGATGCAGCTGTTGATCAAGAAGAAGCAAATTCTGGAAAGGTAGGCTGAACATTTCAACCAGGTCCTGAACCGCCCTGCCACAATCAACGATGAGGCCATCACCCACCTACCTCAGGTGGAGATCAACAGGAAACTTGACAATGTCCCCACAGAAGAAGAAGTCAAAAAGGCCATCAAGCAACTTTCCTGTGGCAAAGCACCAGGATCAGACACGATCCCTGTGGAGGTATACAAAGCAGGAGGACCAGCCTTGGGGCAGAAACTGACAGAGCTCTTCCAGTCCATGTGGAGTGAAGGGAAAGTCTCACAACAGCTGAAAGATGCCACCATGATCCACATCTACAAAAGGAAATGTAACTGATAGTCCTCTGACAAACATCAAGGAATCTCTCTCCTGTCCATTGCTGGGAAGATCCTGACCCATGTCTTGCTCAACCATCTCCTCCAGCATCTTGAGCTGGTCTCCTCCCAGAAAGTCAGTGTGGCTTTTGTGCTGAATGTGAAACAGTTGATATGCTATTTGCTACACGCTAACTCCAGGAAACATACCAAGAGCACCACAGTGACCTCTTCGTGACCTTTGTTGACCTGACAAAGACTTTCGACCTGGTCAGCAGGGATGGCTTATGGAGCATAATGGAGAAGTTTGGCTGCCCAAGCAAGTTCATCAGGATCATCTGGCAGTTCCATGACAGCATGATGGTGAAAGTATTGGATGACGGAGTTGATTCAGAGGCTTTCCCAGTGACAAACAGTTTGAAACAAAGTTGTGTTCTTGCCCTAATGCTCTTCAGAATGGTCTTTTCAGCCATGTGGACAGACCCTTTCTGTGATTGCCAGGCTGGGATGCATTTCAGGTACAGGATTGATGGTGGACTGGTCAACCTCAGGTGCCTGCGGGCCACTGTCAAGGTGAAGGAGACAGTCATCAGAGACTTCTTGTTCACTGACAACTGCGCCCTCAATGCCGGCACAGAAATGCAGCATGAAATGGACTGCTTCTCAAGAGCCTGTGACAACTGTGGTCTCACCATAAGCACCAAAAAGACTGAAGTTATGTACCAGCCTGCACCAGGACAGCCCTACCATCAAACCACACATCACAGTGACGGGACAGGAACTCCAGGCTGTGGACAGCTTCACCTGTCTGGGGAGCACACTTTCAAGAATAGTGAACATCAATACAGAAGTCAACAACAGGATTGCCAAGGCAAGTTGTACCTTTGGAAGACTCAGTGAGAATGTGTGGGACCGGAGAAGACTCAGCCTTACCACCAAGCTGAAGTTCTACCATGCAGTGGTGCTCACCACCCTCCTCTACACCTGTGAGACCTGGACTGTCTACAGCAGACACACCAAACAGCTCAACCTCTTTTTACTTGAGCTGCCTCCTCTGCATCAAGCGGCAGGACAAAATTCCTGACACAGAAGTCCTGGAACAAGCCGATATTCCCAGCATACACACCCTTCTTCAGAAACCGCAGGTCAGATGAACAGGCCATGTTGTCAGAATGACAGACAGTCGACTGCCAAAACAGCTACTGTATTGAGAGCTTTGTGAAAGCAAGTGTTTGGTTGGAGGACAAAAGAAATGTTTCAAAGACGGCCTTAAAGCATCCCTCGAGGACATGAACATCAGGGTCAGCACTTGAGGCAGCTTTCAACCAACCGCTCAGCTTCATGAAGCAAAGTCTTCTCGGGTGTCCATGCAACAGAGAAGCGATGAACAGCAGAGGCCCAGCAGAAATGTGCAGCACGCAAAGCTCAAGATGCCTCCACTTACATCGCAGCACCCACTCACACATGTCCCATGTGTGGGCAAGCATTTCGGACTTTGATTGTCCTCACTAGCCATATCCACGGATCACAGATCTGATATGAGGTCATGGTCATCTTCAACCTCGAAGGACAAAAAACAATAGAATAAAAACAGAAGCTAACTCAAGTAGGCAGAAAAAAAAATTCACAGAGCAAAAAGACCACCAAATATTAATCCGAACATGAACTAGTTAAAAGGATAATTAACCGAACAAGACAAGTGACAGAACTGAAGGAAGAAATCAGCCATTGAAAGGCATTGAAAAGAAAACTCAGTGGTAACCTTTCCTTCTTTCGCCACAAACCATAGTTGCACACAGGGATTTATTTATTTATTCACTTATTTAGTTCCTACAGGATTGATTCAACCCCTCAAGGAGCCACATTACTCTTATCACACCAGCCTCAGACACCTATCAAGAGCAATATCTATTGAGAATGCCACATTTAAGCAGTGTTTTAATCTATGCATTTATTATTATACCTGTAAATAGCACAGTGCAAAGTGTCTAACCAATACAGTCCAAAATGTTCAAGCATGTGTGTAGATTCCGAAGCACGTATGGCTTCTTACCTGCCAGTGCATTTGTGTTAGCTAAGAACAACACGAGTGTCAAACCTGGTTAAAACATTACATTTATGTCTTTCTCTGTGGGTGTGAGAGAAATAAAAGGTATGTCTGCCGTGAAAGGAAATAGCAAATTGTCTCCTGTAGCCCCTGCTTTTGTCTCAGGCCTTTAATAAGATGTTTGGCATTCAGTTGAGCTCTGGCGTGAATCCTTTCAGACGAGATCTTCAGGTGTGCGAAGGTCGAGCTTTTATATTACCCGATGTAATTCCATTTCTGCGGTTCCCTAAAGCAATATCATGCTTTTTATTCTATTCCTGCAGGGCTATATGCAGCGTTAAAATTTAATGGGCACTCACATAATATTTGACCTCCTCCACGGAGTGCCGGTGTCCATGGTGGTTATGGGGTAAAAAAATAAAAAAATAAATTAAAATAAAAATACCTCCACCACACAGCTTTTATAAAAGGCCCATCAAAATGCAGAGGAACTGAGATAAAGCAAGTGGAATAGTGAGTGCCAACTTTTCAATTCAGAAGGATATTCAGTGTTCATTTGGAAAGACAGCTTGTCAAGCAAACATCTTGTTCTGTCCTGCTTGATCGTATTGGAAGGCTCCAGCATGGATGCGTGAGGGAGTCTTGTGGAGGATTTGGCCATGTAGCGATATGTTTGTACGCTGTCATAGAAGGATTTTGTATAACAGAGAAGCAGTGGGTATCCGGGAATGGATGTTTTGCCATCATGGAATTTTTCAGAGGTTGGCCTGGATTTGCAACTCAAATAGGAGCTGAAATTCATGGTAAATTTGGGGAAAGACAGGGATGGGATGGCGAGTCAGCAGATTTGGATTGTAGGTGATTCTGTAATATCTGGTGCTGAATGAAGAACACAACTGTTATTACTCAATGTGATGACACTTTTCTTTAAAGCAATCCGGGGAACATCATCAAAGTCATCAGGACTTCGTATTAAGCAACTGTCGGTGGGGGGCAGGGGTGTCAACCAGTATCATCCTGTAAGTGTTCCGAGCACTTACATCATAATACGGGAAGACCGGAGCTTCATTTGGAATCAGGAGGATGTGATTTTTATTCACAGAAAGTTTAGTTGTGGTAAAAATTACTGTGGCTCCAATGCCTGATTCTTCTCCTGCACAGCCTACCAGATGTTACTGTCGCTTTCTGTGGTGGTAGTATGTACTGCCACATATGTGCAATGTATGCATCACAGATGCTTACATATTGCAGCAAGTGCATATGTTCTCTGACCATATTTTTACGGTTCTCACGCATCCGTGATGTGAGACTGTAGCATTACACAAGTCAGGACCCTGGCACATTCATTCATTTGATAAACTATTTAATCATTAAGTCTCTTGGGGACCCTGGAACCTATCTCCACTAACTCTGAGCGAAAGTGGGGCAGACCCTGGTCAGGTCAACAGGCCATTTCAGGGTCAAAATATATACAACCATACACACTCATTCCCACACCTAGGGTAGGACAGGGTAGGGCATCACACAACAAACCTAAGAAATGGAACTTACATCAGGAACCATCTACAAAATGGAAAATATGATCATATTTATTACAAGAGTCTGAAATGGCCTTTTCCGTCACATGACAGGTGAGGTTCATATGACAACACACCCATGCTTATCTTAGGAATTTGCCTGATTTTCCAACCTATCGTACTCCTTCCGTTTAATGTATGTATTGAGGTTTTAGTGAAAATTAGTCACAATTAATGAATAATGAAAACCTGGCTCAACGTGACATGCTTTGTACTTGAGGAGACAATAATTCATGGCATGGTGCACCAAGAGTTTAACCCCACTCTGTGCTTAAGTGGATAAAGTCTTAAGATAATTAAATACCCATAAGGGGGAACTACTAATCATGCCTTTTCTTTGATCTGTAATGAAGGCAGAGCTGCGTTCATGCACACTTCATTAGCATTAGCATTATGCTTAGTTTGCCGATCTATGCAAAGACACTGCTGAGAACTAACCATAACAATCTTCAGTAAACCTTCATTACTCTTAATATTCTATATAACAGGAAAGGAATCATAAGGGAGTGTGGGTGAAGAGTAAACATATTATTATTATTATTATTATTATTATTATTATTATTATTATTATTTATAAGGCCAACACAAATACAATGATTTGCACTCACATCAGACAATCATCCTAATGTGTATGTTTCTGGACTGTGGAAAGAAACCGGATCATTCCGAGGAAACCCAGATAAACATGTGGAGTACTTCAAACACCAGACAGAAACACCCTCGCCGAGCGTGGGATGTGAATCCAGTACCTTCTTATTGTGAAGCGGATGTGCTAATCCCTACAATTTAGTCATAGTCAGTTCACACCCATCATGTAGTGCCTCCCCATCACACATGACACCCCATCACTGACAGATGGTGCTTTTTTTTCTGTGAATGAGCCCACATGTGCTCTAATTGGCTGATCACTGGAATTAAAAGGAAAGCAAGCATTCTCTCCTTCCCATTTGAACTTGACCAATTTGCTCCATAGACTGTCTTCCTTTTGGCTTTTTCCCTTTTACTCGGGAGTCACCACAGCGAATCATCTGATTCGCAGAAACACGCTGACGACTTTGCAGCTACTCTTTACGAAAGTCAGCAATGGTTCTTTTACATGCCTCACACCATAGACAGTGAGAGACATGGCCCGCCTTTGATAACCCAGTTAGCTGCACTGGGGGGGGGACAGTGACAACCTTGTGAAGAGTGGGAATTTGCTCCATAGACTAACAGTCGTAAATAGCTGCGACATCAACCTTGATTCGAACCTGTGATCTAGGAACAGTTCGATAGTCGCACCACTCAGAGCAAATAGAAGTTTTTAAATCTATAAAATAAAAACAAAGCAAACTTACACAGAGTACTGAGTGATATAATTAATTGTCGTGATAGAAAGTTTAAAAAAATAAACAGCGGAAATAAAAATTGTATGAAATTAAGTTTTAAATAAGACATAATAAAAAACTTTTATGCAGGACTGAAATAAAATTAAATTAAAAATAAAAGTGAAATAAAATCATAATTACCCCTTAGTACAGAACAGTAAAAATGCAGAAGAGATAAAAGATTTTAAAAATGAGAGATTAAAACCTTAAATTAACACATTTAAGGGGAATTTTTATACATTACAGTGGAGCCTAGGTACTCTAACTTGATCCGTTCCAGATGGCTGTTCGGATTCCGATTTGTTTGGATTCCCAATCCGCTTTTCCCATTACAATAATGTAAATGGTCATAATCCCTTCAGTCATCTTTTGAACAGAAGTTAACAGTAATGTAACTCATACCATAAGTCCTCAAATTAAGCTGCTAGTCTTTATAGCCCGTGATTAAATGGAATCAGGTGTGTTTGTTTACCACTACACCCCACGTGTGGCAGCCACACCCTTCTCCAACGTGCATTTCAACGCACAACTCATTTGTAAGAGACCATAACAACCAGTGCAGTTGAAGCATAAGAACAATAAAGATAAGAATTTTAACCTTTGTGGTGGTGAGCAGTTGGCATACGTAAATGTTAGAGAGGGAGAGAAGCTCAGGATTCCCTTCCATAACAGAGAGGGACACAGGAAAGCGGATTCCCTTCCATAACAGCTTCAGGTAAATCAGCCAAAAGTTTTTTGTTTTTTTTTATCTTGCTACGGCTTTGCATTAATGACTCTCTTCAGGATGTTGCTTTCTTTTCTTGAAAAACATTTCTAAGGTGGATTGTTTCTGCCTTCTTTCCAAAACTTTACGGAAGTGGCTCATGACCTCATAAAAGGTGTTCACAGCACTGCTAGCGCTTTAGCTTAGCTTTAGCGCTTTAGCTTAGCTTACATACATACATAGATACATCTTCTTCAGCTTCATTTAGGCGGTTATGCCTATAAGCCGATCTGTGGGTTTTCTGTTCGGTACTCTAAATCGTATTTGTCGCTGAAGATGGTATATGATGTTAGTGATTAGATAGCTTTAGTGTTTTAGCGCTAGCTTTAACTTTACGTACATAGTACTGTATCAACAACTTCTGGACTTCCCCAGGACAGCTTTTAGGGTGATGCATAGTATCAACAACTTCCGGACTTCCCTAGAACATACATTGTATCAGCAACTTCCGGACTTCTGGAAGTTGCGCACTTTTCCTCCCTCTGGGTCTCATTTTTTCTCGAGTTTGACTTCCGGTTTTTGTTTCACAAATTTTTTGTTCGGATTCAGATTTGTTCGGACTCTAGAGTGTTCGCATTCCTAGGCTCCAATGTATATTTATTCCTTTAAATTTGTCAAAGGATAGTCATTTTTTATGCAATGAAACTGCTGGTGGACTGACACTGAAGATGTTTTCTCACACACACACACACACACACACACACACACACACACACACACACACACACACACACACACCTTCTAATCACATACTGTACATGCATCTGCACATCTCCTCTCTCTCTCTCTCTCTTTCTCTCTCTCTCTTTCTCTCTCTGCACATCTCCCTCCGTCGCTCTTTCTCTCTCTCACACACACACACACACACACACACACACGTTAGCTACATGTGCTTCTTAAATAGGCCATTGATCACTACAGCTATTGATCTTCAGAAGCCGTGTATCCGTTGGGCTTGTTAAAGGATCAAATGCACACAGCTGACCTCAGCGCTGTTATTACTGATTGAGGATCGGATCGTGCAGGACAGATGTCCACATTGACGAGGCTTTGTTTGGTCTTTGTTTGTTTTCTTGTCCCTTGATCAATGACTTTTTGGTTGTATTATTGAGTTTGGTTGCTTATGACTGGCAGTGGAATGTTTAAATGATCGCACACATTTTCTTACTAACTCACCCATTTGCTTCAGTTTTTAATCCTACTATTAGTCGCAGGGAGGCTTTAGCCCATCTAATCCAACACTGGGTGAAGGTGGGGCACACCCTGAAGTGCTTGCTAGAACATCCCAAGGCCAACATGCACAAATCCATTCACACCCATATTCACACCTCAGGTTGGATTAGCAAAGTCCATTAGAATAATGTGCATATAGGAAAACCCTGGGACTCGAACCTACAATCTTCTTGCTGTGAGGCGAGACAATACTTGAAATACTCTTAAACTAGTCATTTGTATGTTGGCACTGAGAGACTGGAGCTGAAACCGAAATCAGTTTTGAAGATTTACGAAATGGAAATGCACGGAAATTCTGAAATGTGCTAATAGCAGGGGCCAAGGATGGACCAACATTGGGCCCCAAACCAGGTAAAATAATCAAATGATTCTCAGCTGCATCTTTAGTTTTCGTTTTTAAATGAAATATTTGTATTTGTACAGTATTATTTTTCACTGGGTTGAAATTTTGAAAAATTTTCTTTTAAATACTGTTTTACCTTTTCCCAGGCAGCACCTGTCACAGGCCCCAAGACAATTATCAATTTAATCCAAGTTCTGCCATGGAAGTTATGTTTTAAGTATGGGTTGTTTGTGGCAAAAAGTGACATGCAGATTTTCATAAAATTTTTGTTGGTCGAAGAAGGAGAGGCTGAAGGCGTGTCCATAGACGGAGAGAGAAGAGGAAAGGCATGTCTAGGACTGAGAGAAGGGACTTTGAATGTTGGAACTATGACAGGAAAAAATAGAGAGCTGGCTGACATGATGCAGAAGAGGAAGGTGGATATAATGTGTGTCCAGTCTTGGAGGCCCCTTCCTCCTGCTGATGAAGATCTTTATGGACCCAGATGTGCACTAACAGAATGCAAAGACAACTTTTCACTGCTATTGACATAAACTCTTTTCCCACAATTATTTTGGACTTACCGTTGTTGTAAAACCACCCGGACTACATTCTGGATTGTAATGAAGTTTCTCATATATGGTTTGTATCTTTACAGTTCCACCCAAGTGAAGATGGGTTTTCCCTTTTGGGCCTGGACCCTCTCAAGGTTTCTTGGTGTCAACTGAGGGAGTTTTTCCTGGGATGGGCGCCAGCCTCCCTGAGACCCTTATTAGGATTAAGCAGTTACAGAAAACGAATAAATGGATAGAAAAATGTTTCAATTTCTTTGTACTTTGTAAATTTCTACTTTTTCTGTGTAAAGATGCTTTGCGACAATGTCAACAGTAAAAAGCGCCATAGAAATAAAACTAAATTGAATTTAAATGCATAAACATTATATTAGAATCTAAATGAAATAACACATTAAACACATATTCAATCATAATTTTAAAGCAAGTAGCCTAAATTTCATATCATGATATACAGTAAGGTTTTGGGGCAGTTGTGCTCTGGTGGACAGGGCGCAGGATCGCTGATCCTAAGTTTGGAGGTTCGAGTCCCCACAGGGTTGTCACTGTCCCCCCCAGTGCAGCTAACTGGGTTATCAAAGGCGGGCCATGTCTCTCACTGTCTATGGTGAGAGGTTGATGTAAAAGAACCATTGCTGACTTTCGTAAAGAGTAGCTGCAAAGCCGTCAGCGTGTTTCTGTCCCTTGCTAAAGGGTTCTGACAGGAAGGGCATCCGACGTAAAAACCTCTGCCAAATCAAATGTACGAATCAGATGATTCGCTGTGGCAACCCCTGAGAAAAGGGAAAAAGCCGAAAGAAGAAGAAGACACAGTATGGTTTTATCCATAATGTCTACATTATTATTAACACCGGGAGAATTATAACACTTTTTTTTACACTTTCTGAGTGAAAACAGAGGAAACATTACAGACTGACCCATTTCTCTGTTTTCATAGACACGTCTTATAGAAAGTTGTTTTATTCATCCAGTCTTGCAGCTTATATGACCCTGATGTCTGGCACCTTCTTCCTTCACTTTAATAATTAATTACCTAATAAATTCAATGAGTAATGACTTCCCAGTATTTAATGAATGTGGTATTTATTTAAATTGCATTCTTGCTCGCTGCTGTTCACCCTGAAGCTACTTTGTGTCTGTTGATACATGTGAACTCTCAGTTTTGTTTCTGAGGGAGTTTATTAATGCGATCCTTTTAAGTTTTACTGAACATTCAAATATTTTAAATTACATAACCATCCCAACTGAAAAAAAATTGCCAGAACTTTGTCATATTGTGCTTCCTTATAGGTGAAGTTGCACATTGTAATTCAGTAGGTCTCCATCAGTCTTGAAGGACTATGGAGCTACGCTCTGGCTGGTATCCCGGCCGGTGATACTCTCCAGTGCACAGAGCCTGGGTAGGAAGTATGGAGAACGGGCTGTTACCCAAGCAGCAAGTCCCCTCTCTCGGCACATTCGGAAGGATCCAATGGAAGGGCAGAAGCCAATACAACATGATTCCAGTACCGCTGCAGCAGTTGCCATAATGTTGCTGTGATCAAACTGCCTCAGGAGACTCCCGATTAGAAACACACTGACGGCCATGCAGCCTACTCTTGACAAAAGTCAGCAATGGTTCTTTTACATGATTTACACCATAGACAGTGAGAGACATGGCCAACCTTTGATAACCCAGTTAGCTGCACTGGGGGTACTTGTAATTCACAACTAGTAAACACCTCAAAAAAATACCCCTGAACTCATCAACTTATGGCTGACTATTTGATATGCTCTTTTCAGTTGCCCACTAGCTTACTGCTACATACTGTGTTTTCAGGAGACCAGGTGGAAAGGTAGCAAGTCTAGAAGCTTAGGAATGGGGTTTAAGTTGTTTTATCGTGGTGTGGATGGGAAGAGAGATGGAGTAGGAGTCATCTTGAAGAAGGGGTTTGTCAGGAATGTTCTAGAAGTGAAAAGAGTGTCAGACAGAGTGATGAGTCTCAAGTTAGAAATTGAAGGCGTGATGTTCAATGTTGTTAGTGCTTATGCCCAACAGGCAGGATGTGAGCAAGAAGAGAAAGCGAGATTCTGGAGTTGGATGAAGTGATGCAGAGTACCCCCAGAGGTGAAAGAGTGGTCATTGGTGCAGATTTCAATGGACATGTTGGTGTAGGCAACAGAGGGGACGAGGAAGTGATGGGCAGGTTTGGTATCCAGGAGAGGAACACAAAAGGACAAATATTGATAGATTTTGCTAAATGGGTGGAAATGGCTGTGGTGAATACTTTCTTCCAGAAGAGACAGGAGCATAGGGTGACTTATAAAAGCAGAGGTAGGAGCACACAGGTAGACTACATCTTTTGTAGATGATGTAATTTAAAGGAAGTCAGTGACCGCAAAGTAGTGCTGGGTGAGAGTGTTGCCAAACAGCATAGGATGGGGGTGTGCAAGATGATGCTGATGGTGAGAAAGGTGAAGAAGGCAAAGGCAGAGCAGAAGACAAGTGGTGGAAGCTGAAAAAGGAAGAGTGTTGTGTTCAAGGAGGAGTTGAAACAGGCTTTGGGTGGTCAGGAAGTGCTTCCAGATGACTGGACAACTATAGCTAATGTGGTTATGCAGGGAGACAGGTAGGAGAGTACTTGGTGTGTGTCGTCTGGAGGGACAGTACATACAGAGACTTGGTGGTGGAATGAGGAAGTGCAGGAGTGTGTACAAAGGAAGAGGATAGCTAAGAAGGGTCACTGAGAGGACTGAAGAGAGTAAACAGGAGTACAGGAAGACACAGCGTAAGGTGAAGGTAGCAGTGTCAAAGGCCAAACAGAGGACATATGATGACTTGTATGATAGGTTAGACAGTCATGAGGGAGAAAATGATTTATACAGGTTGGTACAGCAGAGAAATAGAGATGGGAAGGATGTGCAGCAAGTTTGGGTGATTAAGGACAAAGAGGGAAATGTATTGACTGATGACAGAAGTGTGCTGGGAAGATGGAAAGAATACTTTGAAGAGCTGATGAATGAGGAAAATGAGAAAGAACAAAGAGTAGACGAGGTGACTGTTGAGGACAAGGAAGTAGCAAAGATTAGTAAAGGAGAAGTGAGGAGGGCATTGAAGAGGATGAATAATGGAAAGGCAGTTGGTCCTGATACTTACCGGTCGAGGTATGGAAGTGTCTAGGAGAGGTAGCAGTAGATTTTCTGACAAGAACATTCAACGAGGTCTTAGAGAGTGAGAGGATGCCAGTGGAATGGAGGAGAAGTGTGCTTGTGCCCATTTTTAAGAACAAGGGAGACATGCAGAGTTGTGGCAACTACAGAGGGATAAAGTTGATGAGCCACACGATGACGTTATGGGAAAGAATAGTGGAAGCTAGACTAAGGGCAGAGGTCAGCAATTGTGAACAACAGTTTGGTTTCATGCCAAGAAAGAGCACCACAGATGCAGTGTTTGCTTTGAGGATGTTAATAGAGAAGTACAGAGAAGGCCAAAGGGAGCTGCGTTGTGCGTTTGTGGATCTGGAGAAAGCATATGACAGGGTACCGAGAAAGTAATTGTGGTATTGCATGAGAAAGTCTGGAGTGGCAGAGAAGTATGTTTTAGTGGTGCAGGACATGCATGAGATCTGTAAGACAGTGGTGAGGTGTGCTGTCGGTGTGACAGAAGAGTTCAAGGTGGAGGTGGGACTGCTTTAAGGGTCAGTTCTCGGCCCCTTCTTGTTTGCTATTGTGATGGACAGGCTGACAGACGAGATTAGACAAGAATCACCATGGACTATGATGTTTGCAGATGACATTGTGATCTGTAGTGAGAGCACACAACAAGTGCATGAAAATCTAGAGAGGTAGAGGTATGCCCTGGAAAGGAGAGGAATGAAGGTTAGCATCCATTTAGGTTAGTAAAACAGAATACATGTGTAGGATCCAAGACGACCGGTGAGGTTACAGGGAGCAGAGATAAAGAAGGTGGAGGATTTTAAGCACTTAGGCTCAACAATCCAGAGCACTGCAGAGTGTGGAAAAGAGGTGAAGAAGCATGTGCAGGCAGGTTGGAATGGTTGGAGAAAAGTGTCCGGTGAGATGAATGAAAGGAAAACTGCACAAGACGGTGTTGAGGCCAGTGATGTTGCATGGTTTAGAAACAGTAGCCCGGTTCTCTTTGGGAGTAACGAGGATGGATAGGATCAGGAATGAGTACATCAGAGGATGCACATGTAAGAGGTTTTGGAGACAAAGTCAGAGAGGCTAGATTGAGATGGTTTGGACATGTACAGAGGAGGGATAGTGAGTACATTGGTAGTAGGATGCTGAGATTGGAACTACCAGGCAGAAGGCCTAGAGGAAGACCAAAGAGAAGATTTACGTATGTGGTGAAGGAGGACATGAAGATAGTTGGAGTAAGAGTAGAAAATGCAGTGGATAGGGTGAGATGGAGGTGGATGGTTCGCTGTGGCGCTCCCTGAAGGGAAAAGCCGAAAGGAAAAGAAGAAGAAGAAGAAGAAGCAGACTATTTTACTGCTAACTGTGTCCTCTTTTCTGATGGTGAGCGCTTCTGCTGAGCTACTCAGTGTTGTGTGCTATTGTTGCTGTGCTGTGGTTTCAGTCTATAATTTTAGCTAAATGTTTGAAGTTCACTCTGATAGAACAGTGCCAGTCACAAGTCAGGCCTGTACCTATACCACTGCTCTTAAAGTAGCTTTTAATGCACTTGGTTTATTTCTTTTCCATCCTGAGATGGGAAACAACTTTATTGCAGCTTGCAAACTACCACTTAAAAAGCACCACAAATGCAGCAGTATTGTGAGACCTGGTGCTGATTCTCAAGCACTCAGATCCATTGTAGTTCCTCACTGCTCTCTCAGTGCGAAGGCCACAGAAGCTGGAAGGTTGTTTTGTGATTGTTTCATAAAAATTGCAGAGCATTCAACCATAAAAAAAATAATAGCATACAAAGTAAGATGTCTCATTCTTTAATAAAACAAAATAGTAATCCTTGGAAAGCTGGTAAAATAAAAGGATAAAATACAGGTTAATGTGAGGCTTTTTTAAAAGAATGAACTTTTGAGCTTACAGGAACTTTATCCCTTGTTGCATAGTTTAAATTCTAATGAGACCGACAGCGACAGATACTGCAGAAAACAGTATGTAGGTGTCTAATTCTTATGTCCTTCACTAAAAGAAAAGATTAAATTAGCTTTACAAGTGATTCTAGGATAACAACATGCGACGCTGTAATTTCTGCGTCTACAAAATACCAATATGAACCCTGAGTGCACATCTTATTTTAATATAACAGCATTAATAAAGAACTGACTTATGATTTGATGTAAAAACGAAGACCTAGAGTGTCAAAATGTGCCTGTGTGTGTGTGTGTGTGTGTGTGTCTGTGTGTGTAAGGACGGCTGGAGAAAAAGGTGTCTCCAGGGCAACAATGAGTAATTAGCAGCAATTAATAGCAGTGATCAAGCAAAGTGTCACAGAGAACGGAGGAGAAATGAAACCCCTGGAGAAACACACTGCATGTTAAACAGTGCCAACCTGCACCTCGGTAACCCTCAATGTCAGGCAATACATACACACACACACACACACACACACACACACACACACACACACACACACACACACACACACACACACACACACACACACACACACACACACACACACACACACATAAGCAAGGATAGTAAAGCATGAGGTAAAGCTTCTAAGTCTATTGCAGTCTTATATGACCCTCACTCACACAGTGATCATAATGACAGGAGTATATACAGTGCTGTGCCAAAGTTTTTGCCCCCTTACTGAATTTTTACTTTTTTGCACCTTTGTCATACTTCATTTTTTGAAATCATCAAACAAATTTAAACATGACACAAAGATAATCCAAGTATTCAAAACACGCAGTTTTCCTGTTGTGATTTTATTTTTTTAAGAGAAAAATCCTATCCAAACCTACATGAAACTCTGTGAAAAACTAATTCCCTCCTTGTTAAAAGGTGATGTAATTGTGATTAATCCTATTATTGGGAAAAACTGAGTCAATTTCATGGCCACACCCAGGCCTGATTGCTGCCAGACATTTCCGATCAGTAGATCCCGAATGTAAAACTTGTCTGACAAGGTGAGATAGACCACACTGAACACACATCATCATGCCGTGATCCAGTGAGTTTCAAGAGCAAACAAGAAAGAAGATTATAGAGACGTCTCAGTCTGGGAAAGGATACAAAGTCATTCGTAAGGCTTTGGGTCTCCAGCAGAAAACTGTCAGAGCCATTATCCTTAAATGGAGAAGGCATGGCACAGTGGTGACCCTTCCTGGGAGTGGCCAACCTACCAAAATTACTCCAAGAGCACGGTGCAGACTAACCGGAGAAGTCACAAAGGATCCAAAAACCACTTCTAAACAACTACAAGCCTCACTTGCCTCAGTTAATGTCAATGTTCATGACTCCACCATCAGAAAGACACTGGTGAAGAATGTTCATCCATCAGTTTGAGACCTCAAGCTAAAGTGCACCTGGGTTCGGCAGCAAGACAATGATCCGAAGCACACCAGCATGTCCACTTCTGAATGGCTAAAAAAGAACAAAATGAGGGTTTGGCCTAGTCAAAGTCCCGACCTGAACCCTATTGAGATGCCGTGACCTTAAAAACACTGTTCATGCCCGAAAACCATCCAATCTAGTTGATCTTAAACAATTCTGCAGAGATGAGTGGGCCAAAGTCCCATCACAGCAATATGAAAGTCTCATCGTCTCTTATTGCAAACCTTTGACTGCAGTAATTGCTGCGAAAGGTGGTTCAACCAGCTATTAGGTTCAGGGGCAATTACTTATTCACATGGGCTGTTGTAGGTTCACATGTTTTTTTTTCCCCCTTAATAAATGCAATTGGCACTGAAAACTGCATTTTGTGTTTACTTGTGTGTTATCTTTGTATAATATTTAGGTTTGCTTGATCTGAAAGGGATGACAGTGACAAATGTGCAAAAAAGTCAGAAAAACTTTTCCACAGCACTGTACAGTCTTCCATCCAGTTCAGACACTCACAATAAGAGAAGACACTTTGAGTGTGTGATGTGTTCTTGAAGATTTGTACTTGAATTGTACAGCTAATTACACTAATAGCCAAAGGTGCACTCATAGAGTGTAAGGGACTGCCAGACATACACAGCATGGACAATGTAATTCATATGTCCATGTCTGTGTCTTTCCATATGTTCTGTACTACACCCCAGTGACCAACCTAATTAAATCTATCTCATTTGAAGATTTTACAAAAATGGCTGAGGTTTGACCCTCCAAAAGGTCACTTGAGGTTAAAAGGTGATTGTTTCACTTGAAAGTCCATATATGGTTTCCTATTAGTGTGCCATAGTAACGGCATGTCTATCAGCACTCGTTTGAGGTAATAAGCTGTCTATCTTCAAAATTTGTGACCTTGTTCTGACCTTCAGTGTTGACCTAGACATTCCAAAATCAAAACATGTCTAGGACACGGGTTGTGCACTGTCCCCACCATGTTTAGTGAAACTCTGTGCATGGGAATGGTCAGAATTTTGTTCACAAACAGACAAACAAAAAAACAACATTCAGTCTGATTAATCCTATGGTCACAGGGCTGTCTCTGGGCAAAGGCAGACTTCACCCTGAATAGCCCACCAGTTCGTTACAGGGCCAGCACACACACAAACATTCACATGCATTGCACTAATTGCCCCACCTAGGGGCAATTTGGAACAGCCAATTAGCATAACATGGATGTCTTCAGAGTGTGGGAGCAAACTGGAGTCTCTACAGGAAACTTACAAAGGCACAGACAGAGCCCTGGAAAACCTACAGAAATGAATAAAAATCATAATATTTCTTGTTATTGATTTAAATTTTATCCATAGACATATTAGACAAAAGCCAGCAGCTACAATGTTTGTAAGATAACTTTATTTTCTTTTTTCAATCTCTTTAGCTCAACCCACATAAAGATCACTTGCATGTCACGGTTCTCTTTCATCACATGAACAGCTCCCCAATGGCCGTGACTCATTCATCCCATGCTTTAGACAAGTTTTTAATTTTCTAACGAAAAAAATAAATAAATAAATAAACATGTCTAGCTTCCTGGATTCTTTTTTTTGTCTCTCTCTAAAGCATTGTGGTTGTTTAGATCGCTTGAAATGCTCCACAGACCTGCTGGCATTCCGATCCTCTCACTGACCTTTGTGCGACAGAGCTTTTAGGAAGCCATGAATCATGTGCGTGTGTGTGTGTGTGTGTGTGTGTGTGTGTGTGTGTGTGTGTGTGTGTGTGTGTGTGTGTGTGTGTGTTTGTGTGTGTGTGTGTGTGTGTGTGTGTGTGTGTGTGTGTGTGTGTGTGTGTGTGTGTGTGTTTGTGTGTGTGTGTGTGTGTGTGTGTGTGTGTGTGTGTGTGTGTGTACTGTGTCTGGTCTGAAATTCATGATTAATTAATATAATCCACATTCCAAAACCTTTGGTTGTGTATCTCCTGACTGTCTAGTCCAAGTGATTTTCAAACACATGCAAAGCGTCACATGTTCTCGTTATTACTTGTACACAATTGTGCTATAACACAGAGGTCCCCAACCACTGGGCCGCGGACCAGTACCAGTTCATGGCTCATTGGCTATCCGACACATAGAAAGGCTCAATTTAAATACATATATTAATTATTGGAGTCTGGAAGGTCTTTTATTTTGAAAAACTGCTCATCTCAGTCACTTGAGGTACATCGAAGATAAATCCACAAGCTCGCAAAAATGAGTTAAAAACAACCGTCTTTGGCGTGCTTCCCACGAATTCAGTGGGATAATGAGTTCTATTTTCACTCACTTGTTTTTTAGTTGTTTCTAGACCGGTCTCTGAAAATTCGGAAACACGGTCTGTGGTGAAAAAAGATTGGGAACCGCTGTTCTAAAATGGATCAGAAAGGCATCAGACATTTACTTAAAGCACAATGTTTCATAAAAATTCCAGGATACGACCCTGTCAACATTGATTCATCCAAAAGAGAGCAACATACCCACCTTACTCCTGAGAGACCGGTGTTTACCTCCATTTGGTTTTTCACCTCTCGTCTGTGCTCTCTGTCTAAAACAATGAGCAAGGATCTTACCCTTGGAGCAAATTACCCTCGCCAGCGTTATTCCACTTTAAGTGTTCTTTCGAAGACCAGCATCACCAACAAGAAGCTCAGCAATGGCCTACTGAAGATCTTAAGCATTGTGCATGAACAGCTCCTCATCCTTGTTGGCCATGTGATGTGTTAAGAAGGTAAGATGGCTGAGAAAATAAATTGATGGAGGAGGATGTTGCTTCACAGACAAAGACCTTCCATGTTTATCGGCGCTGTCTGGAATGATAATGATGACATGATGAACTACAGTACTACCCAAATGGACATCAGTCTGTGTGGAAGCTACAGGATGCTAACATGTAACCATTAATTCCAGTGTTAGAGAGTCTGTAGCTGTATTAAATCAGGGATCGCAAGTTTGAATCCGGGTTAATGCCACAGCCATCTGTGACCCGGAGTCCATGGAAGATAATTGGTCAGGCTCTCATGGGAGGGAAGGATTACATACACTCACTGCCTTGTCACTCACAGTGATCACCAGCCAATCACTGGTGTCTGAAAGCTCATTTGTACAAAGTGGTGGATAGCACTTTCCCTTTGGGTATGTTAGCCACTCCCAAATACACATAGTGCAACAGTTCGAAAAGAGGTTGCTGGCTAACATTGCATGTCACTAAGGGGCCGTGTGCATGATTACACCCCTCCCTGGTTGATGGTTGTCCTGTTATAGGGAAGGCAATACAGGACTTGATGGGTGGAAATTGGATACAAATCAATTAGAGAGAAAATGGGATATATATATATATATATATATATATATATATATATATATATTATTTTTTAAGAGTGTAGGTGGTTATGTTTACCTTTCAGCAAAGCCCTCTTTGCCTTTATATGAAACATAGACATCCAGATCACTCTGAACAATGTTTACAGAATGTGGTTTGACAATAAAAGGATAATAAACAGTGCTTGTGATCCGTTTGTTCATTCATCATCAGTTCATTTTCTGTAACCGCTTAATCCTAACTAGGGTCGAGGGGAGGCTGGCACCCATCCCAGCCAACATCGAGCGAGGGCAGTGTCCACCCTGGACAGCTTGCCAGGCCATCGCAGGGCGGAAACACGTCGACGGCTTTGCAGCTACTCTTGACGAAAGTCAGCAATGGTTCTTTTACATGAACCTCACACCAGAGACAGTGAGAGACATGGCCGGCCTTTGATAACCCAGTTAGCTGCACTGGGAGGAGACAGTGACAACCTTGTGGAGAGTGGGACTCAAACCCCCAAGCTTTGGATCAGCGAGCCGGTGTCCTATACCACTAGACCACCACTGCCCCCTGATCTGTTTATATTCATTATTATTATGACATTACTCTGAGCTCTGAGCTTCCACTCTCAGGAGTTAATCATGTTAGCATAGCTTTACTCACGTGTAGCCATGTGATTACATCTAATCAATAATTCTATTAATTCGTTAAATAACTGAATCTGTTATAAACACAAATAGTCATTTAGATTAATATGTGTAAACATAATTAAAAATTGCATGATGAATGGTAATGAGGCACACCAGTAACATGCTAACGTCTGACTTCAATGGAGTTGTAGCATCACTACGCTGTAAGTCACGTTCGATTTTCTGCCTTATAGTTTATGTTTAAAACAAAAGCGTTTAGGTTTGTCTCGTGTAAACAGCTGGAAAGAAGGGAGCATTAGTAAGACAACAGGAAATGCTTTATGACGCTAATTATTTACAGTTTACAGATAAATCTAAGATTCTCGGTTTGTTTGTTTCCTAGATAATTAAGAATTATGGTTGTGGTTTTATAGTAAAATAATGAATTTAATTAATAAAATTAAATCACTAAAGCAGTGAAATTAAATGAAGCAGAATGTGTGCTGGGTTTGAGATACATACTGTATGAATCCCAATAGGAAAATTAAGGATTCAATTTCCTCATCCAGGGTGAGCACACACACACTCCCGGATATGTGGCAGCAACATAGTGGTCCCCAGACAGCAGTTGGTTTTTGCTCAAGGGCAATTGAGCTGTAAAAGTATAGAAAGGGAAAACCGCTGCTTACTTTTCTACGACCACACATTTTTTTTTCTCGCTGGTTTCGGGATCAAGCCAGTCACCATTCCACCCCAATCCCACTTCTGAAGCCATTAAGCCCTGTCTGCATACATTTGCTATGACTGCGCTCTATGCAGGGTTCACATTAAAACAAGTTCATGTCGTCATTTATAATCCAACCGGAGGAGCTCGGGGTCAGCGAGGGACTAGAAATGTCTATTCCCTATAATGTCTTTACAACATTCCTGTGGATTTTAAAGTGGTGCAGGCTCTAGTCTGAGGGTCCAGTAAAACATGCAGAGGAAATGTTGTGGAGAAAAGCAGAATCTGAGCATAAACGAGTGTAAGGAAAAGAAGATATGGAAATGAGCAGTAAATGTGTTGTGCGCCCGGTATCAGTGTCGAGTCTGTCAGTCTTTTCATATTCAGGCGATGCGAGTTTGGAATACAGCGTTTGGAATACAGCGGTGGTGTAAATGGATTGAAATAAAAAGGAACCGCAGGAGGTGAAAGAGCGTATTGTTTCTCAGTGTGTGATCTGTACTGTAACATGTGCTGGGGAAGATCATTAACAACCACTCAGGAAGCTGCGCTTGAAAATCTCCACACGGTCAAAGACAAGGCTCAGAGACAGCGCTTTAAATCAGGACTTTAAAGAAAAAAACTGATTTTTAAATATTTTATATGTATCAGTTGGTCACAATATTTATTTATATAATAAATATATAATTTGCATTATTATAGTCTTTTTTTTTTTTTTGCATGTGATTAAATTGATTTACATTTTAGAGATCTCACAAGAAGCTTTGAGCTGATCAGCATATTTATGAAAATATTGGCTTAAATTTTATGGCTTCTGGTACACAAGTATATTGCTATGCAAGCGTGTGTGATTGGCTGTTCACCTTTTCAGGGGAACTGGATGTGATTGGCTGTTCACCCTTTAGTGGGACTGGTGGTGTAGTGGTTAAGGTGCTGGGTTCATGATCGGGAGGTTGTGTGTTCCAATCCCAGTTAGACCCCCACTGTGCGAAGACCCCTGGGCAGGGGTATGCCTCTGTTCACCCAGCAGTATTAAATGGGTACCAGTAAAATATACTGGGAATGTAACCTGCGATGGACTAGCATCCCATCCAGGAAGAGATGAACTCCTGGTCACTTCACGCTACGGAAATCGGGGCTAAGCACTGGCCTGAGGAGTCACTAGGCTCGGGTGTAAAAAGCCCACATTACTTTACCATTAGTGGGATCTGGATGTGATCAGCTGTTTGCTCTTTGGTGGAAACTGGACATCATTGGCTGATCATCTTTAAGCACTTTATTATTATAATTATAATCATCAGTGTTTTGTGACAACTGAAGTGTAATATGTTTTCACCTATTTTTCTATTATTCCTGAATTAAGATAACATTTTCCCTCTCACATATGACTGCTGTCAATCATGGAGAGGCATTAGCACACGTATGCCCCCATGTTGCTCATGATGCTACCACTTGCATCTTTACAAACTGCTGTGCATGCACATGCAGGAGCAGCACATCCACCCCAGAATGGTGACAGGAAAGTGAGCATGTGCCCATCTGTTCCTCTCCTAAGCGTTCAGCCCATTAGCTCCTGAGAACCTCCGGCCTCACATGGCAGCGTCGATAACCTGGATTCGAACCTGAGATATCCGTGCAGTTTGTTGATTGCCCATATGGGAGTCCATTCTGTTCTGTTTTAACAACAATTTAATTTCAATATTTATTCCACTGTGTTTCTGTTCTCTGTTGCAAAAACTTTAAAATCATACGGCATGTTTCTAAGCAGTGTTTGTTTGCTATTTCTGATTTTTCCGATCACTGCCTGTGCTGCCAAGTTTCAGTAGGATTAATTTTCCTTCTTTGATATTTTCTACATGTGCTCTGACCCGGCGCCACTGCTTGAAATAAAACATGTTGAGTGTCAGTTTACATCCTACATTCTGGTGCTACAGACAAACATTAAATTGGCTGCGATTAGGAGTTTACCCATGATCTCTCTCTCTCTCTCTCTCTCTCTCTCTCTCTCTCTCTCTCTCTCTCTCGCTGTCTGCACACACACACACAAAATATGATCAATTGCTGAATGATAAATCCCCAGGCACTCCAACAAATACAAATGGGATGACAGAATTACATCCTGAAATGCCATTAAATCAAATGACTCCACAAAGCCACGAGCGTTAAACAGAATTCATCACCTGTTTAACCTCAGCTAATCACCCGTGTACAATCTTATTAACACTGTCATCCTGCAGTTTTACACTGCCGTGCTGGATTCACGTTCAATTTTCGCCTGTCACACAGTTCAGGATGGAGACATGTATGAAGTTCATATGGAGATACACACACACACACACACACACAAAACACGTGCATGCACACATACACGTAAACACACACACACACACACACACACACACAACACGTGCATGCACACATACACGTAAACACACACACACACACACACACACACACAAAAACACGTGCATGCACACATACACGTAAACACACACACACACACACACACACACACACACACACAAAACACGTGCATGCACACACACACACACACACACACACACACACACACACACACATACATGCGGACACTCACACACATGTGAGACTCCTAAACCAACCAGTTACATAAAAATTTCAGTAAAAAGGTTCCATTTTACCTGCAGAAAACAGATTTACTAAAGTAATCTATGGATTTCCAGGAGCTGTCTAGACTCTAGAGTTTCTGAAGAGGAAGCTTCTTTACTACGGTGAGATGTTTGATGTGGAGGATTTGGTGGTGGTGTGAACATTCTGAGTTTCATTGCTTGTGAGATTTTTATCAAAATTTTGCAAAAAGCCCAAATAACTCTCCAGGAAATTGTAGAGCTGATCTAGATCAAATTTTGGATTCAGGAATTTTTAAAATATTATTTAACATTGTGAGACAGTTTTGAAATGGTGTATCACGGCAG
The DNA here is from genome assembly GCA_024760905.1 of Plotosus lineatus. Taxonomy (NCBI): domain Eukaryota; kingdom Metazoa; phylum Chordata; class Actinopteri; order Siluriformes; family Plotosidae; genus Plotosus; species Plotosus lineatus. The sequence goes on from CM045731.1 coordinate 71,691,674, forward strand.
GCCCAACAGCAGATAATGCATACCTTGGTATTGTGTTTGTCTTGGTGGAGTTTTGTGTTCTCTGAGTGCTTCAGGTTAATCACTGTAATCTGCTTGTCTGTTTACTTACTTATTTACTGATGATGCATTTATTATCCATTCATTTTCTGAACCGCTTAATCCTAATTAGGATCGCTGGGAGGCTAGTGCTCATCTCATCCAACTCTGAGCAAGGGTGGGATACACCCTGGACAGCTCAACAAGCCATTGCAGGGCCGGTTATTATTATTAATTATTATTATTATTATTATTATTAATAGCTGAATATAATGATGAAATAAAAGCCTTAGCTGGAGTTTTTGAGATTTAATGGCCAGCCTGTGAAATAAATCTTTAAGATGTGATTTTCTGTATATGACCCGTATGTTCACCTGGAACGATGAACTCGGTGAAGTGTTCAGTACTAAAATAATGAACACTGATATAATTTCAGGTGGAAATGATGTGATAGTGCCAGTGGGGATATTTAAAGCCCCTTTAATCAAACTCCTCTCCACTTGTCAGGGATCAGCCTCACCTATCCTCATGTCCTTCTGCAGGTGGCAGGATTTTATTTTATCTGAGAATTTAATGCTTTAGGAGTCGTAAAAATCTTAACTGTCATTAGCAGCCATTAATAAAGCCATCTGTGTTCATCTCTTAATTACAGGAGGCTTTATATCCTTGACTCGATTATGACTTCGCTTGGTCAGATGTGAAAGAAAGTGCAAGAAAGTGAAACAGAGAGAGAGAAAAACAGGAAGAGAGAGAGAGAGAGAGAGAGAGAGAGAGAGAGAGAGAGAGAGAGAGAGAGAGAGAGAGAGAGAGAGAACAGAGAAACAGATAGACAAACAGGGATAGGAACAGGGAGAAACAGAGGGGGAGAGGGGGCTGAGAGAGAGAAACAGAGAGAGAAACACAGACAGAGAGAGAGGAAGAGAGAAAGAAACAGAGACAGAGGGGGAGAGAGAGAGAGAGAGAGAGAGAGAGAGAGAGAGAGAGAGAGAGAGAGACTGTCAAGTAGTGTAAAAAATGCACTTGGCACAAATGAGAGTCCATTCAGAATGTTGATCAATCACTCACTATTCTTCTTCAAAGATCTTCTCTACATCGGGACAATCACGATTTGAAAGTGTGTTCGCCTCACTGCAAGAAGCTCCAGGGTTTGATTCCGAGCTCAGGCGTTTCTGTGTGGAGTTTGCATGTTCTCCCTGTGCTCGTGTGGGTTTCCCCCGGGTACTCCGATTTCCTTCCACAGTCCAAAAGCATGCACAGTTTGTTCATTGGCTGTTCCAAATTACCCCAAGGTGTGAGTATTAGTATGAATGGTTGTATGAGTGTTGGCCCCTTGGTGGCATGGCACGCTGTTCAGGGTGTACCCCGCCCTCACCCAGAGTCTGCTGACATTGGCAACAGCCTCCCTTGGACCCTAAATAGGAATAAATGGAGCAAAATATGAATGTGCTCTGGTATCTTTACTCTCTCACTATTAAAAACAATCTGGGATGTTGTAGGCCAACTTGGGACTCCCACCTGTGTAGCTTTAAGTTAATGTTTAAAAATGTCCCTCAGTGTGGCCCAAACGCTCTCGTAAATAAAATAAATGATGCTATGTTTATTAAGATCATACACTGAATTTTTAAAATATATATATATATATATATATATATATATATATATATATATATATATATATATATATATATAAATAATTTAAAATTTTGTTTATTACATTTTAATAAGGGGCAGTGGTGGTCTAGTGGTATAAGGCGCCGGATCACTGATCCAAAGGTTGGGGGTTCGAGTCCCACTCTCCACAAGGTTGTCACTGTCCCCCCAGTGCAGCCAACTGGGTTATCAAAGGCCGGCCATGTCTCTCACTGTCTATGGTGAGAGACATGTAAAAGAACCATTGCTGACTTTCGTAAAGAGTAGGCTGCAAAGCCGTCGGCGTGTTTCCGCCCTGCGATGGCCTGGCGAGCTGTCCAGGGTGTACTCTGCCCTCGCCCTGAGTTGGCTGGGATGGGCACCAGCCTCCCCGCGACCCTAATTAGGATGAAGCGATTACAGAAAATGAACTGATGATGATGAACATTTTAATAAGTAGATTGTCAAACCCTTCGTGTTCTGTTTCAAACAAACATTCCGAGAGAACTATGTTTAAAACACACGTCATGGCGGCTCGGTCTCTGTGATGTACCAGATGATGGAGGAGCTGCAGAGTCGGTTGTTGTGATTTTTTAACAAAATCAGTCTGAAAAGTGTTTTTAAAATCTCCAGGTCTGTCAGAGACCCTTGATCGTTCTTCCCTCGCGACACCTCGATTCACACCTGTTTTCGGTTTCGTGCTGAGTAATCCCTCTATTGTGAAGTGGTTAACACACTCGCCTCACATCAACAAGGTTCTGGGCTCGAGTCCGGGCTCAGTGAGGGCATTTCTGGGTGGACTAGTGCTTGAAGGGATTTCCTCCAAACGGCTCAAATGAATGAAAATGAAAATCTGTATGTTTTGCTAAATGATTGTGATTATAATTAATATTCATGCCAGTGTTTTGTCTTGGCAGCTGGTGATTTATTTGCTTGATTTGCAGACCTCGTCATGACCTTTATTATAGAATAGTGCTCATATCCAACATCACATCAGCTGAACTTGAACTCCAGAAGCATTTTCTATTTGTGACGACATCAGATTCCTAAATAAAATATTAAATAATTCTGAATCCAGCCCTCTTCTCTCCTGTCACTCAGGTGATGTCAGAGTACCAGGTTAACCAGCATGCACAAGAGGAAGCACGGAAAGGCGTTAACCTCGTCTGACCTCCCGGCTAGAGCTCCTGGGTGCAATTACCTGTGAAGCAGAGCAAGAATGACACGGTGTAAATACGCAGACATCTCATCAGGACACTGGCCAACAGGGACGTGTAAGCACTGTGGCGAGGTGCATTAGCATGACTGAGACACAGTGAAATAAAGATGCAGAACACGATGATATTGTAGTACTGCGTAGAGATTCAGACATCAAGAATATCATACCACTCAGTCTCGTTCATTTTCCAAACATTTAATGTTATTAGGGATGAAGCCTCTCTCAGCTGACTCTTGGCGAGGGTGGGGTACATCTTGAACAGCTCACCAGTTCATTGCAGGTCCACCACACACACACACACAAACCCATACACACTGACACTCAAAACTAGGGGCAACTTGGAACAAGCATTAAGAATACTGTGCATGTCTTTGGAGTGTTGGAGGAAACCGGAATACCTGGAGGATGTCCATGCAAGCACAGGGAGAACATGCAAGCACCACACAGAAACTTCTGCACTGAGACCGGGACTAGAACCCCAGACCTTCTTGCAGTGAGGCGGACATACTAACCACTTCGCAATAATGATGTAGTGACTCTTTTTCATTATGAAGTAAATGTGAGATATTGCTGAGTGGTTGTTAGTAGTTGAACTGACTCTATATTTACATTTTCAGGTTCTAATAGAGGTGTTTCCTTCTTTCTTCTTCTGCACACAATGTCATTCTTAACAGATCTCCGAGCACACACCTGCATGCAACTGCACATCGGATCTGAGGAGAAACACATGGAGGAGTGTTTATGTTTCATAAAGTGACTCAGAAAAATCTGTAAAATGTCAGAATGTGTCAAGGTTTTACAGTTATGGGGTAAAAGTCTATCAAACAGCACGATGTGGAAATGGAGATGGAGAGAGGGAAAAATAGAGATGTAGGAGGAGTGAAAAGGGAGAATGAAGTACAATGACTGAGAGAGAGAGAGAGAGAGAGAGAGAAGAGGATTGAAAGCAGAATGATAGATCATAAAAAGATGGGGCTCTATCATTGTTCAGGGTTTCCATGGAGACAGGTTCTCGGGGGTGGGAGAAGGAGGAGGATGGGGGTTCTCTGCTTGGCAAGAACAAGAGTGGCATTTTGGAATGAATACGAGTTCCCACAGGGCAGGTAATAGCACACCTGAACAATGCAGGCCAGAACAACAGCGCCAGCCGCACAAAGGAACGACTTCACCTCCGCCAAGTGAGACAAAATCCACACTGACCGCATCGGACTTCTGAGATATGAAAGCTTTATCATGCAAAACAAATTGAACACGATGGGGAAGAGGGCCAGCTGAGCTGGAAAATGGCTCTCAGCTCAATGTTAAACACCCGATGGTGAACATGCACACATGCAGAGATACAACATATCATCGACAAAATCGTCTGCGAATAAAAGATAAATATGGTGATGAAGGGGGTTTGTGTATTATCAATGACACAATGGTAGAGGTGAAGCTGTTTTACGTTGGTATAGCAACACTATATTCTATGAGTGCCTAAACAAAACTGGTACGAATACTCAACTGTTACTGATTGGCTAAACGAACCCACAGCCTGAGAGAGAAAGAAATCAGCCCCAGACTCACATCCTCATAAGTGCTTTTGATTTGAATGCCAGGAATATATATAGAGACGTGAGACGCAGGACTTTGACATTTGCTGCTTGTGCATATTGGAATTTCAGTCCGTTTTAAAACTCCTGGGGTTCCTTGGCATGATAATGGCGCTAATGAGTCAAACTGGGGCTTTTGGGTGTTTTCACACCGAGCAGATTGAGTATTTGGAAACCGAAAGCTCTGAACTCAAAGCCAAAGCAAATCCTGGCACCGAGTGACGTGACTCTCCGATTCAGGGTTAGAGAAACAGATCTGGCCATCACAAGTGAAAGTAAACATGTTAGTAATTACTTACACTTGCTATTCGTTGTTCTCTCATGACAAAAAAAATTCACACAAGGACTCCTTAAACCTGTAGTTTGTAGTATGCGTAAATTATATTTAAAAATTTAATTGGCAGTTACAGAGTGCCCCTGCGTGTTAAGTGTGATTACTTGTGTGTATGTTGGTCCTGTGGTGGAATGGTGTGCTGTTCAAGGAGTAGCCTGCCTTCACCCAGAGCTAGCCGAGATGGGCTCCAGCTTTCAGCCTCCCTGCGACATTATTGGATTGAGCGGTTTGGCAAATGAATGGATGAAAGAATGGATGGATAGATAAATAAATGAATTGAGTTGAATGGGTGGATGAATAGATGAATGAATCGAACAGCGAAACAAATTCCAGTTGAGAAGCCACAAAGTATAAACTCCTCTGTGCTGAAAATGCTGGAAATCTTAAAATGAGAGCATAGTAAAAGCTTCTGAGCAACCAAAATCCAGAATTCAACACTGTATACATCTTATGAATGGGCGGCATGGTGGCCTAGTGATTAGCACGTCTGCCTCACTGCAAGAAGGGCTGGGTTCAATTCCTAGCTCAAGCGTTTCTGTGTGGAGTCTGTATGTCCTCTCTGTGCTTGTATGGGTTTTTTCCGGCTAGTCCAGTTTCTTCCCACAGTCCAAAAACATTCAAAGTAGACTGATAGGTTGATCCAAATTGCCCCTATGTGGGACAGTGAATGGCTGTCTGAATGTTAGCCCTGCGATGGGCTGGCAATCTGTCCGAGGTGCACCCCGCACTTGCCAAGAGTTGGCTGACATGGACACTAGCCTCCCCACAACTCTAGTTAATATTAAGCTTAGAAAATGAATGAATGAATCAATGTCTTATTAACCATGAAATTAGTGTGTACAAGTGTCTTCTTCTTCTTCTTCTTCTTCTTTTCCTTTTTGCTGTTCCCTTCAGGGGTCGCCACAGCAAATCATCTGCCTCCATCTCACCCTATCCTCTGCATCTTCTTCTCTAACACCAATTACCTTCAAGTCCTCCTTCACAACATCCATAAATCGACTCTTTGGTCTTCCAATGGTTCCCAACGTTTTTTACTCCTGCACCCCTAAAAAGATTTTACTCTGACCTCACACCCCTACATTTTATACTTTGTTCAAGGGTAAAGGATGTGGTATCATATTAAATTTTATCAAAAGAAGATATTTATTTCAAAAGTTACAGCCCTGCTTCTTGCATCCACTGGAATGAGGTCTCGCACCTCCAGGGGGTGCGAGCACCTCTGGCTGGGAACCCCTGCTCTAGGCCTTTTGCCTGGTAGTTCCAACCTCAGCATCCTACTACCAATATATTCACTATCCCTCCTCTGTTCATGTCCAAAACATCTCAATCTAGCTTCTCTGACTTTGTCTCCAAAGCATTTTACATGTGCTGTCCCTCTGATGTACTCATTCCTGATCCTATCCATCCTCATTACTCCCTCTGTAGTTGCCACAACTTTGCATGTCTCCTTTGTTCTTAAAAATGGGCACCAGCACATTTCTCCTCCATTCCTGCCACATCCTCTCACTCTCTAAGACCTTTTTGAATGTTCCTGTCAAAATGTCTACTGCTACCTCTCCTAGACACTTCCATACCTCCACGGGTATGTCATCAGGACCAATTTCCTTTCCACTCGTCATCCTCTTCAGTGCCCTCACTCAATTATTTTTTCTACTTCCTGGTCCTCAATGGTCACCTCTTCCACTCTTTTTTCTTTCTCATTTTCCTCATTCATCAGCTCTTCAAAGTACTCTTTCCAACTTCCTGGCACACTTCTGTCATCAATCAATACATTTCCCTCTTTGTCCTTAATCAGCCTAACTTGCTGCATGTCCTTCCCATCTCTATTTCTCTGCTGTGCCAACCTGTATAAACCATTTTCTCCCTCCTTACAGTCCAACCTATCATACAAGTCATCATACGTCCTCTGTTTGGCCTTTAACACCGCTACCTTTACCTTATGATGCATCTCCCTATACTCCTGTTTACTCTCTTCAGTCCTTGCAATGTCCCACTTCTTCTTAGCTAGCCTCTTCCTTTGTACACACTCCTGCACTTCCTCATTCCACCACCAAGTGTCCTTATCTACTTTCCTACCTGTCTCCCTGCATAACCACATTAGCTGTCATGTCCAGTCATCTGGAAGCACTTCCTGACCACCCAAAGCCTGTTTCAACTCCTCCTTGAAGACAACATGACACTCTTCCTTTTTCAGCTTCCACCACTTTGTCTTCTGCTCTCCCTTTGTTTTCTTCAGTTTCCTCACCATCAGCATCATCCTGCACACCACCATCCTAAGCTGTTTGGAAACACTGTCACCCACTACTACTTTGCAGTCACTAACTTCTTTCAAATGACATCGCCTACACAAGATGTAGTCTACTGTGTGCCCCTACCTCCGCTTTTATAAGTAACCCTATGCTCCTGTCTCTTCTGGAAGAAAGTCTTCACCAC
>CM045731.1:71703916-71718916 GCA_024760905.1 Plotosus lineatus
AGGTGAGTTCCCTGTAACGGGCAACCCAAAGGCAAGGTCAACCGGTAGCTTAGGCTTACGGCCAAACATCAACTCATAAGGACTAAACCCAGTAACCTCACTCTTTGAACAGTTGTAGGCGTGTGTGAGAGGCTTGACAAAATCACGCCAATGAACTTTTTGGTCATCCTTCAGAGTACCTAACATACTAAGGAGGGTGCGATTGAATCGCTCTACAGGGTTACCCCTCGGGTGATAAGGACTGGTTCTCACTTTTTGATGCCTGTAATAGCACACAGTTCCTTAATCACATGTGACTCAAAATCCCTCCCTGGTCACTATGGAGGCGTTCGGGAACCCGTAGTGAACCAAAAAGTTTTCCCAGAGATTTTTAGCCACAGTGGTTGCCTTTTGATCACGAGTGGGCAAGGCCACCGCATATTTCGTAAAATGATCTGTGATGACTAAAACGTCCTTGGTACTCTTACTATCGGGCTCAATCGAAAGAAAGTCCATGCAGACCAATTCCATTGGTCGCGTGGTTTTAATATTAACTAAAGCGCGGCCTTTTCAGGCAAGGACTTTCTTGAACACAACGACCACAGTTCTTTATTTTGGTCTCAATGTCATGACCCATCTTAGGCCAATAAAATCTTGCTCTCACTAGTTCATGAGTCCTCTCCCACCCCATATGACCCATGTCATCGTGGAGTAGCTTTAGAACAGTGGGTCTAAGTGAGACAGGGAGTACAAGCTGGTAAGTTGTATCTGGGTCACATTGTCGTCTCCTGAACAAAAGGTCATCCCTCATTTCAAGACGTTTCCATTCTCGGAGCATCAGTTTTATTTCAAATGTTTCTCTGTTGTTATGTGGAACATCTGCTCCAGCTTCAAGTAACTGAATGACACGATTGATGCTTGGGTCAGATCTTTGTTGTTCTTTAAGCTCATGAGCAGAAAACAAGGGAACAGTTACTTGACCAGATGTTTCAGCATCACTGTATACATCAGGAATTGCGTCAGCATTCATAGCCAAGGACTCAACAAGAATGACATGAGGTGAATCTTTGGTTTTCTCATTGAGAAAATGCTTGTGACATACTGCTGCAATAGTATCAGGACATAAATCACTACATCGAGGAGGGGATCCGAGAAGACGTGAGGTGAGTTGTTGTATTCGGTTCTCCTCTTCTAATGTCACATAATCCGCAGCTAGTGTTTGGTGGGGCCTTCGTGATAGGCCATCTGCGTCCTGGTTAGCCTTTCCAGCTCTGTATTTGATTTGGAAATTGAAGGTGGATAGCGCTGCTAACCAGCGATAGCTAGCTGCATCAAGCTTTGCAGTGGTCAGAATGTATGTAAGCGGATTATTATCCGTTACAACTGTGAATTCATTACCATAAAGGTAATCATGAAACTTTTCTACAATGGACCATTTCAGAGCTAGAAATTCTAGCTTATGAGCTGGATATCTGGTTTCGCTTGGTGTCAGCCCCTACTGGCATAGGCTATGACGCCGCATTTTACCACCTTGCTCTTGATAAAGAGCGGCACCTAGGCCTGTAGAGCTGGCGTCGGTATGCAGAACATATTGGAGCTTTGGATCTGCAAAGCCCAATACAGGAGAGGATGTTAATTTCTCCTTAATGCATTCAAAGGCTGACTGACAGGCAGATGTCCACCTCTCGGCAAAAGGTTCTCGAGGGTTGAAATACTTAGAAGTGTCGGTTCGTTTCTGGACTTTTCTATAAGGTGGGTAGCCACATGTAAGGTCGTTTAAGGGCCGAACTATCTTTGAATAATCTTTAACAAATCGGCGATAGTTGCCGGTGAACCCTAAAAGCGACTTGAGGTGCTTCAAGTTGTGTGGCACTGTCCAGGTCTTAATGGCTGCTACTTTTTCAGGATCTGTTTCTACGCCATTTTTGAAACAATATGGCCTAAATATTTAACCGATGTCTGAAAAAGCGACATTTCTGGGGGGACAACTTTAAGCCATATTCACGAAGACGGTCCAAAACATGCTTTAGCCTCTGTTCGTGTTGCTCTAGGGAGTCTGAGAAAACAATCAAATCGTCTAGGAAGACGAGCACCTCCTTAAGATTAATATCTCCCATGCACCTCTCCATTAACCTCTGAAAGGTGCTGGGAGCATTTGTGATTCCCTGAGGCATTCGATTGAACTCATAAAACCCTAGGGGCATACAAACGCTGTTTTGGCCTTATCTTCCTCATCCATCTCTATCTGGTAGTAGCCCGACTTTAAGTCCATGACAGAGAACCAGTTTGACCCAGATAGAGCGGAGAAGGTCTCTTCAAGATTTGGTAACGCGTGGCGTCTTTAACCGCTTGTACGTTAACCTTACGGTAGTCCACACAGAGACGTACCTCACCCGTCTTTTTCTTAACTACAACGATGGGGGACGAGAAAGGGGATTCTGATGGTCTTATTACCCCGGCATCGAGAAGCATTTTGAGGTGTTTCCTAACAGCTTCGTAGTCCTTTGGGTGAATAGGCCTCGATCTCTGTTTTATGGGTGTTTCGTCTTTAAGCTTGATTTTATGCTTAAGTCTAGTGGCATGGCCAAAGTCAAGATCGTGGCATGCGAAGACATCACTGTAAGCACTCAGACTCTGTGTGATGCGACTTTTCCACTCCTCAGGCAGAGGTGAATTTTCAAAATCAAAAGTCAACTGGTCCTTCGGTGATGAGGAGTCTGCAGACAAGCGACAACAACCTGCTGAGTTGGTATTGGACAGGTTTTGAGTTTCCAAGACTTGGTCTGCAACATGCAGTTCAGCAAGGACACAGTTGCCAGGAAGCATAATGTCATGATCGGTTTCATTTCTTATCCAAACAGGGTGCTTGTAAGGACTTTGACTTGGCACTGTGATAAGACAGCAGTCAACAAAGATTCCACCTGGAAGGGCTGAGGACATTGGCTGCTCTACTACTGCCCATTTGTCTGTGAGTGGCGAACTTAAGTGGGCACAGCTTTCAAGACAGACCTTCTCGTGAGCTGGAATAACATAAGGTGTGTTGCCCCTCAGTGTCATTAGCCCAAGCTTCCCTGTGCTCTTTGTTTCGTATCTGTGCTCGAGGATTTTTAAAATCTGACTATAGCCATAGACAGCTGGTAGAATGGGAGTGTCTTGACAATGTTCCTCATATAAAACATCGAGGGCATTTGTACCAATTAACACTGGCAAGTCTGTGCTGGAGCGCAAATCAGGTACTATTAGAGCTAATGTAGAAATTTGAGGCTCAGACTCAACAAACTCTTTTGGAAAACCAACTGGAACTTCTACATAGCCTAGATAAGGTACCGCCTGACCGTTTGCACCCTCAACATCTAGGTCACTGATCGGCTGGATTGGAAAATCAACCAGGTGTCTCTGGTAAAAGGAGTGTGAAATAGTCGTAACTTGCGACCCTGAATCTAATAGAGAATTGCAGCTAACGCCAGCTATGTTTATATTAGCAGTGCACTTCTTACCTATTAAGCCCTTGGGAAAGCTAGAATGGTGTTTACTCGTTAGCGTACAACTCTGTTTTGGCTGGGGTTTCTGAGTGGGACTTGTGTCGCTACTAGTTCCAGTTTGTCCCTCAACTGAAACAGGAACTAGTTTAAATCAGTGTTACATTGGTTCTCCCAAGCCTTTTGTTTTGACCTAAGCTCTTTGCGCTTAGCTTCAACAGCTTTGGGGTTTGAGTCACTGTCACAAGAGGGGACTATATGGCCATCCTCGCCACAGTTAAAGCAGAACCATGGGCGAGGCTTTTTGTTACCTTTGCCAAAGCTTTCACTTTTCGGCGGTGAGTTCTGTGTTTGTGTCCCTTTCCGCTGTTGTTTCTTTGCAACTTTGGGGGACTTTGTCTGAGGTTTCTTTTCAACTGTCTTTTCCATGGACGCTTTTAAGTAAGTTAACTGTTCTTGCAATTGAGCAATTTGTTTCTGCAGTTTCTTGGTAGACGTTTTACTAGAATTGTCTGCAGCAGCAGCTTGAAACTCAGTGTCTGCATAAACATTTAAAGGGTTGGACTGTACCTTTACTTTTGAAAGTCCTAAGTGCTGCTTCATGCGAGTGGACTTAGCTGCTTGTTTATCCTCCTCTGTTCGCAGCAACGAAAGAAGTTCAGAAAAGGTAGGTGGACTGGATTTCTTTTGTTCTAGATGGAGGCTGGCAATTAGGTTATCATCCCAGCACCCCCTACAGAACTGTTTTAAAAGCTGTCGATCAAAATCACTGACTGTAACGCCTCCCCCTTTAGCAACTTTGCTTAATGTAGTCTGGAGCCGGTGCAAGTATGTTGAAGGTTTTTCTCCGGCATTTTGGTTTGTGCTCAAAAATTTCACAAACAGCTCATCAGTATCATCTACATTCCCGTATGCAGAATCGAGCAAGCTCAGAAAGTCTTTTGGGCTGGACAAGGGGCCCAAATGTTTGACAATATTGGCGGCTGGTGGTAAGAGACTTTCAATAATTTTTCTTACTACCTGTCTTTCAGAAACAGAAGAGTCGGCAAGATAAAACTCAACATGACTGCGCCAAGTGTCATAATCTACTTCCGTATTAGGGCACGGAAATTTTCCGAGAACGACCTGAACTTGGAAGAGTTCAGATAAGTTTGGGACGTGTCAGCACTTTTGACAATGTGCTCGACAATCACCCTCTGGACTTCAGAGGTGCTCAAGTGTTCGGGATTTAAAATAGGAGTTGGTCTGCTGTTGATTGGAGAACTGGGAATATCAGAGTTTGAGGTAGTTGTGAGAGTTTCCCTATTTGTTTGTGTCACAACAGAATCACCTGTTAAACTTTCAGTTACTGGAGTAGCGTCAGTGGAAGCTACACCTTCACTTTCAGCAGCAGAGGCCTGAAGTTTGTTAAGTTCACCAAGCAACAATTTCTCATAATCTATTCCGCTTGCTTTGGCAATTCCCTTTAAATCAAAGAGAAAAGACTTGGTCAGATCAGCTGTTAACTTATCACTATAAAGTGGGGATAAGAGCTGAATTTTGTGAACAACCTTTGGGTCAGATGTTGCTCTTTGACATGGTAGTTCAGACTGAATTGACTCAATAGCAGTGCCATACTCAAACTCAACTACGGCTGTATTTTCAAAGTCAGGGTCAGAAGTAGTAAGTTTCACTGTTCGTGTAATAGAACCATACTTTTCTAAAAACTTAATAACTTCTTCATCAGTCTCAGTACCAGAAAAACCACTAATTAATACAGCATTTGGTACTTTGATACCTTCACGTTCAATGATATCCATATTTCTTTTGTGGGAAAAGTTCTACAAAAACTGTCATAAAACTGCCAAACTGTATGCCAAATTATTAATTTAGAGGCAAAATGTAGCCAAAACTCCTCCTGGCTGGCTCGCCACTTTGATGTAACACCAGCTTGATATAGCTGTGCTAGATTTTATACTAGGTTCTGGAGGAGTAAAATGAATTGTGGAGATTTGAATTTGAACAGCCGGCAGATTTATTACAATTAACAATACTACAAGAAACAGTGCAAACAATATTGTAGAACTTTCTTTACAAATTAAAAATAAAATAAAATAAGCTTAAATCTCTAAGGTTTGATTCGTGTGAACCCGGGAGTCTTTTCCAGGATTGTGATCCGTTTGGGATAAAGGTGTTTTTATCTGTTCTTATCTGGGATCCTGTGATTTGAAGTGGTTGGGTCTGTAGATCTACTCTCGCATCCAGAGAACAGTTGGCCACACTGCTTCTGGATCTACCAAGAGTTCTCACTGGATTTGGCTCGCCATCCGTGTCCGAAACCAGCTTCAAGATCAAATCCAGATCCACTAAAAAACCAGTCGGAGTTTCCAAGAAAACAAACTCTCTCCACCCGGTTCGATTGAGAGAGAACAAAACACATACAAGGCTTCGTGTCGCACCGAGGGCTCTGTATGCGTCCTGCTCTTTACGCTCTCCTACACGCTCTGCTGGTCGCATGCAGCACGTGCCTATGACGCGCTCAAGGGGACTAGGAAACTAGTGCTTTCAGGGAGTGTTGGAAACTAGGGTTTTTTCCAATAAAATTAGTAACCATGTGTTTACCTGTGTTACATGATGTTAACTACAACATGTTAATCGCACCTCCATCCAATCAGCAGCAGAACATGTTTGTGCTGTGGTTGAGCACAAATGCTCCCTGTTGCTATTTAGTTGGAATAATGTGTGTGTGTGTGTGTGTGTGTGTGTGTGTGTGTGTGTGTGTGTGTGTGTGTGTGTGTGTGTGTGTGTGTGTGTGTGTGTGTGTGTGTGTGTGTGTGTGCGCATGCGCACATTGTGTTTGAGGTGACAGAGTTTTGTAATAGTTAGCACATCAGGCTCCTGGGTTCAAAGCTCGGGCTCGGCGAGGGCATTTGTGTGTGAAGTTTTGATGTTCTCCCTGTATGTGCATCGGTTTCCTCTTTGTGATCCAGTTTCCTCCCACAGTCCAAGTACATGAGCATTAGGCTAAGTGACTGTTTCAAATTTTCCCTAGGTGTGAGTGGGAATGGTTATGTGTGTGTGTTGGCCCTGCAGCGGACTGGTGAGCTCTTAGGGTTTAGCTCTCTCTTTCCAAACTCTTTCTCTCTCTCTCTCTTTCTTGCTCTCTCTCGCTCTCTCTCTCTCTCTCTCTATCTATCTATCTATCTATCTATCTATATATATATATATATATATATATATATATATATATATATATATATATATATATATATATATCTCCCTCCCTCTCTCCACCATGTACATTTCAGTACAGAATGTAAATTTAGCCTGGTTAATAAATGAAGGAGGATAAATAAATTCTGACTCGTCATGTGATGATTCCATTTGTTAAAAAAGATATAAATGTCAGTATCTCTCTCTCTCTCTCTCTCTCTCTCTCTCTCTCTCTCTCTCTCTCTCTCTCTCTCTCTCTCTCTCTGTCTCTGATTCACCAAGCCACACTGCAGAAAAGTGTATAAGGCAGAGGGAACACATCGATATGTGAGTGTATGCTTGCTGGGCTCCCGATGACCCCTGTACCACAACATGGAATGGAGAGGCCACTGTCAGATCAATAGCAGATGCTATCACAGCTCCCCGACAGTAAACTGATCTAATGGACGTCAAATGGCATGGCTTCCTTCTTTATTGTACAGGATGGAATACAGCATGACAGCCATTGAATAAACCAACAAGAGGATCAGATAACCTTGGAACACCCCCCCACCCCCAAATCTGGAACCAATAAGCCATCATTCTGGTTTTCACTATTTTAAAGTGGAGCTTGAAAGGTGAATTTAAAAAGGTGGATCTTCCAGGAAGCCCATGGTGAGTGTGATAGAGCGATCAGAAAATAAGCAATTATTGCATGGCATAAACAGACGACATGGTGGATGCAGTTATCACGCCAGTCTCACAGCGAGAAAACTTTGGTTTCAAGTCTCAGGCTCATTGAGGGCACTTTTTTTTTGTGGAGATTGAATGTTTTGTTCATGCTTCCATGGATTTGTCTGGGCAGTCTGGTTTCCTTCCACGGTCCTAAAACATGCACTTTAGACTAATCGGCTGTTTTAAATTACTCCAAGATGTGAATGTGAACGTGAATTATTGTTTTTTGCTTTGGCCCTTATATGGCCTGGTTGACACAGTTTGGCCTTTCACAGAGTCAGCTGAGGGCTTTACAACCCTCGTAGGATTAAGCGGTTTGGATTATGAACTAAAGATATCAGCAGTGACAGTATGTACAGTCTGATGACTTGATGTCTTGGCAATAAGTAACATATGGACCAGTGAGTTAGCTGTTTAGCAAGCTGCACGGTGTGCTATAACCTTAAGCAGCTTTCACAGACGCAGTTTACGAAATCTCGCAAAGTACTCGCAGCTCATCATATAGTTCTGGTTCATCAAGGGAACGGAAACAAGCCAAAAGTTACCAAAATCCTCACAGACAGAGACGAAGAGCCCTGGTTCAGACGCTGCCAGGTTGGAGTTATCACCTCAGTCAAAATGAAAAGATTAGCAGTAGCTAAAGTGAATTAAAAAGTCGCTGTTTGAAGTTGAGCTGTATAATAAACTACTGATTGACCTCAACTGCTCGGTCTGTACAGAGGGTCATGATCTGGTCTTGATCTTTTTGCACAGACGCCTCATCTTTGGTTCGGTTTGTACTAAAAAACTCAGGCTGAGATTTCTCTTTACAGACTGAGCAATTGCAGCTAATGAGTAGTTTATATGTTCCTGTAGTGATTTATTATTTATTAATTAAATATGAATATTCTTTACATCTCTTAATAGAAAGAAGACACGGTACATCTATTTCTGTTCCTTAAGTTGTGATCTGACCTTATTTCTCCACCATGCTTTTTACATCTATGATGATAACTTCAAACTTTAATGCATGTCTTATAATTAATTATTTACATCTGTGTCCAGGCCACCACCTCCAACCGCCCAGCCCCAACACACACCCACTCTCTTGTCATCTTGTCAGACTATGTGGATTACCGAGTCCTGATGTTGTGATGATGGTGCTGTTTGATAAAGTATTCTGTTGAAGAGAAGTCAGCAGTTCCTAAGGCTCTCGTGATGCAGTGGTGGCGGGTTTCACACTGTGCTGGAAGAGAGCTCTCTCAAAGGAGGAGTTCAAACACGGCACCCCAAACATATGCTCCCCGGCACACATTGAGTCTGCTTTCTTAGCGGCTTGTTGTCTGCTCCCTTTGTCTGATGTTTTTCCAAGCTTCTCAACTTTGTTTAACCTCAACCAGAAGGATTTCATTGGAATCGACATCATGCAAAAAATTATAGCATTGATGCACTTATTACTCCGCAACTCACATCTCCTCATCCTGTATATACAGCCTACCTGGGTGCAAAGTCAGCATACATGTGTGTGTGTGTGTGTGTGTGTGTGTGTGTGTGTGTGTGTGTGTGTGTGTGTGTGTGTGTGTGTGTGTGTTGACTTGATCCATGAATACAGTGGTACCTCACCTTACGAAATTAATCCGTTCCAGGAGTGGTTTCGGAATCTGATTTTTTTGTAAGTTGAGTGGCATTTTACGTGCAAAAGACCTGATTCATTCCAAGACCCCCAACACTAGCCCTAAACCCTTTAAAAAATTATAAAAGCAGACCTTTTTCAAGCAGTATGACCGGAAGTGCTAACCTTCCACTGCTAACCAAGCGCCAGAGTCGTCGTTCAGTCCCTCCTCTCCTGCCGCGTCTCTGCCTGGGTTTATTGTTATCCGAGGTGCGGCTAGCATTGAGCTACCATCGCATATTAGCTCAGGAGAGCAGATGAGCATGCTCAGTTCTAAATGTCCAAGGACTTTACCATTTACGGTCTCTTTTTGCTTGAATATTGTACCGATGGTAGACTGGTTTCGGCCATATTCCTTTGTGATATCACTCAACTGCATGCCACGAGCCCGCTTCTTCTTTTCACTTGCACCGGGAATCACTTTCTTGGGGCCTATGATGAATGACGAAAAATAAAGTTGCAATAAGCACACTCGAAAAACTCACGAAACAACAGTAGCTCTGGCCTTTACGCGTGTTTGAACTCCGTAACGAACAATGGGTCGAAGTCACACAAAAAGCATCATGGGTATCATGGAGATGCAGCTCCCTCCTAGCCAATGGGAGGCCAGCGGAATGGGTGTTGGGAGATAGCCAATGGGAGAGCAACTCTATCACACCAATTTCAAAATAAAATATGCGAACGCGCATTGTTTGAATTTTTGAGATGTCACGTTTCATAACGTGAATTTTATTATCCACAGACAGAAATTTTAGGTAAATGTGTTTCATAACTTGGATTTTTCATTTGTTGGGTCTTTCGTAAGATTAGGTACCACTGTATTATTCTTTGAAAGATAAAAGAAAATGTTCATGAGAACGTGAGATGAAGAGGAGAATGGAGACGACCATTGTTTCAGGTGTTCGTCAGTCCTGACAAACACACTGTCATGGCTGGTGGTAATTGTTTGATGTAAATCCTGCCAGGAGATGCAGTCGTCCAGAAAAGTCAATTATTCTGGTATTAAACTTAATCTGAGCAGAACCTTGAAGGAAGGACTTTCATTATCAGATAAGGAGCATCTGCAGATGAGGACCAAAGCAGCCAAGGCCAAGCATGCTGCACCTTTTCACTTTAAATTACACATCGACAAACTTCCCCTAAATGCTTTAAACCTCTACACATCCAGATAAATACGGCACCAGGAAAATGCAACCAATATATTGTCCTCTTTTCTCCATTTATACCTTTATCGGAAAGAGTTTTCATAAATGTTGACATCAGAAAAGAGTAGCTGTTGTCCAGGAACTGAGAAACGGAGGCCTGGGAGGGATTTAGAGCAATAAAGGGAATCATTTTAAGAAACTATAGCAGAACGTGGAGGTGTTACTTGGTCCAAGACCAAGAATACCAAGAACACGCTCTTCTGAGAACACCTACGTCTTCGTCATGGGGTTTCCATCCACCAGTTTTTATGCGAGTTTTGAAAAGGACTCCTATACATCACAGGGTTTTTCTGCTTGGCAGAGGTGGACATGTTGGCGAACAAATAAAAGAAATTGTGATTCATTTGTGTTGAAAGCCGAATTGACTCAATATTAACCTCTGAATACGAGTCTTCAAACTCCTCGAAGCTGTTATTATCATGGCATCCCGTGGTGCTGTGGAATACTAGATGCTAATTGGACAGAAGGAAGTAATATATTTTATAGAAGAGAATTTTTATAACTGAAGATTAAGATTAAGAACGAAGATTCTTCGTACTTGCGTGGGCTTCCTCAAGGTACTCTTGTTTCCTCCCACAGTCCAAAGACATGCACAATACACCGACCAGCTGTTCTGAATTTCAACTGTGTGAGAGTTGATAGTTGTTTGTGTGTGTGTGTGTGTGTGTGTGTGTGTGTGTGTGTGTGTGTGTGTGTGTGTGTGTTCAAAGACATGCACATTAGGCTAACTGACTGGGCTAACTGACCGTTACTAATTGCATCTAGGTGTAAGCATGAATGCTTCTGAGTGTATGTTGGTCCTACAATGGTCTGGTGAGTTGTTATGCATGTGCTTTGCCTTTGTTTATTGTAGGCTACAAAGACTAAATTCTCGTTGCCATCCTAATAGGATTAAGTGATTCAGTGAATTAATATATGAGTTATAGATTCACTCATCCATTTCCTAAGACACTTAATCCTAATTAGGGTGACAGAGAGCCTGGCACCCATCTCAGAATCAAAACAAGGGTGGGGTAAACACTGAACGGCTCACGAGACCATTGCACTGCCAACACACCCATACAACCAATCATACTCGCTCACACTCACGTCTATAAACATTTTAAAGCAGTTAATTAGCCTGCGGTGCCTGTTTTTGAAATGTACAAGGAAACTGGAGTACCTGGAAGAAACCCATGCAAGCACACAGAGAACATCCAAACTTCAAACAGAAACACCGCTTGCCCGATAAACGAACCACAGACCTTCTTGTTGTTGCGTGTTATCCACAGCACCAATATGCCACCCATGAGTTATACAGTAAGATATTATTTTGCAACTTTAAATTTAAGAACCATGAATAAAAAAATGTAAAGAGAGGACTGTTTTATGGTTAATTAATAATTAAAAAGTTTATTATGATCAGAATGCTGTGATATAAGAGGATATAGTGTATTCTTGTGAAATTTCCACTCAGTCATTGTAACGAGCGCTGAGAGTGAGCATTGTACTGCAGTGCTGTAGGGAATCTAAAAAAAGCATATTTATTTCTCTGTATATCGATTTTTACCCCATGTACAGTGAGTTTACTGCGTATTTAGCACCGGAGAGCTGTGCCTAATGAACTCCACTGAATCAGAACTGGGTTGGAGATGACAGGCCTTTGAGTGGGATGTTTATGAAAGTGTAAAGGTCACTGAGTTCACGTATCGAAGCATAAAACTTTTCTCTAGTCTGATTTAACAAGAAAATAATTGCAGATTCACAAGAAAAAGACAGGCCCAAATAGAAAGTTTGCCCACCCCCCCACCCCCACCCCCCCCACTCACCACCCCTATTACCCCACCTTCACTGCTGAGATCTGATTGGATGATGATTATAGAGCTGCCTCTGCTGAATTTCTGTGCTCTGACCCCTGTCATAAACCCTGATTATTGGACTGTACAGAATAAATAAGTGTGTGTGTGTGTGTGTGTGTGTGTGTGTGTGTGTGTGTGTGTGTGTGTGTGTGTGTGTGTGTGTGTGTGTCACTCCCCCATGGTCCGGTGTGTTCCACCTCCCAGTGTAAGTAAAAATAGACCAGAAGGTGGGAAAACACCTAATTTGGCAACAATGAAAAGGAAGTGAGCAGAAGCTTACATAGAAATCCTCCAATAGAGATGCGCACGCACTTGTGTTTGTGTGTGTGTGTGTGTGTGTGTGTGTGTGTGAGTGTGAGTGAGTGTGTGTGTGTGTGTGTGTGTGTGTGTGTGTGTCAGCAGATGGCTGTTAGCACTGGCCATTAAAGCTATGTCAATGAAAACTCTGTGTATTGGTTTAATTTCAGATAGATGTATTTTTTTTTGATGTGACAATGTTTCTCTTAATACTCAAGGTGCTTTATTTACATTCATTTTTTTTATTCATTTAATTCATTCATTTGCCAAACTGCTTTGCATTTTCTAGAGTCGCAGAGATGCTGGAGCTTATCTCAGCTGACTGGGTGAGAGTGGGGTACACCCATGCAACCATTCACACTCCCACCTCAGAGCAATTTGGAACAGTCCGTTAGTCTATTAGTTTGTTTTCTGGACTGTGGGAGGAAAGCGAAGACCCTCTTGTGGTGAAGCAGACATGCCAACTATTACACCACAGAAAAAAGACCCTAAAAAGCTGTTGTGCCTGACAAATTGTAGGTAAGGATAATAAATCTACTTCGAAATGGAAATCCAACACAGAATGTAATGAAACATGCTGGTGGGAAACTGCCCATGCTTGTGTAGGTTTCCTCTGGGTACTCTGGTTTCCTCCCAACAGCCAAAAACATGCAGATTAGGATATCAAATTCCCCCAAAGGTGTAAGTGTGAAAGTAAATATGTGTGTGTGTGTGTGTGTGTGTGTGTGTGTGTGTGTGTGTGTGTAACCTACCACCAGCCAGTGTCGGTTGGGATAGGTTCCTCCTGTGACCCTGGTAGAATTCATCAGTTCAGCAAATGAGTGAGTGAGAGACTGTTCCTTATAATATCTGTTACTTGTTTGTTTGATATGAGGTTAAAAAAAAAAAAAAAGAAAGAAAGAAAAGAAAAGAAACAAAATATAAAATATGGTGAGCATCCGCCATGCACTGTTTCTATTCCTGCCCCCCCTCATCCCCTCCCGTCCCCTCCACGGTAAAATTGACAAGTGTTGACCGGTCCGCGGTGATAAAAAGGTTGGGGGCCCTGCTTTAAAGCATGTGTGCAGATGATTGAGTCTTCAAACAAGAGGGTCAGTGATCTTCCAAAGGACGTTTATGATCTGAAGGTGACTTGAAGATTACTGTGAAGGAATTTGATGATTTTAAAATAACAAGCTACGCTTGATATAAAAACTACAGTAAAACAAGATCAGATGTAGACACTATTAGTAAAAGCCTACTGTCTGTTTCAGGCAAGATGAAATATCTCCAGGGTTATTCAAGACACTGTGATGATGTTGTTGAAGGTCTGAAAGAAGCTGGAAATGAAAAGGTGTCAGAATCAGAGGGAAAACTGAGGAAACCTTTCCGTGAGAAACTGCAGCTGGATCATCTGTAGATAAAGCTAGACCGGACTCACAGGACTGGGAAACTAATGTCCCCATCTTAAAAATCTAGACCCATTGTGGCCAGATTTAAAGGACTGAATGAGACACTTGCAGTTATTGACAAAGTTTAAATCTTCATCATTGAGGACTTTCCTGAGGCTGCACCGGTACCTCTTTTCCAACCTACCTTCATTTCTGGAAGTACAGTACTGTAGTTTCTTTCCTTTTTGCCGTGCAGATTGAGTTTTCTCATAATGTGTGTGTTGCAGTATCTTTAAGTAAAGATAGTTAATAGAAAAAACTCTTGATGTTAAAATGGGAAGTGGAGAAAGTACTTGGAGATATCAAATCTTAGCTTAACAAGGCTCTGATTTTTTTTTTAATTACAAAAGTATAATTCTGTCAGTCCCCCAGTGCAGCCAACTGGGTTATAACGGCCAGCCGTGTCTCTCACTGTCCATGGTATGATGCTTGTAAAAGAACCACTGCTGACTTCCGGTAAGAGTAGCTACATAGCCATCAGCATGTTTCTGCCCTGCGATGGCCTGGCAAGTTGCCCAGGATGTACTTTTCCTCGCCCAGAGGTGGCTGAGATGGTGCAAGCCTTCCCATGACCCTAATTAGGACGAAGTGGTTCAGAAAATGAATGAATGAATGAATGAATGAATGAAAAATAATTCTGTCAGGTAAAATAGACTTGGAGGTTGAGT
Source organism: Plotosus lineatus (assembly GCA_024760905.1). Lineage (NCBI taxonomy): Eukaryota > Metazoa > Chordata > Actinopteri > Siluriformes > Plotosidae > Plotosus > Plotosus lineatus. Next base: position 71,718,370 of record CM045731.1, read on the forward strand.
ATTCCTGTTCAATCATTGAGTTTAAGAATTTAAAAATGGAGAGGATCTTTCTTTTAAAACAGAAGCGACAGTAACTGAAATTGTTTTTGTCGAACTCACTGGGGTCTCACGTCACAAGAATATTATTGCTGATGTTATACTGTACACACACACACACACACACACACACACACACACACACACACACACACACACACACACACACACACACATTTTTTACACACGCATCATCATGACATTACTGGCACGTGATTCAAATTTAGCCAATGGCTGAGAGCTTTTGTTTCTCCCGCATGCTGATTGTTTTTTAGCGTTTTAATTATTATTTAAGCCCTATGATGCCACTCACACGCCCTGCATCTTCTCTAGCTTCTGGTAAGGAGCCTACGTTTATTCATTCATAAATATTATCACAGTACAAAAATAAAGTTTTTACTCATTACTACATTATTACTGTATTAATAAGTAAGGATGTCTATAGAATATGTTTAGAAAGCATATTTAAGCACATGTAATATAATACATATGGTTTTAAAACTGTACCAAT
>CM045731.1:71723916-71793916 GCA_024760905.1 Plotosus lineatus
AGGATGATTTCTGGGTGGCACAGTGGTGCAGTGTTTAGCACGTCTGCGTCACATCAAGAACGTCCAGGGTTTGATTGACAGGCAGTGTGGTGCTTGTGTGGATTTCCTCCGGGTACTCCGGTTACCTCTCGCAGTCCAAAAACATGCATAGTTGGTTAAGATGGGCCTCCCAATGATCCTAATTAGAATTAAGTGGATTAGAAAATGAATAAATAGGGATGATCTCTTTTTTTATGGTGTATATAGGGAGTTGTTGGTCTTGGTGGAGGTATGAGCTCCCTGAGCCAGGGATTTAGCTCAGTTGGTAGAGCGTCCGCTTTATCCTCCGGAAGGTCGGAGTTCGAATCTGGCCGCGTCATACCATAAGACGTTAAAATTTGGTAGTTGTTGCTTCCTGCTTGGCGCTCAGCATCAAAAGGATAGAACAACACAATAACTGGCGCTGCACAGTGGCGACAGGTGCCCAGAGCACAAACCAAATTTCAATGTATGTAAAAGTACTTTGACAATAAAGAATTGTTTGTTTGAGTGCTTTTGTTTAGAGGCTGGTTTTAAGTGTGCATCAGGAAATAGCTGATGAGCAACTCACGACAAGTTTATCTAAGCAGCACAATCATGTTCATGTTTGTAATTTCTTTTCTTCGTCAAAAGTCCAATTAAGAGGGATTCATCAGAACAAACACTGAGAGAGCACGTACTTAAATCTTACATTTAAATCCTTAATCATCAAACCTTTCTGTAAGTAATTAAAATGTGATACAAGCAGCTAAACATAGTGAGTGTTAATCTGAGTACTCCATCCAAGTTGGACTTGACCATTGTGTCACTGATGCTGCACTCACTTTTGCTGTTGTCATGGAGACCATATCTCCAGCTGGTGGAAGACGAACTTGGATCCTGAGTTCAACTGGTCCCGTCATCTGTGCACTAAAATATGTTCATTTTCAGTGAGATGCTGAAAGTTTGCATTCTGCAGTGTGTGTGTGTGTGTGTGTGTAGACTGTGCCTGGTTCCTGCTCCGGGCCCGACTGAGCTCTCCTCTATAATTATATCCCACATGCTTTATGACTGAGTCTGAATGATTCGACCTGGTAAAATCCCCAGAGCCTGATTCATTTCAAATCAACATCCAGAAAACAAATTATTACATTTCACACACTGGATATTGGTTCAGCCTTTGTTACCTGTTAGGATTTATTTTCCTTCATGAGAGAAAATTGTAGGCATTTTTAATTAAAAAAAATATATTTATTACATTAAAATAAAAACATTCATTCATTCATATATTTTCTGAAAAGCTTAATCATAAGGTCGTGGGGAGACTGGTGCCCATCTCAGCTGACTCTGGGCAGAGTAAATCATGAACAGCCTGACAGCCCATCACAGGGCAAAAACACGCTAAGGGCTATGCGGCTCCTCTTTTTACGAAAGCCAGCAATGGTTCATTTACATGAACGTCTCATCACATCGAGTGAGAGACATGACCGGTTTATAATAACCCACTTAACTGCATTGGGGCAGCAGTGACGACTCGGTGATAGTGGGGTAGTGGAGCACCCCCGAACTTGGGATCAGTAATCCAGAGCTCGACTACCAGGCCACCACCTGTTATTATTATTATTATTATTATGTGGCACAGCGGCTAGCACATCCACCTCACAGTAAGAAGGCCCGGGTTCAATTCCCATCCTGGGCATTTCTGTGTGGAGTTTGTGCGTTCTCCTCTTTACTTGCGTGGGTTTCCTACAAGTACAGTGATACCTCACCTTACGAAATTAATCCATTCCAGAAGTGCTTTTGTAACCTGATTTTTTTTGTATGTTGAGCCGCATTTTACATGTAAAAGGCCTGATTCATTCCAAGGCACCCAATACTACCCCCTAAACCCTTTAAAAATTATAAAATAATATTGAACCAATAGTAGACAGGTTTGGCCATATTCCTTTGCGATATCACTCAACCGCATGCCACGAGTCCGCTTCTTCTTTTCATTCGCACTGGGAATCACACGTGTGTGTGTGTGTGTGTGTGTGTGTGTGTGTGTGTGTGTGTGTGTGTGTGTGTGTGTGTGCACGCACGCGTGTGTGTGTGTGCACGCGTATGTGACCATGTCTTCTTCGCAGTTATAATCTTACAAATGTTTATGCAAGGTTAAAAGCCTGAGCCAAAAAATAAAGTTTCAATGAGTAACTCTGTCTTTTACACGAAAACCATCAGGGGGATTAAGGAGTTACAGCTCCATGATAGCCAATGGGAGGGAGCTGCGTCATGGGTACTATGGAGATGCAGCTCCCTCCTAGCCAATGGGAGGCATGCGGGGCGGGAGGTTGGGAGATAGCCAATGAGAGGCCAACGGAGCGGGATGTTGGAAGATAGCCAATGGGAGAGCAACTCGCGCATTGTTTGAATTTTTGAGATGGCGCATTGAGAATTTTTTTCATATACAGAGATGGAAATTTTAGGTAAATGCATTTTGTAGCCTGGATTTTTTTGTTTGTTGGATCTTTCATAAGGTGAGGTACCACTGTACACCAGTTTCCTAGCACAGTTCAAAAAAACACCCTTAGATGTGAAGGATTGTGTGAGTGTTGGCCCTGCGATGGCCTGGCGAACTGTCCAGGGTGTACTCCACCCTCACCTGGAGTCAGCTGAAATGGGCACCTGCCTCCCTGTGGCCCCAATTAGGATTAAGCAGTTCAGAGAATAAATTAATTAATGAATTATTAGTATTATTCATTCATTCATTCATGTTCTAAGCCAATTAATCCTAATTATCTTCATAGGGAGGCTGGCACCCATTTCAGCCGACTGTGGGCGAGGGAAGTGCACACCTTGGACAGCTCACCAGGCCATCGCAAGTCCATCAGACACACAGCCATTCACACTACCACCAGAGATGCTTTGAAAATTAAATTTTATTTATTATTAAATTTTGCATACTCATTTAAAAACATATTTATGGATTATTCCACACAGAGAGTCTCAAACACTAGTTAATAATATTTAATTTATTAGTTAATAATATTTAATTAATGTTTACTCCTGAAATAAAATCTCCAATCCAATCATATTACTTCACAGTGATCTCCCTTATCCCCACAATACAAATGAATTTATTTTAGTTCACATCTGTAAATCACTTAATTTGTCAGTATCACTTTATGAAATGCACACCTCAAATAATAAAAAAAAAAATGAATAAAAGTTCAATCTCACACATAAGTGCAGACTCACCAATTGTATCCAATAATCATATAATCATGTCATAACTTCGTCTTTTCCTTTAGGCTGTTCCCTTCAGGGGTTGCCACAGCGAATCATCTGCCTCAACCTCACCCTATCCTCTGCATCTTCTACTCTTACTCCAACTACCTTCATGTCCTCCTTCACCACATCCATAAATCTTCTCTTTGGTCTTCCTCTGGACCTTCTGCCTGGTAGTTCCAACCTCAGCATCCTACTACCAATATACTCACCAACCCTCCTCTGTACATGTCCAAACCATCTCAATCTAGCCTCTCTGACTTTGTCTCCAAAACCTCTTACATGTGCTGTCCCTCTGATGTACTCATTCATGATCCTATCCATCCTCGTTACTCCAAAAGAGAACCTCAACATTTTTATCTCTGCTACCTCCAGCTCTGCCTCCTGTCTTTTCCTCAGTGCCACTGTTTCTAAACCATACAACATCATTGGCCTCAACACCATCTTGTACACTTTTCCTTTCATTCTTGCTGATACCTTCCTATCACACATAACACCAGACGCTTTTCTCCAACCATTCCAAACTGCCTGCACACACTTCTTCACCTCTTTTTCACACTCTCCATTGCTCTGGATTGTTGAGCCTAAGTACTTAAAATCCTCCACCTTCTTTATCTCTGCTCCCTGTAAGCTCACTGTTCCTCTTGGGTTCTTGTCGTTCATGCACATATATTCTGTCTTCCTGAGGCTAACCTTCATTCCTCTCCTTTCCAGGGCATACCTCCACCTCTCTAGATTTTCCTTCACTTGTTCTCTGCTCTCACTACAGATCACAATGTCATCTGAAAACATCATAGACCATGGAGATTCTTGTCTAGTCTAGTTTGTCAGAGTGTCCATCACCATAGCAAACAAGAAGGGGTTCAGAGCTGACCCTTAATGCAGTACCACCTCCACCTTGAACTCTTCTGTCAAATTGACAGCACCTTACCACTGTCTTACATCTCTTATACATGTCCTGCACCACTCTAACATACTTCTCTGCCACTCAGGACTTCCTCATGCAATACCAAAGTTCCTCTCTCGGCACCCTGACATATGCTTTCTCCAGATTCACGAAGGCACAATGCAGCTCCTTCTGACTTTCTCTGTACTTCTCCATTAACATCCTCAAAGCAAAAACTGAATCTGTGGTGCACTTTCTCGGCATGAAACCAAACTGCGGTTCACAAATGCTGACCTCTGCCCTTAGTCTAGCTTCCACTATTCTTTCCCATAACTTCATTGTATGGCTGATCAACTTTATCTCTCTGTAGTTGCCACAACTCTGCACGTCTCCCTTGTTGTTAAAAATGTGCACCAGCACACTTCTCCTCCATTCCTCCAGCATCCTCTCACTCTCTAAGACCTTGTTGAATGTTCTTGTCAGAAAATGCACTGCTACCTCTCCAAGATACTTCCATACCTCCACCGGTATGTCAACAGGACCAACTGCCTTTCCATTCTTCATCCTCTTCAATGCCCTTCTCACTTCACCCTTACTAATCTTTGTTCCTTCCTGGTCCTCAACCGTCACCTCTTCTACTCTTTTTTCTCTCTCATTTTCCTCATTTATCAGCTTTTCAAAGTACTCTTTCCATCTTCCCAGCACACTTCTGTCATCAGTCAATACATTTCCCGCAACCTTCGCATTATGCTGTGTCTCCCTGTACTCCTGTTTACTCTCTTCGGTCCTCTCTATGTCCCACTTCTTCTTAGCTCACCTCTTCCTTTGTACACACCCCTGCACTTCCTCATTCCACTATCAAGTCTCTTTATCTACTTTCCTTTCAGAGGACACAGCAAGTAGTCTCTTATCTGTCTCTGTGATCACATTATCTGTAGTTGTCCAGTATTCTGGAAGCACTTCCTGACCACCCAAAGCCTGTTTCAACTCCTCCTTGAAGACAACTGACACTCTTCCTTTTTCAGCTTCCACCACTTTGTCTTCTGCTCTGCCTTTGCCTTCTTCACCTTTTTTTACCATCAGCGTCATCCTGTACACTATCATCCTATGCTGTCTGGCAACACTCTCACCAACTACTACTTTGCAGTCACTGACTTCCTTCAAATTACATCACCTACACAAGATGTAGTCAACCTGTATGCTCCTACCTCCACTTTTATAAGTCACCCTATGCTCCTCTCTCTTCTGGAAGAAAGTATTCACCACAGCCATTTCCATCCTTTTTGCAAAATCTATTAACATCTGTCCTTCTGTGTTCCTGTCCTGGATACCAAACCTGCTGATCACTTCCTCGTCCCCTCTACTGCCTGCACCAACATGTCCATTGAAATCTGCACATATGACCACGCTTTCCACTCTGGGGGTACTCTGCATCACTTCATCAAACTCACTCCAGAATCTCTCCTTCTCTTCTCGCTCACATCCTGCCTGTGGGGCACAAGCACTAAGAACATTGAACATCACATCTTCAATTTCTAACTTGAGACTCATCACTCTGTCTGACACTCTTTTCATTTCTAGAACATTCCTGACAAACCCCTCCTTCAAGATGACTCCTTCTCCATTTCTATTCTCATCCACACCATGATAAAACAGCTTAAACCCTGCTTCTAAGCTTCTAGCCTTGCTACCTTTCCACCTGGTCTCCAGGACACACAGTATGTCCACCGTCCTCCTTGGCATCATATCAGCCAGCTCTTTACCTTTTTCTGTCATAGTTCCAGCATCCAAAGTCCCTACTCTCAGTCCTAGATTCATGCCTTTCCTCTTCTCCCTCTGCCTATGGACACGCCTTCCTCCTCTCCTTCTTCGACCAACAGTAGTCCAATTTCCACCAGCACCCTGTTTGTTAACAGCACTGATGGCAGTTGTTGTTAATCCGGGCCATCACCAATCCAGTATGGCATTTGTTTTGACGATTCACATTCTGTATGCTGGCAAAAGTGTTACCCCAGATGCCCTTCCTGTCGCAACATTCTGCACTTATGGCTTGGACCGGCGTGAGGACGGACACTGGTTTGTGCCCCCCTCACGGCTGCATAATCATGTCATATCATATTGTATAATCATATAATAAGATCTATATGGAATAAACTATGTATAAGAACAACAACAACAACAACAACAACGATGATGATGATGATGGACGCACATTGAGCCTGAACCTGTGGGACACAGCAAGACAGGAGGAATATGACCAGCTTCGCACCCTTTCTTACCCTCAGACCAACGTGTTCATTACTGTACAGCATATGCTATAAATAAACTTTCACTATCCGATGACGTAACGCATCGCACATGCGCGCTGTAGTCCTGTACACAGCTGTTGGCAGGTGGATGAAAGTTCGGGTCCGGTTCACACAGCGGTAAAACTTTCATATTAAATGTTTCCTCAAACATGTTTAAAATTACATAAAATACTGAAAAATGTCTGTATGTGAATGTTTTATAGCGGTGTTTTCTATTTTATCTGGTGAGTTTATCGTCGTTGACGTGTAAAAGTTACCTCAGTATCCGTGTGAGGTTAAATCAACCCCCCCACCCAAATGTGGTTTAACATTTGTCGGACACTACTCAGGATATTCAATGAGTCTGTTGTGGCCAGCGCTGTAGTCTATTCTGTTGCATGCTGGGGCAGCAGGCTGAGGGTTGTAGATGCAAGCAGACTGGACAAACTGATCCATAAGGCTAGTAATGTTGTAGGGATGAACTGGACTCTCTAACAGAAGTTGTGGAAAGAAGTACCTTTTTTCTTGGAAGGGGTGAGTAGTTTTACTTTCTATTTTGGTGACATTTATGAATTTTCCAGAAACAATTAGCTATGCACCAAATCATACGCACAATTTTACTGTAATCAGAGTTCAATCTAAAAACATTTCTTCCACATGCAAACAGTATGAATTATTATAACCAGTGTAGCGTGCAGGCCATTTTAGAAATCAGGGTGATTGACAGATTGTGATCGCAGGCATATTGTAAGTGATTAGAAACAGGTAAGCAGTTCTGGTAATGAATATTCAGCAACACCTGTTACAAACCAAGCTCTGTCTTTGAAAAAGGTAGATGGATGAAGCTAAGGGAGAGTGAGATGAAAAGAAAGTGAAGAGAATCCCTGAATGTTTTTCCTAGAAGAGCAGTCAGTAACAGAAAACAGTCTGTCTTAGACGAACCCTGTGATGCACCATATTACCTCCTGGCTAATTACTCCATCTCCCTATACAATACTACTGCTCTTGATAAAATTGATGGCTTTTCCCTTTTGCCATTGTCAGGTTCGGAAGTGATGTGATAGGTACAGTAGATGATTCTTAAGGAGTTTAGAGTGAACACAGAGTTTCATTTCACTTTCAAAATTCATTATTGGAAGTTAAAGGCAAGGTTGCTTACACTTAGGTATCGTAAAGCACCTATATTAATACAGTACACATGGTTCGTACGAGTGCTTGAATGTCTTGAAAAGTACAGTAGGCCCTCGACATTCGCGGGGGTTCGGTTCCAGAGTATCTATTACATGCTCTAAAATATGCTTCTTAAACACATTCTATAGACAGTCTAACTGATTAATTCAGTATTAATGTAGTAAAATGTAGTAATGATTAAGAAAACCCTTTATTTATTTTTTTACTGTAATATTTATTGATAAAATATATACATTATACAGCATACATATAAAAACACATTTCAATGCATTCTCTATGAAAAACATACAGCACTGTATTTTTCAAAAATGCCCACCAGAGGAACGTATTGCATTAGTCATGAGATGACTGAATTCAGGTATTATTATTATTATTTTATTATTATTGTGCATGCTTATATAGCGCAATTAGTATTAACTGCATTAAGTCCAAGCAGCTCAGCGACGCCCCTCAGCCGAAGCGAGTACAAAACAGAATTTTCGAGTGAGAAAGTTAGAGCGCGTTACAAACCAAAGAAGCGGTGATGTAATGTGAGTTAATCCTCTGGCGCAGAGGTGAGCGTGCTTTTGTTTCTTGGATGTAAATGAGAATAGTGAATTCAGGTGTGTGCTACCGAGCAGCAGTAAACAGTTAGAGGCACAGCGCCAAAATCAAAGTCCCCCAAATCACAGACCATAACAAAAAGGACATAAAAGAACAAGAAATGTAATAAATTGGATAAACAAAACAAAACGAGAAACATGCTACGCCACAGTAAATAAAATTTGGGCAGGAAGGAGGACAGCCATTGGCTGAATTTGAATCACGTGCGAGTTGCTCGGCAGTCCGCGAATACTCAAACCGTGAGTGCAAAACCACGAACAGCCAAGGGCCTACTGTACTTGAAAAAAAAAAATTAATTTCAAGGGCCCTGGAATTGCCATGCCACCTCTTGAAAACCAATGGCATTCTTACTCCATTCCTCAATAGTACTTCATTTTTAGATTTGGGTCTATCTGTGCAATACATGTATAATATGTCATTAGAAACCTCTGACTTTTGTATGTTTTCTACATTAAAGTCACAGAAAATCATTGTCAAGTATCCTCTGCTAACACATCTTCCCGGAAGATCCGCTTTACAACACAAAATTATAGAAGCTTCTAGATCTGTTTTACGACATACAGATCTCATTTTCGGCAGTTTGGAAATGGCATCGCAGGCGATCTTTGCGCTCGTCACAAGTGAATAAATATTTATGAAAAAGCTCAAGAGGACTGCGTTGTACCAACAGCCACAATGCCAGGTTGTCAATGTGAAGAAAGTGTTTACATATATATTTACATTTACATATACATTTAGGAAAGTATGTGGTCTTTATTGTTACAGTTTATTAAAATTATTGCACATTTTCCAGCAAAAAGATAGATTTAAATTACATTTATTTAGTTATTACATTGAAAATTTAGTAGTTGACATTTTAAGAATGTTTGCATTCTTACATACTGTAATTTTTGGAACATAAGGTGCACTTAAAATCCTTTAATCTTTAAAAAAAATTGACGGTGCGCCTTACAATCCGGTGCGTCTTGTGTGTGGTTGAGGCCTTGTGACTCCATCTCACTGATACCGTCAAAACCCAAGTAAAGCAAACTAATTTAGACCTTACCATCATTCTGGCTTGATTAGCCAAAGGACTTCAACTGCTAGATATTGGTGTCAACAGGTTGTAATTTAGAGGGATCCGGGCTTTTTGTCCAACTCTCACAACTGTTAAACTCAGACACTGAAGATGAAGAATTTGATGGATTTATGGAAAAGGAATGAACTGAAAAAGTGAGTTTATTTTATATTGTTACAACTGAATAATGTTGAGAGTTATTGTGAAATGCATTATTTTATAAGAGCATTATTGTTAATGAGTTGAATCAAGTTTGACTTATCTGACTTTTGTTTTGTTTAATGCGCCTGAAAAGTTGGTGCACCTTATGTATGAAAATAGATTGTTCAATGTTTGGTCATTGATATTACGCCTTAGAATCCGGTGCACCATATGGCCCGCAAAATACAGTACAGACACTCACCACTTTACATTCATTCGTTTTACATATTTTGCGATTTTACTTTTTTTTTTAAATAATTTTTATAAGTCAAATTTTGAGTTTAGCGTGCTCTTTGTAGTACGAGATGTACCTACGTAGTATGCTGACATAGTACACTACTTACGCATGACGCTGCGTCCATTGTTTACAAACGACAGACTGAACGTGCTCTCTTTCTTCCCAGTTCACCGCGTGTTACCCTTGTGTTCAGACGTCGTCTCTGTGATCTTTGTGTTTAAACTGTTTTTTGTATTTGTAACCCTAAGCAAATATGGTTGGTCAGAAGCGTAAGCCTATTAGTGATAGTGGTAATCAGAAAAAGCGGCAAGCCATCTCGTTAGAAACGAAGATGGCTATTATCAAGAAAATTGATGCTGGTGAAAAACGTGAACGTTGCACGTTTCTTCTAGGTGGCTCCGTTGACCATCGGAACCATTTACAAGCTGAAAGATCGCATCACAGAGCATGTTAAAGGTTATATTTGATACTGTATTCGATATTTGATCAGTGAATTTGATTAAAATGTAGGCGAGTGCCTGGTGGTCGGGCTTCTGCCCATGGAGCCTGGCTGGGCCCAGCCCTAAAAGGAGAGATGTGTCTCTTTTAAACAGAATTTGAAATTAAAATTTACTCATTGAAAAGTCCTTGGATGACATTTGGCCCAATGTGTGGGAACCATGAGTACAATTTATTCATTAATGACTCATCTACAGGAACTTGAAGTAGGAGTGCTCAAATGTCATATTGTCGGATGTCCAAGTGACCACTTAGTAATACAATCCACAGGCCATACCCAACCCTTAACACAGTGTTTCCCAACCTTTTTGAGCCAAGGCACACCTTTTACATTAGAAAAATTATGAGGCACACCACGGAACAAAAATGATACTGCCCTCTAGCAGAACAGCACTGTTACTACACGCTAAGTGAAATCGGTTAATCTTCCGCGGCACACCTGATGATGACACTAATGTGCCGCGGAACAGGGGTTGGGAAACACTGCCTTAACAGACGTGTCTCTTTGCCGCTGTTTCACAATGTACCACTATTGTTACTATAACTACACACTGTGTGACTATGTCAAAACCAGACAAAGCTTTACACACTGCTTCTACTTTAACACTCATTTAAGGAGTCTCCAGTTTCATCACTTTCTAATAAATTCGTGCTTTTATTTTTTTTTGTAATGGCTTAATCCTAATTAGTGGGGCCGGTGGCATAGTGGTTAGGGTGCTGGGCTCATAATCAGGAGGTTGTGTGTTCAAATCCCAGTTAGACCCCCACTGTGCTAAGATCCCTTGACAAGGTCTTAACCACAAGTGTGTCTCTGTTCACCCAGCAGTATCCTTGGGTACCAGTAAAAATATACTGGGAAGGTAACCTACGAGTTCACGTTACGAAAGCGCTATCTTAAAAATTCAAATGTGCCATTCAAACATTCAAACAATGCACAAGTTGCTTTCTCATATGTTGCCTCCCAACACCCCGTAACAATCCATGTACTGGGAAGGTAACCTGCAATGGACTAGCGTCCCATCCAGAAGAGTTGAACTCCTGGTTGCTTCACGCTACAGAAACTGGGGATAAGCACCGGCCTGATGAGCCACTAGGCTTGGGAGTAAAAAGCCCACATTACATTACCTTACCTTGCCTTAATCCTAATTAGGGTCATGGGAAGGCTGGCGCTCATCCTAGCCGACTTCAGGTGATGGCATAGTACACCCTGGACAGTTCACCAGGCCATCACAGTGCAGAAAACCGCTGACAGCTTTGCAGCCTACTCTTGTTGAAAGTCAGCAATGGTTCTTTTACATTCCTCTCACCATAAACAGCGATAGATATATCTGGGCTTTGATAGCCCAGTTAGCTGCAGGGGGGGGGGATGGTGACAACCCATTGAGAGTTGGGCTTGAACCCCCAACCTTGGCATCAGTGACCCAGCACCTTTCCCATCAGGCCACCCCTGCCCCTCCAGGCCACCACTACCCGCATTTTAATAGTCAAAGATAAAGTTCTGCATTTCTGACATCTTCACAACAGAGTTTTTTCTTAGTGGTTTCTCACTAACAAATCAGAAAAGCCAATGCAGATGGTTTCTGTGAGCCATAAGAACTCGTCACACTCTTAATGATTTGTATGCACACTGAGACAATCACAACCATCCCTTAACTTCACACAATGCATGAGTAAATAAAGCCTTCAACGTAGGCAATCTCATCTGATCTCTACCTTCATTATCTCTCTCGATTCATTATTTTTATAACCCGATTTACAGTCTTACTTTCTTACCATCTACATCACTCTTCTTATATTTCCATCACTTTGGACTTGTATTACTCTTTTCATAAGTCTCTCTCTCTCTCTCTCTCTCTCTCTCTCCCCTCTCTCTCTCTCTCTCTCTCTCTCTCTCTCTGTTGTCTTTGTATGGTCTCCCAATGCTACATCATATACAGTGTATATCATATATATGTCATATATATGTCTGCTAGAGGGTTGAATACTGAGAATGGAACATTTCCTGTTTGAACAAAAACCTCTTATTAGCATATTGTAATTAGAAATGTTCTTTCAATATTTTTTAACCTATTTTCTCTTTTCTATTTAGTGAAAATTTTGAGGGCATAAAGCATACCTAGTCTTTGATCACACATCTTATCTAAAGCCTAAATTAGGAATATTTTTGACTCAAACCTCATGCACAGTCTCTTATACTGCCAACGACATTTTTGTATAATGCTGTTTTATTATTATTTCTGGCGTGCAAAATGTAAAAAAAAAAGCTGTAGCTGACTGAGTGATCATGCATGTTTGTCATGTCGGATTGTACAGTTAAGATCTTGTAATTAATTAAAGAAAATCAATTTTTTATTGGAAGTCAGTTTCATGCAGTAGAATGTGCTTTTCTGTATTAATAATACTAATGATAATAACAACAACTATTATTATTATTATTATTATTATTATTATATATTTTTTTATTTATCCCCAATACTCATATTTCTATCTATCTGAGTTTGACATCCCCTTGAAATCCTGTTTTGTCTTTCAGTTGGTGGGCTTTTAGAAGTGTCATATCTCATACTCTGAGGTTTCTACTTAGAAGTTTCTCATACTGCCAGATCTTTCTTGATGACAATGTTTGTGAATAAATCAGACATTAGCAGGTGCATCATATCACATTTTCTAAGAAATCATATAGTGTAAAGCTGTCATTATCCAGCAGATTTTGCAAGCTGGATGATGTCCCTGGCTGTAGACCTTGACCCGGAAAATGATTTACTCTTCACAGAAACAGTGAACTGAAATGCATAAAAAAATTATATTTTAGCAAATTTTATTTATGTATTATTCATTCATTCCTTCATTCATTTATCTTGCTTTAGTTTCTTTGTCCTCTTAAAATGTTCCCCTTTCCAAAATTTGTATTACCAATCATTAATGGTAACTATTAAATATTACGAATTACTATGAATTTGACAGAGTCCCCTCTTGTTAAAAAAATGGCTCAAGCTGACGGAGCATGTTTTGCACAACAATACCTAGAATAAGTGGCAGCGCATAAAATACTTTCAGCCAAAATGATTATGATGTATGGCTGTCTACTGAAGATAAGTTTGCACACTGCAAAGCTAGCACATTACTTTGGCTCATTTACACTTCACCTACAGATCAGCAAAGTTACCTATAAGCTTAAGCCACACCCGTACGGCTTCTCATTATTGCATTTCTTTAGGCTTAAATCCATATAAAAGCATCTCACCCTAATACCCATAGATCCTCCAAACATCAAAAAGATGCATGTGAGAGCAAACTCAGATACTTTATTGAGAGGCACATTTGGGGACCCTCGAAAAGGTGCTTGATCCCAGTCCATGATATAGATGACCCCCTGTGTTTCCAAGAATATGCTAGACACCCTAAAAAAGATGGATATTTTTTATGGTTGTTTCACAATAATAATACTACTACTAATAATAATAATAATAATACGTAATTTTTAAAGTGCATGTTAATTCTATTTTCTCTCAATCTGTTAAAGGGAGAGAAGTGGCCCCGTTATCAGGACTGAGGGATATTATTGTTTAAAAATAATCACTGACATGTTAATCGTTGCTGGCTGCTGAATCATTTTCACCTTTAAAGACAGAAACTTTATGACCCTAGTGACTAGTAGCTTGACCTGACTCTCCTCCATCTTTACTGTAGTCTTTGTGGGTTTTTAACACTGTGTGCCTGGAGGGCTTTAACCCTGAGAATCCTTCCTTTAAGTTACAAAGTCACCATTATTGCATTATTACACCAGGCCACACTATAAACCTTTATCATCATGCAGCATTGATATGTCCCATAACTGTCCTTACTCACCTCTCTGAGGGTTTCAAACAACACACCATTTAAAAATGGAGCATTTACCAGCCCCATGTGAATGAATGTGACCTTGTAACAAAGTTGACTTCGTACATATTCCTCACTTGTGTTATTACAATAGAAGAAATAGCTTCACCATCATCATCATCATCATCATCTTCATCTTCTCCCGGTTAATCCGAAATCTGGTTGCCGGGGCAGCAGCCTAAGTAATGAGTTCCAGACGTCCCTCTCCCCAGCCACTCCTCTCGCTCTTCCAGGGGCGGAGGTGTTGTGTGTGTGTGGGGGGGGAGGGCTGAGGCATTCCCAGACCAGCCAACAGACATCACTCTGGCATGTTCTAGGTCAACCCCGGGGTCTGTATCCAGTTAAACATGTCCGAAACACTACACCAAGGAGACATTTGGGAGGCATTCTACCCCGATGCCCAAACCACCTGAACTGCCTCCTCTCATTGTGGAGGAGCAGCGGTTCAACTCCAAGCTCCTCCTGGATAGCTGAGCTTCTCACCCGCTTGTATCTGCGATCTTGTTCTTTCGGTCACTACCCAAAGCTCATGACCATAGACAACGGTTGAATGGTAAATCAATTTGTAAATTGAGAGCTCTCTTCACCACGAAAGACTGGTACAGGCTCCGCTTTACAGCAGAGGCTGCAGCAATGTACGTGTCGATCTCCCTCTTCACCCTTCCCTCACTCATGAACAAGACCCGTAGATACTTGAATGCCTACACTTGGGGCAAAACCTCATTCAAAAGGCATTCCACCTTTGTCCAACTGAGAACCATGGCCTCGGACTTGGAGGTGCTGATTTTCATCCCAGCCGCTTCGCATTTAACTGCGAATCACTCCAATGAGAGCTGGAGGTCCCAGATTGTTGAAGCCAAAAGGACATCATCTGCAAAAATAGAGACGAGATCTGATGGCCACCAAACCAGAACCCTTAACGCCTCGGCTACGCCTAGAAATTCTGTCCATAAAAATTATGAATAGAATCAGTGACAAAGGGCAGCCTTGGCGGACTCCAACTCCCATTGGAAAAAAATGCTGTTACCAATGTGGACTAAGCTCTGGCTCCGGTGATGCAGTGAGCGAATGGCCTCTAGCAACGGGTCCGGAACACTGTACTCACAAAATAGCCTGAGGGACATGGTTGAAAGATTTATCCAAATCCACAATACACATATGGAGAGATTGGACAAGCTCCCATGCCCTCTCTGGATCCTGTAGAGCGTATAGAGTTGGTCAAGAGTGCCACGACCAGGACGAAAACTGCTTTGTTCCTCCTGAATCTGAGCTTCAACTATCGATCGGATCCTTCTCTCCAGCACTCCTGAATAGATTTTCCCGGGTAGGCAGAGGAGTGTGATTCCATGATAATTGGAACACACCCTCTGATCTCCCTTTTAAAAACGGGAGACTACCACCCCGGTTTGCCAATCCAGAGGTACAGCCCCCGATGAGCACACAATGTTGCAGAGATGTGTTAACCAAGACAGTCCTACAACATGTAGAGCACTGAGATATTCAGGGCAGATCTCATCCACCCCTGCAGCCCGATCACCGAGGAACTTTTTAACTACCTCAGCGACCTCAGTTTCAGTGATTGGTGGTCCTCCACCCAAACCCCAGTGTCTTCCTCCTCCATGGAGGACATGTTGGTGGGATCGAGGAGGTCCTAGAACTATTCCCTCCACCTCCTGACAACATTCTCAGTCAAGGTGAGCAGCTCCCCAGTTCCACTATAAACAGTATTTGTGGAGATCTGCTAACCTTTCCTAAGGCATCAGATGATGATCCAGAACCTTTTTGAGGCCAACCGATAATTGCTTTTCAGTCTCACACCGAACTCCTTCCACGTCCGAGATTTTGCATTGGTGACAGCTCGGGCTGAAGCACGTTTGGCCTGCTGGTACCTGTCTGCTGCATCGGGAGTCCTACAGGCCAATAAGACTCAATAGGCCTCCTTTTTCAGCTGGACGGCCCCCTTCACCACCAGGAGTCCACCACCGGATTCGGGGGTTACCACCATGACAGGCACCGATGACTTTCTGACCACAGCTATGGGCTGCCTCCTCAGCAGTGGAGGCACGAAACATGGCCCATTTGGATTCCATGTCACCCGTCACCTTTAGGACGTGGCTGTAGCTCTACCAGAGGTGGGAGTTAAAGGAGACTCTGACAGGAGACTCCACCAAACATTCCCAGGAGACCCTGACTACACCTTTGGGCCTACCGGGTCTGGAGGGCAACCTCCCTTGTCTTTGGAGCCAGTTCACACCACGTAGTGATTGGTTAATAGCTCAGCTCCTCTCTTCACCTTAGTGTCCAGAACATGTAGCCACAAGTCCGGTGACATGACTACAAAGTCGATCATCAAACTGCAGCCAAAGGTATCCTGGTGCTAAGTGCACTTATAAACACCCTTATGTTCAAATATGATGTTTGTGATAGACATACTGTGATGAGCACAGATGTACAACAACGAAACACTATTCAGGTTCAGACTGGAGAGGCTGTACTTACCAATCACACTCTTCCAGGTCACACTATCGTTGACCTCATGAGCGTTGAAGTCTCGCAAGACAATGAGTGAGACTTCCTGGGGGAGAGTTCTCCAACGCACACCCTAAAGAGTCCAAGAAGATAGCACAAACAACAGTGAGGACCCGTCCCCCCACCCTAAGGTGGAGGTAAGCTATCTTTTTGCCAACCAAGGAGAATCCCAACGTGTGGCCACTGAGATGGGGACAACAAGGATGCTCACACTGGCTCAATGCTTCTCCCCATGAGCAACTCTAGAGTGGAATAAAGTCCAGCCCCTCTTGAGATGGATGGTTCCAAAGCCCAAGCTATGCATTGAGGTGAGTCCGACTATATCTAGTTGGTATCTCTCCACCTCACGCATCAGCTCAGGCTCCTTTCCCACCAGAGAGGTGACATGGAATGTCACCAAAGCAGTCAAGGATTGGTTTGACAGAACCCATACATTTGGTTGCCATCCAACTAACACTGTAACCAAACCCTATAGCCCCTCCCACAGGTGGTGGGTCCATGGACAGGCAGACCAATGCCTCCTTTTCTGGCTGGGCACGGATTGGGATTCATGGGCAGAAGCTTTGCCACCAGGCACTTGCATTCGAGCCCCTCCCCTAGGCTTAGCTCTGGGGGATGGGGGGACACCTCGGTGACCCACGTCCGGGCAAGGGAACTGTGTCCTAATTTCTTTCTTCATAGAAGTCTTTTGAATCACGCTTCTTCTGGACCTTCACCTAGGACCTGTTTGCCTTGGTTGACCCTACTAGGGACATAATGCCCCCAACAACATAGTTCCTAGGATCATTAGGACACGCAAGCCCATCCACCATGATAAGGTGGCGATTCAAGGTTTCATTTCTCACTTGTGTTATTATAATAAAAGAAATAGTCCTCGTTTCTTTTCTTTCTTTTTTTTTTTTTTTGGTGAGTACGTATTAAGAAGGATAAGGTTAACTTCAGGGTTATACAATTTTCATTGATTTATTTATGCATTCTCACTATACAGTGATGATACTGAGCTATTCCTTGAAACGTCATTGCTCCTAACTGTTATATTACAGTATCTTCTTGAACACCAGGTCATACTCCTTAAAATTTTGGTGAAAACTAATGTCAATTTTGATACTAAATTAAAAAGAAATTCTTTATCAAAGTTACTTAATAGACTTTTTTAAGAACGTTATTTCTTTGATGTGATGATCATTCTAAGCATATTTGATGATAGTTAGGCTCGAGGTAAAATTTCATGGAAGGATTTGGTGTCTTAAAATAAAGAGCATTCCATTATTTCACTGCTTAAACAGCTGTTAAAGATTATTGTTCCTACTGAAGCTTCATGTGCTAAGATTACAGACCATGTCACCAGGGCCAAACAGTCTTAACATACCCATATTCAGGTATGTTCCCTGTGGACTCTGTGGAAATCTGGTTTGAAATGAATCTCGTTCTGAGAGTCGTTTTAACAATATACATTTATGTAGATTTTTAAAATTTATTTATTTGCTCCGTATTGTGTTCTTGTTCGATCTAGGGACTACCCTGAAAAATAGTGCAAAGGGAACATAAAAGGAAAACTAAAACAGCACTGAAAGTGCAACTCTTCGCAAAGATGTGAAGAGTGAACAAAGTAAACAGCGCCCCCTGCTGGTTCTACTTTATTACATTTACAATGACATTCACATTTGGCACCTGCCTTTATTCAGAGTGGCTTATATTTTTATCACTTTTATAAATGAGCTGTTAAGGGTTAAGGGCCCTGCTCAAAGGTTAAGCGATGGCAGATTGCTAATAATCCCTGGATCCAGATCACTGAAATCTAACAGAGATTTAGTGGAGATGTTGTAATCACTGGCATTTTAGTCCATTTATTTGTGGAAAATAAATCCTCAACACACTTGTGCATATTTCAACCGAACATGTTGGGGTCATTATCTTAAATGTATCCCAGGAATATTCTCATCTGCCCTTTGATCGCGTTTTGTTTGCCTTGTCATTCTTGATGTTCTCTTCAGTTGATTGAACATATTCTACTCACTTATATTGGAACCATCTGTGAGCAGGTCCCCTGGTATTTCCTGTCACATTTTACCTCTCTTCTATATAGCTACATCCTCACTCTTTCTGTTTTTCTTCAGTCACTCTGATGCTGAAGGAAACTCCATCAACCCCTCATCTCACTTGTGCCCATTTCAGCAAACAAATCAATCACTAACTGCTTTTCTCACTTTCACCATTTCAAATCTTAAACCTAAAAAAAAACCCCTCAGACTTTCTTCAGTCTCTGACTTTAGGTACCATACTTAATGTATGGGTGTGTTTATTTGATTTCTGTGCATTAGAAACCTTTTAAACATTGTAGAATAAACCTGATTTGAACTCAACACAATTTTCTATTCAGACAAACTTATACTGCTAATGGAACCACAGGAGGACTGATACTACATAGGCATTATGTGCTTGCTTATGTGCATGGTTTATTTACTTGTATACTTGTGTTGGATAAGTGTCATGCTCATTAAACCATCAATGAATCTGCAGCCCTGCTAATAAATTTAAAAAAAAAACAAAACAGAATAATCAACCAAAGGGGGAATGAGTGGGTCTCGGCAAGAAAGACTACAGTATGCAGTTATTTGGAAGTTGATGGTGGTGGTGTGCAGTAAAAGTGTGTGGCTGTTCTTTAAATTATCTGTTTATGTATAAATATATATCAAATATCAGAATTAGAAATCATCCGTATTCCTCTCAACAAAAAAAAGACAGCCTTAGCAAACACTTGATTTAGATTACAGTGCAAAGAGATGGAGCTACAGCTCCTCACTTACAGAGAAGAATATAAAACACAACCTGATAGGGCAGTGGCGGCCTAGTGGTATAGGGCGCTGGATCGTTGATCCAAAGGTTGGGGGTTTGAGTACAACTCTCCACAAGGTTGTCACTGGACCCCCCCTGGTGCAGCTAACTGGGTTAAGGCCGGCCATGTCTCTCACTGTCTATGGTGAGAGGTTCATGTAAAAGAATCATTGCTGACTTTCGACAAGAGTAGGCTGCAAAGCCGTCAGTGTGTTTCTGCCCTGCGATGGCCCTGTGAGCTGTCCAGGGTGTACTCTGCCCTTGCCTGGAGTCAGTTGGGATGGGCGCCAACCTCCCCACGACCCTAATTAGGATTAAGCGGTTACATAAAATGAACTGAACAACCTTTATAGACTTCTCTCTCTCTCTCTCTCTCTCTCTCTCTCTCTCTCACACACACACGCACACACTCATTCTTGCATTATTTCACTCTCTGTGAAAGGTATTTATAACATTTACACTCACCCACAGTTGTCCGAGTCTGTTTTGTAGTTTTTTTGATGTTTGTTGGCGTTCTTTATTGGGTGTGTAACTAAACTATGTTGTACCATTTCAGTTTTATCTCTTTTTTTTAACCTATCTGGTTTATCCACTGATCTGTATTTGAACCAATTTCTTCCTTTGGCTGGCAGTGGATTAAGTTCAACAGAGTTAACACTCAGCTCTTCTCAGGCATGAGATCTTTTTGGGATTCCTTTCACATAACATTTACAGTATATGTTTCTTTGCTTTTTTTTCTTCTTTTTTTTCTTACTGATGATAATTCCAGCTCGTTTCAATGATTCAGACAATTTGATTTAGTTCGGCAGTAAGCGTCAGCTACTAAACAGCTCTGCATTACTTGTGTCCCTACTATGAACATTCACAATTCAACTGTATTTTAAATATTTTAAAATACATTATTTTATAATTTAAAAACTGTTTTACCCAAGTTTGGAATTTCCATCCATCCTTTGATGTATCCATTTTTTTAGTCCAAGTTTTTGTAGAAAGTTGCTTTGACACTGACAAAAGTATTGTTTGCATTTTTAAGTTCCTTTGCTGCCCTCTTGTGTTTATGCAGAAACAGAAATTTCTGTATATTAATGTACAGTCGGCCCCCTACTTATGAAATTAATTCGTTCCAGAGCCTTTTTCGTGACGCAGAAGCTTCGTAAGTAGAGGCGTATTTTACATGTAAAACACCTGATTTGTTCCAAGGCTCCCAGGACTCCCCCATAAACCCTTTAAAAATGATAAAAGTACACCAATTTTGTATGAAATATGTGTTAAAAGTAAAAGAAAATTATTTATTAAACCATTTAAATATTTTATTAACATATATTTAAACATTTTATTAACCTCACCTATCTATCTGTCTGTCTGTCTCTCTCTCTCTCTCTCTCACACACACACACACACTCACACACAAAACTATGTCTCTATGGTGTGTTTTGCCGAATGCAGGCTTCGTCCACATG
Organism: Plotosus lineatus; assembly: GCA_024760905.1. Classification (NCBI taxonomy): domain Eukaryota; kingdom Metazoa; phylum Chordata; class Actinopteri; order Siluriformes; family Plotosidae; genus Plotosus; species Plotosus lineatus. Next base: position 71,744,846 of record CM045731.1, read on the forward strand.
CAACGCGCAGCTGATGGAACAATTCTATTTAAATGTTTAAATGGAAGGGATGTTTTATTTAAAGCGGAATTACAGTACCTGTTTGAAATATCAGAGGTCCTCATTCAATATTAACTTGCTTTCTTGCGAGATCGGAGGTCTTGTTCAACAAAGCACTTCTGCTTCAATATCGTGCCGAAATAATTGCCTCCGTCACTGTATTTCCGCTTTAAGGTCTTTTTCTGCTTCAATATCGTCCCGATTGTATAGGGGTTTCGGCGATAACGAAATATAATGCTGCAATTATTTCAAAACAAGTCAAGATACTTCATAGCCACAAGCCAAGATAGCCTCTTCAACTCTCCTCACGCATTTGGCGGACAAGAGGTATGGGTACATGTCAGCTCCCTCCTGGCTAATGGGAGGCCAGCGGGGCAGGATGTTGGGAGACAGCCAATGAAAGAGCAACTCGCACATCGTGTGAAATTTTGATTGGCGGGTTTGAATTTTGAATGGTGCTTTTCGTAAGAGGGGGTTGTTTTCGTATACAGAAGACGAAAACTTAGTAGATGTATTCGTACCCAGGGGTTTTCGTAAGTAGGGGGCCGACTGTATTCCAAAACGTGACATATTTTGGAGAAGTGAATTTTTTTCTTGTTGTTTGTTTCGTTGAGTTTTTTTTTAATGGTAAAATTAGCACAAATATGTGGGAGTTTTTAATTTACAAAAGTGGTTGCAAGATGTGTGTCCTGGCTTACTGCTTTCATTTGTTCTAATAAAAAATTCTTACAAATGTTGAAGATTTTGTGCTTAATTCTACTAATGTGCTGAACTATCATAGATAATAAAATGAATGTCTTCCCTCAACAACTGAATTATGAGACAGGTGAATTGTGAATTATGAGTCATAAAGCATACTAGCATACTTACAAGAGACTGTTGTATGTAATATGAATCCTGCAATTAAATTACTCCAAATAGACTGGCAGTATATTAATACACAGGAAGCATTAAATGCAGAAATGCACAATGTACTGAAGTAAACAGATGTTTATTGTGATGTTGAATAGCACTGTTTTGTAACAGACTGAAATATAATTACCATTCAGAAAAAATAAAACACATACTGATTCCTTGGGATTTGTGGATGGCAGTGCTGAAGTCATGGCAGTGCTCAGTGCTAATATGCAGAGTATTGCCCTGTGTTTCTGAGCTCAGATTAAAATCAGCACTACTAGTGAAGTCCAGTACAGTATGTGTGTTAGAGCTGGGAAAACTGCTTCTACTGCACCCTGCTGGAGCTCAGGGATACTGCAGCAGTGGAGCATCTTCAGCTACAAGAGTCTGTCCACACTGAGAGGAAGATAAATAAATATTATAACTGTTAGAATATATATATATATATATATATATATATATATATATATATATATATATATAGCTATATATTGATATATTTGATATTATTTTACAATGTTATGTTTCTTCTTCTTCTTCTTCTTTTACTTTCGGCTGCTCCCTTCAGGGGTCGCCACAGTCGCCATGTTTATAATAATTTTTGTTTCTAATGAGATGGCTTGCCACTTTTTCTGATTACCACTATTACTAGGGCTTACACTTCTGACCAACCATATTACCAACCATATTAGGGTTACAAAAGTCCGCAAAATAGTGTAAACACAAAGATCACAGAGACGACGTTCTTACACAAGGGTAACACCATAAACGGAAAATCAAAAAAATACGTAAAACAAATGAACGTAAGTCAGGGAGCGTCTGTAAACAAAAAAAAACCCTATGATTGTAATCTACTTCACATTGTAAATTGCCACATTTGGTTATAATTTTATATAAATAATAGGTTTGGAGTTTATGATTTTTGGCAAAACAGCTTCAGAAAGTGCCACCAAATGCAATCTAGTAGCTTTTAAAAAAATCAAAAATCTCCTTCACGGGCTCTTGTCTCCGGCATCACTCCTGCCTTTTTCATCTACCTCTCTTCTCATACCTGAAGTCTCTCTTTTCGGATTTATGATTCCAAGGTCCACGCTGAGTTCCTTGATGAATAGTGAGTCACCTGCTCTCGCTGCTCGAAATGCTCGGAGAATCCTCCCTACCACACCGACATTCAGGCTGACAGACATTCATCACACAAACACATTCAGCAAGCTAGAATTCATGCTCCTGGTTAAGTTCAGTAAAGGGCTTCAAACTTTGATGGTTTGAAGTGATGCAGACGTTTGTGAACATGAAGAAATGAATTCATAACATACCACAGTTTCTGTAGGTGTGGAATGTGTCCAAAGAGAAGTCTGGCTCCGCGAAGAGAGATGGCTGGGGGTTTCAGAGTGAGTTTGAGATACACACACACACACACACACACACACACACACACACACACACACACACACACACACACACCCTGCCAGACATGCACACTCTCACAGACGAACACCCACACACACACCATCACAAATGCTTTCACACAATCACACACAGAGACACACACACACACACACACACACATGGACACTCATACTGCACTGCTCATACACTCACACAGACACATTCATACACATTCACACATACTCACACACACACACACACAGGCACACACACGCAAACATGCATGCACAGACACACACACACACACACACACACACAGACACATTCACACACATTCACACATACTCTCACAGAAGCACACACACAGACACACATATACAGGCACATACATAAGCACACACGTGCGCGCACAGGCACAGATATTTATTATAATTAAAAAAAGAATAAAAATTGCAATTTATGCTTAATTTGTTTGTTTTATGGCATATACTAACCTTATTTCTGATAAATTTGCTTATACTTAGAAGTGGAGGGAAACTTGATGCACACAGTTCATCAATAAATTTAGACTTTGTTCATGCCACTTTAACTGTATTTTTTATTTGAATTTTGTGCATTTTTTTCTATTTCTAATTGCTGATAAAGGTGCTAAGAAAATTAGTATTGATTAATACATATTTGCAGATGATCAGGGAAGTCTGTCGCCATTCCTGAAAGCAGCAGAAAATGGAAAGAATTTCCTCCTCCTGGACATTTTGAGTATAAGAGAAAAGAGAATAAGAGAAACCAAAAACCCATGGACCTGTGACAGTAAGTCAGAGAGCATGGAGGATCATGTCACTGAAAGACATTAGGTATGCATGAAATCCATATTTGCTTTGAGTAAAGTAATGAAAGGTTTAAGTGGGAAACTAGTTCACCTAAGTCGTTAATCTAGTTAGAGTTCAAGATTTTTAAGGAAGCAAATTGTTATAAATTCTTAGTGATTTTCTCCAGAAAAACAATATCATACCAAATGTCATTTAGTTGAATTGTAAATATTTTACATACAACCGATAATATTTTATTTTGAAGAACAAAAGGAAGAGGCAGTGTCAAAGTGAGGAAGTCAGAGCTGAGCTACAGAAGAAGCTTGCCCAAGTGAGTCAATTCCAAATGAAAATTGTTCCTTATATTGACTTGTGTATTGGATGGGTTTTGCATGCATTAGGCTGCATTGGGTTTCGGAATGGCTGTTATAGCTGAGGAGTGGGTTGCGAGGTTGGGCTCTCACAGCATCTCAAAGTGCTCTTCATGGCATGCGCCTCTCATAGCCTCTGACAGCCAAGCCAGACTCGGGCTTCCATATGGCGAAACTGGCATTACAGAGCAGGGGCGAAGACGAGTCACTGGCACCTCAAATCCAGTTGCCCAGGACTCTCCATAATATTCAATATAAATCTAATATAATATAATATAATATAATATAATATAATATAATGTAGTGCAATTTCATTTATCGCTGTTATCTACTGATTTATTTATTTATTTATTGTATTATTATTATTATTATTATTATTATTATTATTATTATTATTATTATTATCATCATCATTTTATTTTTATTACTTTTATTATTATTATTAGGGTCAGTGGTGATCTAGTGGTATAGGGCACAGGATTGCTATTCCTAAGGTTGGGGGTTCGAGTCCCACTCTCCACAAGGTTGTCACTGTCCCCCCAAGTGCAGCTAACTGGGTTATCAAAGGCCGGCCATGTCTCTCACTGTCTACGGTATGAGGCATGTAAAAGAACCATTGCTGACTTTCGACCAGAGTAGCTGCAAAGTCGTCAGCATGTTTCTAATTGAGAGTTGGAGTCCCCTGAGGCAGTTCGTTCACAGTAACGCTCTGGCAACTTCTGCAGCGGCACTGGAACCGAGTTGTATCGGCACTTGCCCTTCCATTGGATTCTTCCGGTGGCACCAAGAGGGGGGGACTTGCTGCTTGGGTAACAGCCTGTCCTTCATTACTCCCTACCCCGGCCCTGCGCACTGGAGAGTATCACTGGCCGGGATAGCAATCGGAGCACAGCCGTAGTCCTTCGGGACTGACGGAGGCCTACTACTACTACTACTTATTATTATATTTTATTCTTTACTGGGTCTGTGTATGCTCCTTTTAAATATAGAATTTTTATGTATTTATTTTATAGCAGTTTGTGCGTTGTTGATTTGAGCCTTCTTTTCTGTTTGTAACTTGACTCCTTGAACAACCGCACAAGAATTCCTATGTGTGTAAAAGCACAAATGGCAATTTAAAATCCTGAATCCTGAAAGAAGGTCACCTCAAGGTCACTTTGATTCGCCAGCTGCAATGTCCATACAATGTGTCCTGGACTCTGTTCTGACCTCCAATTCATCGATGACTCCCACAAGACAGCCATCATAAACAAGGAGCTGGCTAGACTTAACATCGATGTAGCCTGCCTCCAAGAAACCTGGCTGCCTGACAGTGGGTCTCTCAGAGAAACAGAATACACTTTCTTCTGGCAGGGCTTGTCCATGGAGGAGTCCAGGCAGTATGGTGTAGCTTTTGCCATGAGGAACTCACTGTTCACCTCCATTGAAACATGTTAGTGTGATAAAGAGTGTGATTGAGAGTGCGATAGAGTTGGATGTAGAGTTTGATAGAGTGTGTGATAGAGAGTTCGATAGAGTCTGTGATGAAGAGTGTTATAGAGAGTGTGAGGGCAATTATGATAGAGTGTGACAGAGAGTGTGATGGAAAGAGTGATGGAGAGTGCATTCGATAGTAATATGGAGAGTGTGATTGTGAGTGTGATACAGTGATAGAGAGTGTGAAGGAGAGTGTCATGGAGAGTGTAATGAAGAGAGTGATAGAGAGCATGATAGAGTGTTACCAAGTGTGATGGTGAGTGTGATTGTTAGTATGATAAAGAGTGTGATGGAGCATGTGATGGAGAATTAACAGTGTGATGAAGAGTGTGATTGTTAGTGTGATAAAGAATGAGATGGAGTATGAGACGGAGAATGTGACAGAGTGTGATGGAGCATGTGATTGAGTGTGTGCTAGAGTGTAATAGAGTGTGATGGAGAGTAGTTGTGAAGAGTTTTTCAGTGTTGTAATTGTGTCAGTGTTGAGCAAAGCTTACTTATTGAATACAGGTATACCTCACCCAACGGCGTTAATTGGTTCCAGGAGAGACGACTTAAGTGGAAAAATGACTTAAGTCAAATTAGCTTGTCTCTATGCTAGCCTAGGCTAGGCTACGCCAACTTTACTTGTCTAGACTAAACAGAAAATAACCATTCCTAGTTCTGTTCTTTATTCATGAAAGCAATTTTCAATATGGTTAATAATGTTGCGCCTGGAGCATATGCATCGGACCCAAAGATGCAGGAGACCATGTAAGAAGATTTTATTTTGCACTTTGGAAAATCTAAATCACTGGAAATAATTAATCGATGGAAACTGTTCGAGCACGAAGCAGGATACCAGGAGTCAGAGAGATAGCAGGGAAACGGAATCACTGGGAAAGACAATCTTCTGACGTTGGAGGGAAGCGCGCCGCTCCTATTTATAGCTTGCTGATTGCTGAATGGAAACAGGTGCGCTCACTGGACCTCGCCTGCAGGTAACAACCACGCACCTCACCAGCGCTTGCAATGAATGGAGAGTTAACGCCTCCAGCCAGCACAGACCATAACAAATAAGATCTATTTTATTAAACTTTATTTATTAAACTTTATTTTTATTTTTTTATTTTTTATTTTTCTATTCTTTTTTGAAAACCAATGTATAATCGAGAACGACTTAACTCGAAACGACTTAAGCCGAGGTATAACTGTATAATGGTTTATCCTTCAGTATCCGTCAATCATTTACAAAGATATTAATTAGAGCCTGAACTTGCTTTCTGTAAGAGTGACTCATGTTTCACATGATGTCCTGAGATCAGCAGCTTTACAATCATGTAGATATGATCAGTGAAGATAAGAGTAAACTTTGGCCATCATTCTGAATAAAATAATGAAAAAAGCAGTCAATATTTCTCTTGACCTGAAAAGAGACTGAAAGAAAGTGCTCGGGGTACAACTGGGTGAAATCTGAGGATCATCTCTGAGCTGGAGTGATTCAGAGCAGATCTGTGTGGAAGAGACGAGAAGACAGATACGATCATGTGGATTTCGTGTGTGTTTGTGTGTGTGTTTGTGTGCTCTTTACAGGCTGTGCCTCTCAGCAAAAATAACTGCTTGAATCGTACGAAGGTCCTGCTGGTCTCTTTTGATGGTTTCAGGTGAGACACGTCTCTTTTTCCTTTTTTTAATTTTTTTTTATAGATTCAGTGTTTTTGTTATTATTATTATTATTATTATTATTTTTATTATTATTATTATTATTATTATTATTATTGGACATTATGGTAATTTCCTTCCATTTATTTTACATATATTTAAAATATATATCATTTGCAAGAATATGTCAAATTTACTAAGTTATTATTCAGAAAATAAACATTTATATTACTTTAATTAAATAAGATATTATAATGTATGTACTGTATGTATAAATCTGTCTATCTGTCTATCTGTCTGTCTTCCTTCGGCTTTTTCCCTTTTTCTACTTGGGAGTCGCCACAGCAAATCATCTGATTCGCACGTTTGATTTGGCAGAGGTTTTCACGTGCCCTTCCTGTCACAACCCTTTTAGCAAGGGACAGAAACACGCTGACGACTTTGCAGCCTACAATAGACTTTGTCTATCTATCTATCTATCTATCCCTTATAAATATATCTACATGCAAACTACTACATGCGTGTTCCATAACACTCAGTAAAACATGTAGTGATTTACTAACACAGACTCCCACATAAATACCTAAAACTGTATGATTCAGTGTCACTGGGGTGGTTCTGAGGGTGTAACAGTGTTGTAGTGGTTCCACATCCACCTTACACTAAGATGGTCCTGGGTTCAAGTTCTGGGGTCAGTGAGGGTGTTTCTGTTTGGAGTTCACATGTTCTCCTCAGGCTTGTGTGGGTTTCCTCAGGGTACCCCTTCTCTTCCACAGTCCAAACATTAGGTAATGTTGATGTTCTTGCTTGCCTGTGTGTGTGTGTGTGTGTGTGTGTGTGTGTGTGTGTGTGTATCAGCAAGAGAGAGAGAGAGAAGTTGTGTGATTTTTAAAAGATTCTTTAACACTGTGAGATAGCTAAACCTCTGCAACTGAACTTCTATTTGATACTTTTATTGATGTTATCCACAGCTACTTTCAGGGATTCAGACTTACCAAAGTCTAAAAGCTAAAGCTGCTAGATTTTTAGGTTTATGCTATTTTAACCTGCAGCTGAATTTAAAGGAAAGTGTTTAAATTGCATTAAAAGTTTATTGGTCTGATGTCGGTTTGATGGAATTAAAGGGGAAGTGTAGTGTTTGCTTGAAGAAAACAGCCAAATAATATCAACGGGGTTATGAATGAAGCTATATAATAATTTATATTGATGGAATTATAAAGGATTGTAGACATGAATTAGTTTCATACAACAAAAGTCTGAGGTACCGTTCCGATCCATTTACATCCACTCCATGTCAGATTTAAAAACATTAATCTTCTTTTGAGTTGAAGCATGGAGGCTACTTAACACACATCGAGGAGTTTTCTGGACATTCATTGCATATTTACAAGACTTTTGGGCAACTGAACTTAGTTATAACTCATGACCCAGTTTCCTTAATTTTAGCGTTAACTTGTCACTGTAATTCACTCCAGTGAATCTCTCGCGCGGCCACGTTCATCTGATAAAGTCTGAGGAGAAACGGCATTGAGCTACATGCACTCTGATCAACAAATTCATTAGTTACCTGTGAAACTCACAGTGACTCAGCTACCTGTCCAGGTTGTTATCAGTCGAAAAACCACAACATTTAGTTTCTATAGTAATGACAAGATCATTCAATCCTCACTAAAGATCAGATGACAAAGTTTTTATCTTTCACAATATCTTTGTAACAAAGGTAAATTCTGTGTCGGCAATAATTCCATGGTGTTTATTAGACCCACTTTTGCATAAAAACCGAGGTAGTCAGCTCGGTGGTGGGTCCATCCATGTTACTGTGCTGATATACACTGCTGTATTCCAGGTGGGATTATGACAGGGATGTGGCCACGCCTCACCTGGACCAAATGGCTGTAGATGGTGTGAAGGCCACTTACGTAACTCCAGCCTTCTTTACCATGACTAGTCCGACACACTTTACTATACTTACAGGTAACAATAAACACACTCACACACACCCTCCATATCCCATTATAATTCACTTCTTACTTTTTATCTCCATCTTATTGCCATCTGCTTATCTAAACTATATAAATGCAAACTGCTATAAAATTATCTGCTACGTTGCTGAGAATAATCCGTCAGCAAATTATATCCAGGATAGACAATAACACATTTTGCCTGAGATTGTAAGCCAACATGATCCCATGCACGGACCACTTCCTAAATGTAATGGGTTCCTCCCAGGCTTCCCAGTAGGTTTTGCGTAATCTTGCTTATAGTATTATTTAAATACAGTACAAAAAATACTTTAATGCATTTCTGTAAATGGTTTAGAGTGTGTTGGTCTTGCTATGGTCTGGAAATCTATTCAGTGTGTACCTTGCCTTTGTCAAGTGTCAGCTGAGATAGAGTCCACCCTCCCCACAATCCTAGTTGGCAAATAAGTGGCAAGTGAGAGTGAAGAAATCCGGATCATGACCCGGATATTCTCCAAAATGTACCAGGCTCTATCTCATCCCCACAAGCCATCCCTCCATCAAATTTAGAGAAATCTGGGTCAGTAGTTTTTGTGCAATCCTGCTAACAGACAAACAAACAACAAACAAACAAACAAACAGATGCTGAGGAAAAAATCCCCAACCTCCCCAACCAAATGGCAGAGTTATTTAACAAAGAGCAAATATATCACGGTTACAGTGGTGCAACAGCAGCTCTTCTATGAGATCAGATCAGGTGAGCTATTCTTCACTAGTCTTCCTACGTGCATCAAGGAGCCGTGGGCACCTATGACCAGTTCACTGGTGTCTTTCCTTGGACGAACTTTGGTAGCTATTGATCACTGCATACCAAGAATATCTTAGAAAGACCTGTTGCTTGGAGATGAATGGAACCAGATGTTTAGCATCACAGTGTGAGGTGTGATAAAATCATTCAGATTCTTACGGTTGACCTTTTTTCCTGCTTTCAACACGTCAGCTTCAAGAACTGATTTTTCACTTTCTGTACAATTCATGATCATCCAAGTCATGTGTCATGCCTGTGGGCCTTCCCTCAGGAGCTCTGTTAAAAATATAAAATCTGAAACTATATATGTTTAAAAGAAACAAAACACTTTATGGATGCGCTAACATGAAAAACTTCACAGTGGTACCTGCGTACATCGTCACACCACCACATGGTTTATTATTTGGTATCATCATGATACAGGGTCAACAATGTCAAGAATATGTGGTACAAGCTTACCTAAGACTGGAACTGTCATTAATTCTGCAGGTAAATATGTTGAGAATCATGGTGTGATACACAACATGTGGTTCAACACAAAAACATCTGAGAAGAAATCGTACTACCTAACGCAGTTTGTGAATGACTGGTGGGACAATGGTAGCCTGCCCATCTGGATCACTGCTCAAAGACAGGTACCAAAGCATAAACCTCTTTATACAGTATTTTACAGTTTCAACATGTATTATCCAATTACTCAGAGTGTTGAAACCTGTTCCTGGTCCTAAAGTTACTTTGAGATTATTTAATTTACTTTTAATGGACTGTCATAGATGTACAATGTTTAATTAGTATCCATTATATTGCAGAGATAAAATTATATTATCTGTTATCTGTTTGGAGTATAGTAACACAGCAAATAACAGATCCCATTCAGATAAATCACACAATGAACTCACCTTTGGGTTTAAACACATTATAAATATGGCCAGTCTGAGATTATAAAAAAAAAAAAAATCACATTGCCTGGAGATTTAATGCCTGAGATGATCATCTTTCGTTTCATTTTTCAAACTACTTTATACTTTATTAGAGTTGTTGGGACGCTGGAGCTAATCCCAGGCAAATCCAAGTGATGGCGGGGTACATCCTGAACAGCTTGCTAGTAATCTAGGGCCAATACAGGAACACATAAACAGTCACATTTATATTAACAACTAGGGGCAAATAGGAGGGGACACTTGAGCTCATGCACATGCCTGTAGACTATGGGAAGAAACTGGGATATCCAGCGGAAACCCACACAAGCATGAGAAGCACTTTGGAAGAACTCCATACTGAAACACCCTCACTGACCACAGAGCCAGAACCCAGGATAATCTTGCTCTGAGGTTAACATGCTAAACGCTACATGCCAGAGGTGGTCACATAACCGAAAATAGTAGCCACTAGGCAAGTGGACGCTACATTGTGTATCCTAGCTCCATAAATTTTATTTTAATTTTATTTCCACACGAATAAAAAAGACTTGCCTCAATCAATAGCTGTTATTCTGCAAGTCCATGCATACAATGATACAGTTTGCAGATAAAATCACAATGATGCATTACACATAAGAAAACAAACAAACAAACAAAAAACTTAAAGTAAAATACAATCAGTGCAGTAAAAAATTAATCATATAATAATATTTCAGTACAGGAACCTTTAATCTGAGCTCAGAACCGATGACCCTGAATTTGCAAGGATGCATCGCGTTTGCACAGACATCATGACAAGATTAATCCACGGATTTAGAACATAATTATGTTTATATTCCATTTACATTTCTTCTTCTTTTCCTTTCGGCTTTTCCCTTCAGGGGTCGCCACAGCGAATCATCTGCCTCCATCTCACCCTATCCTTTGCATCTTCTTCTCTTACACCAACGACCTTCATGTCCTCCTTTACCACATCCATGAATCGTCTCTTTGGTCTTCCTCTAGGCCTTTTGCCTGGTAGTTCCAGCCTCAGCATCCTATTACCAATATACTCACTATCCCTCCTCTGTACATGTCCAAACCATCTCAATCTAGCCTCTCTGACTTTGTCTCCAAAACGTCTTACATGTGCTGTCCCTCTGACGTACTCATTCCTAATCCTATCCATCCTCGTTACGCCCAAAGAGAACCTCAACATTTTCATCTCTGCTACCTCCAACTCTGCCTCCTGTCTTTTCCCCAGGGCCACTGTTTCTAACCCATACAGCATCGTTGGCCTCAACACCGTTTGTACACTTTTCCTTTCATTTTTGCCGATACCCTCCTATCACACATCACACCGGACACTTTTCTCCAACCATTCCAACCTGCCTGCCTGCACGCTTCTTGACCTCTTTTCCACACTCGCCATTGCTCTGGATTGTTGAGCCTAAGTACTTAAAATCCTCCACCTTTCTTATCTCTGCTCTCTGTAATCTCACGTTCCTCTTTGGTCCTTGGCATTCATGCACATGTACTCTGTCTTACTGAGGCTAATCTTCATTCCCCTCCTTTCCAGGGCATACCTCCACCTCTCTAGATTTTCCTGCCCTTGTTCTCTGCTCTCACTACAGATTACAATGTCATCTGCAAACATCATAGTCCATGGGGAATCTTGTCTAACCTCGTCTGTCAGCCTGTCCATCACCATGCTTGAACAAGAAGGGGCTGAGAGCTGACCCTTGATGCAGTCCACCTCCACCTTGAACTCTTCTGTCACACCGACAGCACACCTCACCACTGTCTTACATCTCTCATACATGTCCTGCACCACTCTAACATACTTCTCTGCCACTCCAGACTTCCTCATGCAATACCACAGTTCTTCTCTCGGCACCCTGTCATATGCTTTCTCCAGATCCACAAAGGCACAATGCAGCTCCGTCCTGACCTTCTCTGTACTTCTCCATTAACATCCTCAAGGCAAACACTGCATCTGTGGTGCTCTTTCTGGGCATGAAACCAAACTGTTGTTCTGAAATGCTGACTTCTGCCCTTAGTCTAGCTTCCACTATTCTTTCCCATAACTTCATCATTATGGCTCATCAACTTTATCCCTCTGTAGTTGCCACAACTCTGCCGTCTCCCTTGTTCTTAAAAATGGGCACCAGCACACTTCTCCTCCATTCCTCTGGCATCCTCTCACTCTCTAAGACCTTGTTAAATGTTCTTGTCAGAAAATCTACTGCTACCTCTCCTAGACACTTCCATACCTCCACCGGTATGTCATCAGGACCAACTGCCTTTCCATTCTTCATCCTCTTCAATGCCCTCCTCACTTCACCCTTACTAATCTTTGCTAATTCCTGGTCCTCAACAGTCACCTCTTCTACTCTTTTTTTCTCTCATTTTCCTCATTCATCAGCTCTTCAAAAGTACTCTTTCCATCTTCCCAGCACACTTCTGTCATCAGTCAATACATTTCCCTCTCTGTCCTTTATCAATCTAACTTGCTGCACGTCCTTCCCATCTCTATTTCTCTGCTGTGCCAACTCTGTATAAATCATTTTCTCCTCCTTACTTTCCAGCCGAGCATACAAGTCATCAAACGACTCTGTTTGGCCTTTGACACTGCTACCTTTGCCTTACGCTGTGTCTCCTGTACTCCTGTTTACTCTCTTCGGTTTTCTCAATGTCCCACTTCTTCTTAGCTAATCTCTTCCTTTGTACACACTCCTGCACTTCCTCATTCCACCACCAAGTCTCCTTATCTACTTTCCTTCCAGATGACACACCAAATATTCTCCTACCTGTCTCCCTGATCACATTCGCTGTAGTTGTCCAGTCATCTGGAAGCACTTCCTGACCACCCAAAGCCTGTTTCAACTCCTCCTTGAAGACAACCCGACCCTCTTCCTTTTTCAACTTCCACCACTTTGTCTTCTGCTCTGCCTTTGCCTTCTTCACCTTCCTCACCATCAGCATCATCCTGCACACCACCATCCTATGCTGTTTGGCAACACTCTCACCCGCTACTACTTTGCAGTCACTGACTTCCTTTAAATTACATCGCCTGCACAAGATGTAGTCTACCTGTGTGCTCCTACCTCCGCTTTTATAAGTCACCCTATGCTCCTCTCTCTTCTGGAAGAAAGTATTCACCACAGCCATTTCCATCCTTTTGCAAAATCTACCAACATCTGTCCTTCTGCGTTCCTGTCCTGGATACCAAACCTACCCATCACATTCTCGTCCCCTCTGTTTCCTGCACCAACATGTCCATTGAAGTCTGCCCCAATGACCACTCTTTCACCTCTGGGGTACTCTGCATCACTTCATCTAACTCCCTCCAGAATCTCTCCTTCTCTTCTCGCTCACATCCTGTCTGTGGGGCATAAGCACTAACAACATTGACCATCACACCTTTAATTTCTAACTTGAGACTCATCACTCTGTCTGACACTCTTTTCACTTCTAGAACATTCCTGGCAAACTCCTGCTGCAAGATGACTCCGACTCCATTTGTCTTGCCATCCACACGTGATAAAACAGCTTAAACCCTGCTCCTATGCTTCTAGCCTTGCGACCTTTCCACCTGGTCTCCTGAACACACAGTATGTCCACCTTCCTCCTCTGCATCATGTCAGCCAGCTCTCTACCTTTTCCTGTCATAGTTCCAATATTCAAAGTCCCTACTTTCAGTCCTAGACTCATGCCTTTCCTCTTCTCTCTCTGGCAACGGACACGCCTCCGCCTCTCCTTCTTGGCGTCTTCGACCAACAGTAGTCCAATTTCCATCAGCACCCTGTTGGTTGACGGCACTGATGGCGGTCGTTGTTAACCCGGGCCTCGACCGATCCGGTATGTCATTCTTTCTTGTGATTCGCATAGTTTATTTGGCATTTGTTTTACGCCGGATGCCCTTCCTGACGCAACCCTCTGCATTTATCCGGGCTTGGGACCGGCGTGAGGGAGAGACACTGGTTTGTGCCCCCCCCTCACGGCTGCATTTATATTCCATTTACATTTAATTCTGCAATAACATTTTATATCCATCATTTATGTTGATGTTTTATAAACGACTGTTGTGTTGTTGTCGTTGTTTTCAAAACTCAGGGTCTCAGAGCCGGCTCACTTCACTTTCCTGGCACGGCTTCAACCTACGATGGTGAGAAAGCACAGCAGGCTGAAGTGGAGCCTCGCTTCTATAACTACAGTAATGAAACGGCATGGCGGCAGAACATTGACAGAATCATGGCGAGCTGGTTTGGAGAAATAGACCTGGATTTTGTGGCCTTGTATTTTGGAGAGCCAGACAGCACAGGTCACAAATATGGTCCAAATTCCCAGCAAGTCAAGGAAATGGTGAAACAGGTGGACCGGACAGTGGGCTACCTGAGAGATTCGGTTGAGCGAAACGGCCTCACCAAGTGCCTCAATATCATCATTACTGCCGACCACGGCATGACTACAGTGCTACGTGGCAGCGGGGTGAATGAGATTGTGCTCAGCAAGATTCCGGGATTTTCTTTTCAAGATCTAGATTTCCATCTGGTAGACTACGGCCCATCTGGTTTTCTCCTCCCTAAAGCAGGAAGACTGGAGAAAGTGTACAATGCCCTGAAGGGTGCTCATCCACATCTCCATGTTTATAAAAAGGAGGAAATGCCCTTCAGGTTGCATTATGCCCAAAATGACCGCATATTACCTATTATTCTATGGTCTGACTTGGGATACGTTATTAATGGGGTGAGTAATTTGCATACATAAGTCGCCAATCACCATTTACTTCATCGCACTCTGTGCACCAAAAAAGCACACACACACACACACACACACACACACACACACACACACACACACACACACACACACACACACACACATATTTTGGTGCTGTATTGGGCAAAAAGCATTAATTGTAAGATTCATTAATTAATAATTAATAGTAATTGATTAATCTGACACCAACAGCTTTGACAGGATTTCAGCAGCAAGTCACTGAGATAAAGTTAAATTGGGTTATATTTGCCATGACAAATAATGAAAAACAATGATCTAGTGAAATTTTACTTGCAGTATTTGCCGGTGCAGTTCAACAAAGGAGAGCATGGCTTTGACAATGCCTATTTGGACATGAAGCCATTCTTCCGTGCAGTGGGACCGGCCTTCCGGAAGAATTTTAAAATTGAGCCATTTGAGACCGTGCACATATACCCACTGATGTGCCACCTACTGGGCATCACACCCGAGCCCAACGATGGACACCTGAACGCTACACGTGCCATGTTGCTCTCTTCTGATGAGGATCAAGGTAATCCCCATCCACCTCATGGTTAAATAGCAGCCATTCATTAGTTCATATACCATGTGTGTGTGTGTGTGTGTGTGTGTGTGTGTGTGTGTGTGTGTGTGTGTGTGTGTGTTTGTGTGTGTGTGTGTGTGTGTGTGTGTGTGTGTGTGTGTGTGTGTGTGTGTGTGTGTATATTTATATATATATATATATATATACCGAAAGGAAAAGAAGAAGAAGAAGCTATATATAAAATCAGTATATCAGTTCAGTTCATTTTCTGTAACAGCTTAATCCTAATTAGGGTCGCGGGGAGGCTGGCGCCCATCCCAGCCGACTTAGGGCAAAGGCATAGTACAACCTGGACAGCTCGCCAGGCCATCGCAGGGCAGAAACACGCTGACGGCTTCCCCACTTATGAACATTCGTTTTACGAACATCCGGAGATACGAACATCTGGTCCGAGGTCGAAAGTGAAAGTGAAATGAAATTGAACAACAACTAGTACTAGAAATGGAATAAAATTGATAGAAAGATATGTCATAAATATAAGTATGAAATTTGATTAAACATTATAGGTACATTTAATACTAGGCTCTGGTAGAGGGGTGTGGCTGAAGAGAAGCAGAACTATGACATCCTGCCAAAACGTTCAAAGAAGAAACAAATTGACTCCAGTATCATAATGAACTGGATAAGAGTGAAACTCTCTGTAAATCTGATCAGATCCGCTGTGCTGTGCTTGAGAGGAACCAGGAGTTTAAACACGGGACATAATGATATTAATGATTATGGAGAGAGGGGAGGGGCAGAGAGAGAGAGAGCGAGAGACAGAGAGGTTAAAATTTTTCTAAGTTTTTAATTTCACGTCATCTGTGAGCCGGTAATGTGTGCGTGCTGCTCTCAGAAGTCAGCACGTCTTGCACCGTTCTAGCGATGCGCAGCCTGAAGCACATGCGTGGCCGCCGCGCACCTCCAAAGCCTACACAGATAATTTCATTATCTGGGACCAGGCACTGGGACCGGTGGGTTAAAGGGTGTGCCTTGGCGATGCTGAATGGTTTTGATGTGCAGGATGATGTTTACTGTGGTGTCACCGGAGGAATGGTGTGATTAACAATGATTTGTGATGGTTATGATTTAACACCATAAACATTTCAGGCACACGGGCAGCAGGTTGAATTGAGTCGGGTCAGCGTGGGGCTGAGTGAGACACAAACCATGAATCATATTGGGAAATGATTCTCAAATAATCCACCAATCAACCAGAATTATATAGGAAGCATTCCACATACTTCAGGTAAATAAATAAATAAATCAGATTATCTTCATGTCGATGTTCGATTATAGTTCTCCTGTGCTCCTTCCAAGGACAACCGGAAGCTGATCAGTTCAATTGTCCAGTTGTAGTGTCGCCTGTGTGTGTGTGTGTGTGTGTGTGTGTGTGTGTGTGTGTGTGTGTGTGTGTGTGTGTGTGTGTGTGTGTGAGAGAGAGAGAGAGAGAGAGAGAGAGAGAGAGAGAGAGATTGTATACAGTCCAAACTCATATAGGTTACTTGTACAATGTTTAAACACACGTTCCCTCTAAAGCAGGGGTCGGGAACCGAGCTAGATGTGGCACTTTTGATGACTGTATCTGGCTCTCAGATAAATCAGGTGGCCTTTCTGAACAGAATAACGAATACATAATTTCACTGTCATTTAAATAAGAATACAAAAAAGCCATCAAATAAAACAAAAATAGATGAATAAATCTCACGCATTTAAATCTATTCATCTATTTTCAATGCCACGTCACTGTGGTGCAAAGCGGAGAGCCAGTCCTTTGTGGGCGGGTCCGATACCTTAAAACTCTAATTTTATTGGATTATAACAACAGCCACACACTGCGTTTGTTGTTTTTGAGTAAAGAGATAAATTCCCCTCATTTTTGATCGGCTCATTTCCACGAAGCCAATCACAGCTGGCAAGCAAACACAAATGGACAGACATGGAAAAACTTCAACCTGCAGACTGGCTGATTGCCAAAACTTGGGACACGCTTCCTGTCACATAAACACTGCCGCGTGTGAATCATGTCGTGTCGAATCCTCACGACATATCAACCAGATATAAAGCCATCAGCAAAACCATGCAGCACCAGAAATCGCATTAATAGTAAGCAGTGCTGTAGTGGTGGATGCCGTTACACGCCGTGTACACAGTTGTTTTAGTGGTTGAGTTGCGTGTACTGACTTAATTTGGTCTCCTTTATAGTTGATCAACTTAAATTTCCGTGACTGTGTAAATAAAAAGCGGAGATGAAGTGATAAATAGTTTCAAAGCCAAAGCCGTGCGCTTACTGCGCAGTAACAACACATTTGATTGTTCCGCTGTGCTTTAAAAAACAGGAAAATATGTTGCTGTGTTCTCTTGGTAAATGTCCAACAACCGATGAACCATTAGAAACTGATACAGCAAAACTATCAGATGCTCTGAATGAATGAAGCGATGAACCCGATATGGACCTATCAGAAAGTGATGACGGTATTTTTCACCAGATTCTCCTGCTCACTAACTTCATACGTTAAAACATGTTCCTGGAAATGTGCTTTTTGCCATGCGCTAAAGTTGACCTTTGTGTCGATTGGTTCAACGTGCCATGTGCTAAAGTTGAAATTCATGTTGATTGGCTCGATTTTACTTGGGGGGGATATTTAAAGAAGGAACAGCACCGGGAGGAAAAATTAAATTAAAGCTTTTTTTTTTTTTTTTATTGCAAACGCCCCCCGACTTACGTTTTTAATTGGTTCCAGACGGCGAACGTAAGTTGAAAGTGAAGTAACAGTGTTGTTACAGTTGTTACAGTGACTTATGACGTGTGATGTATGATGCTCATACTGTACTATACATCCATAAATACCATTACCATATCATAAAACACCCCAAATCAATTATTATAAACATAGCATTGTAAAATAATATCAAATATATCAAATAATATCAACATTAATTTCAAATAAATCACTTTATATTATACCAAGTCACTTTACATGAAGCTTAAAACAGCCAATCAACGCTTACAATATGTGAGGCGCTCAATACCGAAAGTAGTGTACTTGAGAAAGTAGTGTTTTTGCTGTGGATTATACAGACTTCCAGTCTTTCAAGTGCACAAGGGCTTCGTTGAACTCGTTTAGAACACAGCCTGCACTAATGTGAATCCCAGCAAGGCGGAGAGTTTTTTTCTTTTGTGTAAGTAAGTAAACTTTATTCAAGAGATGCATACAAAGAACAATTACAAATCCTAATGAATATTAATATAAAAATAATATACACATAGTATACACTCTTCGGATTCTGCTAAAAGATAATAAATATCTAATTGTTCTGTAATTTGTGGATTCGGGTTTTCATTCATATTACAACTCTCTTTGCTTAACTGAGTATGTATGATAGATTGTGCTGATCCGAGCAGATAGTTAATTCATCTCTGTGTATGAGACTTGCACCCATGTTAGTAGGCTTACACTTCTGACCAACCACATTTGCTTAGAATTACAAAAGTCCACAAAACAGTTTGAACACAAAGATCACAGAGACGACGTCTTAACACAAGGGTAACACGCTATATAACTGATATATATATATAAAACAATGTTGAACTTTTCCATTACGGATTATCGTAGAGTGCTCAACAAGTCTTCACAAGGAGCGGTGTAGATTATTTGCTCTACCAAAAAGTATTGAGCACTCTCCCACGGAAGGATCTACTCAGAAAATCATATATATATATATATATATATATATATATATATATATATATATATATATATATATATATATATATATATATATATATATATATATATACACTCAGCCAGTCTGTAGCTTGTAAACGATGAATGCAGCGTCATTGCGTCATTACGTTAGCATACTACGTAGGTATGTCTAAACTCTAAATTTACCTTTTTTTTTGGAAAAAAAAATGTAAAATCAAAAAAAATGTAAAATGAATGAAAGTAAGTCAGGGAGCGTCTGTATGCTGTTTTCTGTTTATTTTCAGCTCTCATGTAAGTAATTTGGTTGACCCCACAAAATGAATAACACAAATACCAGTAAAACTCTTTTATTGTTCTGTTATCATTCGTGTTTTCCACCTCTATGGTAATAAGCACTTACCGTTCCGCTTCGCTGGTAACCATTTTAATAAGCGCCCACCCACTCCAATTTTTTAGGCGCCCTGGGCACTTATCATGTCGAATACGGTGTGTGTGTGTGTGTGTGTGTGTGTGTGTGTGTGTGTGTGTGTGTGTGTGTATATATATATATATATATATATATATATATATATATATATATATATATATATTTATAGTTTTGTATCCATGCCTCCTTATTTTAGAGATGAATGTTTGAAACACTAATTTTTGGATGTAATATATACATATATATATATATATATATATATAGATAGAGAGATAGATAGAGAGATAGATCAATGGAGAGTGTGGAAAAGAGGTGAAGAAGCGTGTGCAGGCAGGTTGGAGTGGTTGGAGAAAAGTGTCCGGTGTGATGTGTGATAGGAAGATATCGGCAAAAATGAAAGGAAAAGTACACAAGACAGTGATGTTGTACTTTATAGAAACAGTGGCACTGAGAAAAAGACAGGAGGCAGAGCTGGAGGTCGCAGAGATGAAAAGCTTAAGGGTCACTTTAGGAGTAACGAGGATGGATAGGATCAGGAATAATTACCTCAGAGGGACAACACATGTCAGAGGTATTGGATACAAAGTCAGAGAGGCTAGATTGAGATGGTTTGGACATGTACAAAGAAGGGATAGTGAATATATTGGTAGTAGGATGCTAAGGTTGGCACTACCAGGCAGAAGGCCTAGAGGAAGACCAAAGAAGAGATTTATGGATATGGTGAAGGAGGACATGAAGATCGTTGGCATAAGAGAAGAAGATGCAGAGGACAGGATGAGATGGAGGAGGATGATTTGCTGTGGCGACCCCTGAAGGAAACAGCCAAAAGGAAAAGAAGAAGAAGGTGGTAGTCCCCCACCGGAGGGTGTGTTCCAATTATCAAGGAATCACACTCTTCAGCCTACCCTGGAAAGTTTATGCAGGGGTACTGGAGAAGAGGATCCGACCAATCGTCGGACCTCGGATTCAGGAGGAGCACTGTGGTTTTCTTCCTGGCCATGGTACTCTTGACCAACTCTATATATGCTCCACAGGATCTTGGAGGCATGTGTGTTTGCCCAATCTGTCCACATGTGTTTTGTGGATTTGGAGAAGGCTTTTGTTCGTTTCCTTCGGGCTATCTTGTGGGGCGTGATCCGGAGGTACGGCGTTACGAACCCATTGCTAGGGGCTATTTGATCGCTGTATCACCGGAGCCAGAGTTTGGTCCGTATTGGTAACAACATGTCGAATTTGTTTCTGGTGAGGGTTGGAGTTCGCCGAGGCTGTCCTTTGTCACCGATTCTGTTCGTAATTTTTATAGACAGAATTTCTAGGCGCAGCCGAGGAGTTGAGAGGTTCTGGTTTGGTGGCCATCAGATCTCGTCTCTGCTTTTTGCAGATGACGTCCGTTTGGCTTCATCAAGCCAGGACACTCACATGGGAGCAATTTGCAGTCGAGTGCGAAATGGCTAGGATGAAAATCAGCACCTCCAAGTCCGAGGGCATGGTTCTCAGTCGGACAAGGATGGAATGCCCCCTTCGGGTCGGGAATGAGGTCTTGCCCCAAGTGGAGGAGTTTAAGTATCTTGGGGTCTTGTTCACGAGTCAGGGAAGGATAGAGCAGGAGATCAGCAGACGGATCGCTGCAGCCTTTGCTATTAAGTGGTGAAGAGGGAGCTGATCCGCAAGACAAAGCTCTCATTTTACCAGTCAATCTACTTTCCAACCCTCACCTATGGTCACGAACTTTGGGTAGTGACCGAAAGAACAAAACTGTGGATAGAAGCAGCTGAAATGAGCTTCCTTCGCTGGGTGGCGGGGCTCTCCCTTAGAGATAAGGTAAGAAGCTTGACCATCCGGGGAGAGCTCGGAGTAGAACCGCTGCTCCTCCGCATTGAGAGGGGCCAGTTGAGGTGGCATGGGCATCTGGTCTGAATGCCTCCCTGGTGTAGTGTTTCAGGCATGTCCAACTGGGAAGAGACCCCGGGGTCAACCTAAAACACTCTGGAGGGTCTCTCAGTTTGTCTGGGAACGCCTCGGTGTTCCCCTGGAAGAGCTGTAGGAAGTGGCTGGGGAGAGGGACATCTGGACCTCATTGCTTAGGTTGTTGCCCCCATGATCCAACCCCAGAAGAAACAGTAGATGATGATAATGATGACAATGATGAAGGATACAAAATCTGAGCTTTTTTATTTTTGTTACAATCCTTTGGCTGACATGTCTGTTGATTTATCCTTCAGCTGATGTTTCTGAGAATATAAATAAAATTACAATTAAGAGTAAAATCTTTCGCACCACCTTTTCTCGTTCTCTGTGCATGTGATGTAGAGAAAGATTCTGTGAGCACTGTGTTGTTGAAAGTGTTCATCGGTCTCGGGGCGGTGGCTGGTCTTCTGCTGATCGTGTTTGTTGTCATGGTGTCCCGTCACATCCTTAAGCATAGGAGAGAAAAACAGAGGTATGAAGATTAAAAATGAATTTAAAATATGAATGAGAATTTAAGAAGTAATTAAGAAATTTGAATTAATTATATTCAGTTTTTATATTAAAGCATGTAATTACTTAATAACTGAATTATTCATTATTTAAATTGTTTGCATTTAAATATTGATTATTAATTCATTAGTTTTCTGTTATTGTGTGATTTAAATCAGTAATTTAACGTGATTTATCTCAGCATGTATTTACCATTTAATATGAATACTTTTGTTTTTTCATTCTTTCTATCTTTTGCAGAGCTGAATCTAGTGAAAAATCTAAAGGTGGTGAAGAAAAACAAACAGCATTTTAACCTGGTGTTGAATTTGTCTAATGGACTCGTAAGAAAATTTGGAAATAAAAGTCACAAGCAAACATTCTGCTCTGACATCCAGAAAATTAAATTTATAAACACACTGTGTTCAATTTATTGTGTATACTGTTTATTATTCAGTTCAGTCAATAATATATTAGTTCATACACACACACACACACACACACACACACACACACACACACATATATATATGTATATATATATATATATATATATATATATATATATATATATATATATACACACATACATACATATAGACGCTCCCCGACTTACGTTCATCCGTTTTACGTCTTTCGATTTTGGTTTTGTTTTTTTTTTCCAAAAAAAAGTCAAATTTTGAGTTTAGACGTACCTACGTGTACGCTGACGTAATGACACAATGACGTAATGACGCTGTGTCCATTGTTTACAAACGACAGACTGAATGTGCCCCTCCTTCTTCCCAGTTCAGTTATATATATCTATATTATTTTATATATATCAGTTATATAGCATGTTACCCTTGTGTTAAGACGTCATCTCTGTGATCTTTGTGTTTACACTGTTTTGCGGACTTTTGTAACCAAAAGCAAATATGGTTGATCAGAAGCGTAAGCCTACTAGCATAGGTGCAAGTCTGATACACAGAGATGAATTAACTATCTGCTCAGATTGGCGCAATCTACCATGCATACTCGGTTAAGCAAAGATAGTTGTAAAATGAATGAAAACCTGAATCCAGAAAAGAAAGAACTCTCCGCTCTGCTGGTGATTCACATCAGTGCAGTGCAGGCTGAGTTCTAAATGAGTTCAACGGCGCCCTTGCTCACTTGAAAGACTGGAAGTCCGTATAACCCATAGCAAGTACACTACTTTTGGTTTTGAGCGCCTCACATATTTTAAACGTTGATTGGCTGTTTTATGCTTCATGTAAAGTGAGTCGGCTCAGCTTCATGTAATGTGACTCACTCAGCTTCATGTAAAGTGACCTTCCATCGACCATTAGAACCATTTACAAGCAGAAAGATCGCATCATAGAGAATGTTAAAGGTTATATTTGATACTGTATTTGATATTTGATGAGTGAATTTGATTAAAATGTATCTATTTTAAATTATTTTGCTTGAATTTAATTTATTTGAAATTAATGTTGATATTATTTGATATTATTTTACAATATTATGTGTATAATAATTGATTTAGGGGTGTTTTATGAGATACGGTAATGGTATTTATGGAAGTATAGTACAGTATGAACGTCATACGTCACTTTAACAACTTACATATCTCGAAATATTCTTCTATAATCACCTGAAGAGAGAGGATGGTTTCACCACCCCTCGAAACAGATCTGTAATGATAAATGGAGTTTCAATAGAAAGTCTTTGTCCTGTCCTTTTATTTTTAGTGTTATTTGCTCTACCAAAAAGTATTGAGCACTCTCCTACGGAAGGATCTACTCAGAAAATCCTATATATATATATATATATATATATATATATATATATATATATATATATATATATATATATAGACGCTCCTCAGCTTACGAACGAGTTAGGTTCCAGACAACCGTTCATTAGATGAATTTGTTTGTAAGTTGTTACAGGGCATTGTTTAGCGGGGAACGTATGTTTAAACCTTGTATAAGTAACCTATGCGAGTTTCTACTGTATACAAGCTCTCTCTCTCTCTCTCTCTCTCTCTCTCACCAGCAGTATAAATAGGTACCAGTAAAAATATATTGGGAAGGCAACCTGCGATGGACTAGCGTCCCATCCAGGAGGAGTTGAACTCCTGGCCGCTTCATGCTATGGAAACCGGGGATAGGCACCAGTTTGATGAGCCAGTTTGGCTCAGGTGGAAAAAGGCCCAACGGACTTTACCTTTATATATATATATATATATATATATATATATATATATATATATACAGAGAGAGAGAGAGAAAGAGAGAATTTTCTGAGTAGATCCTTCCGTAAGAGAGTGCTCAATACTTTTTGGTAGAGCAAATAACAATAAAAATAAAAGGACAGGACAAAGACTTTCTATTGAAACTCCATTTATCACTGTGATAAATGGAGTGATAAATGGAGTTTCAATAGAAAGTCTTTGTCCTGTCCTTTTATTTTTATTGGTATGTGTGTGTATATATATATATATATATATATATATATATATATATATATATATATATATATATATATATATATATATATATATATATATATATATACATACAGTATCATATGTCATGCAATAATGTTCAAGAAATTGTATTCTTGCTGCAGGAAAGTACCTTTTTGTAGCTGATAAACCAAAAATTAGTGTTTTGAGCTGAAAATTAGTATTTGTAAAAGACAAAATTAGTACTCAAATTAGGATTACACAAAATTACATATATGGACATACAGGTTATCTTTGTCAAATTTTACTGCATTTTGGATTAATAATGAAACAACAACATATTTAAGAAAACCAAGTATATTTGACATACTTCTACTGGTGTTATAGAATATAACATGTCATATTTATTGTTACATTGGGGCCGGTGGTGTAGTGGTTAGTGTGCTGTGCTCATGATCGGGAGGTTGTGAGTTCGAATCCCACTGAGACCCTCACTGTGCTAAGACCCCTGGGCAAGGTCTCAACCACAAGTGTGCCTCTGTTCACCCAGCAGTATAAATGGGTACCAGTAAAAATATACTGGGAAGGTAACCTGTGATGGACTAGCGTCCCATCCAGGAGGAGTTGAACTCCTAGTCGCTTCACGCAACGGAAACCGGGGGTAAGCACCGGCCTGATGAGCCACTAGGCTCGGGTGTAAAAACCCAACAGACTTACATTTATTATTACGTGTTGCATATTTATTATTATATTATGCATAACCCTGAATTATATTGGATATCAGTATTTACAAATAAGAAGTAAGAGAGTTCAGGACAATAAAAAAGTTATAAAGTAAGCAAGCTGGTCACTAGCTGGCTGTGTCTGCTTCTTTTTATATGCGTTTTAATATCCAAAACACCGGAATGCGCAATGCTAAATTTCACATTACGTATTGTGCAAAAGATCATATATCTGTTATTCTTCTTAATAAATGGATAAGTTGTTGAATATTCTGATAAAATTTCTTACTTTCTTTTTGATGCCATTTTTTGTTTCCCGCAACCATTCAGTGATTGGCCATGGTTGCCATGGAGTGTACTTTCCTACCAATTAATGAATCACATAGTAAAATAGAACAATATCATCCCTTGAGATTATTGCGAAACTTGGCTTTGCCAGGAAGGTGAGCATGTCAACATGGATCGAATTTGATGAAATTCATCAGAATTATTGATAAAATATCGTCAAATAAAATTGAAAGGAACATATTTTCCTGAAAGTTTTAAACTCATATTAATGTCTGAATGAATTGTATTGCCGTATTTTGTTATTTTTTGTATGAATATGGATAAATTCATACAAGTTGGCAGCCCTGTTGCTAGTTTTCTGAGTTCTTGGGGCATATCGCAAAAGTATAAAATAGAATTAAACTGAAAAATTTTAATGAAATTATTTAGAACACATAACACATCAAGTAAATTGTGTATGCAGACAGAGTTTATTAATAATGTAGTAGTTTTGATAGGTTTTGTGTTGTTTTTTGTTTTGTGTTTGTTTAGGGTTGGGGTTTTTTGTTTGTTTGTTTGTTTTGTTTTGTTTTGTTTGTTATTTTGCATAATTGGCCTTGTTTTGTAGCATTTTCCTTAACTTTTCCACTATTCTTCCCTAAATTTGTGATTTTTTTTTAATTCTAAAAAAATGTTTTCCCTTATTTTTTAATTAAAAAAAAACAAAAACATGCATGAATTGAGGCGTGGAGTAGTGAGGGATCCCTGTAATTGCTCCCAATGTAAACCTATTTCTTCTCAATCTGTTCAAGGAATACAGAATGAATTATATAAATACAACTTTGATCACTCTGTCAAATTATGCAGTTAAAGTAGAATTAAGTTCTTATTTGATGTACAGTCTTTAATGTCCATAATGATCCTTTTATTTTACATCGGATTTGGAAAAAATCAATTGTGTATTACAATACAATTCACTTTAAACTCTAAACTTCTATTTATTTATTTATTTGTTTGTGAATGTAACCGATTCTTTTCAAATAAACCAGGAAGTGTATACGGCGTCTGTGGAGGGTCAAATTTGATTTTTTTTTTTTTTCAGGTTTTTCTTTCTTTTCTTTTTCCCTCCCCCTCGTGGTTCCTTTTCTTTGAGTGCTGGAGGGGGAGGAGAACCAGGAGGAGGAGGAGGAGGAGGAGGAGGAATGCTGTTGCTGTAGCAGACATGGAGGAGTTGAGTGCAGTCGGAGAGCAGGTTTTCGATGCCGAGTGTATTCTGAGTAAAAGATTACGAAAGGTCAGATCACACCATCTCTCTCTCTCTCTCTCTCTCTCTGTGTGTGTGTGTGTTTAGCGTCGGGGTTGACGGTGTTGTGTGTGTGTGTGTGTGTGTGTGTGTGTGTGTGTTGTACAGGGAAAGTTGGAGTATCTGGTGAAGTGGAGAGGATGGTCGTCCAAGTAAGTCTGAGTTGAAACAATGAATCGATCCGATCGAGCTTCTTCTCTGTTGTTGTTGTTGTGTTGTTGTTGTTGTGTTGTTGTGTGTTGTTTTGTTGCTGGATGGTAACAGTTCCAGCGGGTCCGGGATATGAGCTGCACGAGTCCGTTTGTGTTCGGTTTTGTTTCGGTCTCAACTCTTTTGTGTTGCGAGCATTTCGAGTCTGCGGTGATTTTACTTTGATGTAATTTACACTGTATATGTTTCTCCTCGTGATTGATTGATTGATTTATATATTCCGAATTCGTAACTTTTCGTCTGTTTCCTAATCACCGGCTCTTTAATCCCGGTGCTGCTGCTTTAATATCAGCGCAGGGGATAGTTACTGTCCTCCTCCTCTGTCCTCCTCCTCTCGATCCTGCAACATACTTCAACATCCAGCGGGGTTTTCTCTCTCTCTCTCTCTCTCTTTTGTTTTCAATCGTTTTTGGCCCTATGCCTGCTTTCATCAACAACTGCAGCTGCCCCTCTCTCTCTCTCTCTCTCTCTCTCTCTCTCTCTCTCAACACATGCACTCTCTCTCTCTTTCTCTGTCTCTCTCTCTTTCTCTCTCTCTCTCTCTCAACACATGCACTCTCTCTCTCTTTCTCTGTCTCTCTCTCTTTCTCTCTCTCTCTCTCAACACATGCACTCTCTCTCGCTCTCTCTCTCTCTGTCTCTCTCTCTCTCAACACATGCACTCTCTCTCGCTCTCTCTCTCTCTGTCTCTCTCTCTCTCAACACATGCACTGTCTCTCTCTCAACACATGCACTCTCTCTCTTTCTCTCTCTCTGTCTCTCTCTCTGTCTCTCTCTCTCTCAACACATGCACTCTCTCTCTCTGTCTCTCTCTCTCAACACATGCACTCTCTCTCGCTCTCTCTCTCTCTGTCTCTCTCTCTCTCTCAACACATGCACTCTCTCTGTCTCTCTCTCTCTCTCTCAACACATGCACTCTCTCTGTCTCTCTCTCTCTCTCTCAACACATGCACTCTCTCTCTCTCTCTCTATTTCTCTCTCTGTCTCTCTCTTTCTCTCTCTCTCTCTCTCTCTCACACACATACACACACCCTCTCTCTCTCTCACACACACACATTCTCCCTTTCTCTCTCTTTCTCACACACACACAGTTTCTCTCTCTCACACACACACACTCTCCCTTTCTCTCTCTCTCTCTTTCTCACACACATACACTCTCTCTCTCACACACACATTCTCCCTTTCTCTCTCTTTCTCACACACACACACACACACACACACACTTTCTCTCTCTCTCTCTCACACACACACACATTCTCCCTTTCTCTCTCTCTCTCTTTCTCACACACATACACTCTCTCTCACACACACACACACTCTCTCTCTCATACACACACACTAATACACTTGCTCTCTTTCTCTCACACATTGTCTCTCTACCTCTGTCACGCACAAAAACACACTCACACTTTAAATCCTCACTGTGTTGCTTTCTTTGTTGCTGTTCCTCTTATTCCTTTTTAATTTTACAGTCATTCTGCATTTGAATACACCTTCTCTTCTCATCTAATAATAACAGTAATAATAAAATTAATATTATGTTACTTAAGTTCTGTTAAAGGACAAAAAAACACAAGAGAAAATAAACACGTACAATTTTTCACGGCTACATTAGAAAATTAACGTTAATGCAGCACAGTTTTATAGAAAAGCAAAAAATGTGTTTAAGAATATTGAATGTAAAAAAAATCCCATATGAAATAAAAATGTAATTCTAATGTAATCTAAATGTAATTATAAACACATCTGTGGTGACTCAGTAGTTAAGGCCCAGCAGTAGTGATCCAAAGGTCAGGGGTTCAAGCTACAGTTCTACCAAACCCGCCCCTGTTGGGACTTTGAGAAACGCCATTAACTTTCAGTGGCGTAAAAGTGATAAATGTACGTGGCTCTGTGTAACGAACGCTGTAAATAGAACTTGACCTAAAATTGATATTATTACAGCTCCATGTGTTCGAGCAGAAGTCTCCGCCCCCTCCTGTAGGGCTTCCTTCCTGACTTTAACGCCAGTGTTGAATCTGCACCCCAACCCTCCGATTATTGCTTTAAGACTTCAGATGAGCTACAGGAGCTCAGCTTAATTTCACTA
The DNA here is from genome assembly GCA_024760905.1 of Plotosus lineatus. Classification (NCBI taxonomy): domain Eukaryota; kingdom Metazoa; phylum Chordata; class Actinopteri; order Siluriformes; family Plotosidae; genus Plotosus; species Plotosus lineatus. The sequence goes on from CM045731.1 coordinate 71,774,114, forward strand.
AACTTCTAAATACGACCAAAAGTTTAACTTGGGGGATAAAATAATAAATACAAATTCAATTTTAAGAATTGTACTCTATTTTAGTTTTTGTTATACTTTTTAACATTTTATTTCACATTTTCTGTGTATTTCTAACCTTTTTTTTGTAACATCACGCCTCTGTTTTTCTTTTCAACCGCATATGCCATCATTCCCTCTTTCTGTGTCTGTTTTTTTCTTTATCTGATCATCCTTTATCAGTTATATTTTAATTATTTTTTTGTCAGTCTATTATTCTCTATCTCCCTCCCACCCTCCCTCTATTGTCACTCTTTAATCCCAGTCAGTGTGTGTTTTCTGTGTCAATCACACTGTTTTTTTCACACACACACACACACACACACACACACACACACACACACACACACACACCCACAGCTCCATCTGCTTCCACTTGCTCAGTGTCTATTGATTATTTTAATCGGCTCTTTTTAGCTTATGCGTGTCCCTTCTTTGTGCTACTTGAGAGCCGGTTTCACTCTTCTTCACAGATCTGGCCTGCTTTAATAAAAACGATAAATAATGACAAAAAGAAAACAAAGACTTAAAGGTTTAAACCTGTTTTATTTCAGGAGAAGTGACGAGTCTGATTACCAGGCGATTGTTACATAATTCATGTGGAAATTTACTTTTTAATTATTATTTTCTTCATTTATATTAAATCCAAAATCTGTTTCCACACTCAGATCTGTTTCAGGTTGTGTTTTAGAACTGCCCACAGTGCTGGGTGTTGCTAGACATTAAAAAGAAATATATAACTTGCCCAAAAACAACAAAGAAATAATTCAGACATTGTGTTTATTAAAACCCAAATCGTAACACATTATGCACCAAATCAATTCATGTATTTTTTTCTTTTCATACTTATTTTTCTTTTTTGTGTATTTTTCTTGAGACCTATCTCTTTCTCTCCCTCTCTATCTCCAGCTTCTTTGCCTCAGGCTGTGTGTTGTTTTTAGATAAACTCCATGTTCTGTAATAAAATTCATGGTGTGGTGTTTGGGCTGTTCACTCACTGGATTGTGATTGCAGATGGAACTGACTAACTGTGTGTGTGTGTGTGTGTGTGTGTGTGTGTGTGTGTGTGTGTGTGTGTGTGTGTGTGTGTGTGTGTGTTTCAGGCACAATAGCTGGGAGCCTCAGGAGAACCTGCTGGACCCGAGACTACTGGCTGCATTCAATAAGAGGTGGGTGGGGACTAACGCAGGAAAACGCTAGTCCTGCTTTGAATGTAAACAATACAGGCTGCACTGCTCCAGTGGGCGTGAGTGCAGCACCATTTATAGTTTTTCACCTCTGTGGACATGCAGATATACTGTCGTGGTGCCAATGGGACTCATATAAAGAGACATTTCTCACATACACACTCACAGTTACACTCATGACTCTCCAACTGGATTGTTAATTTCTTTTCAGCTAGTGTGGACTATTATTATGAAAAAGCTTCAGCAATATAAAACTAGCAGCAGATTCATCAGGACTACAGCATCCCGTAGGCTCTGAGACCCACAGAGCAGCACTGAAAGGTGTTCCATACTGACCTGTAGATCTGTCGATAAGTATGAGAAGTTATACATCCACGCATGAATTTACAAGCTAATCTGGTACAAATAAAAGTCAACAAATCTCACCATGTTGCTATTCAATTAGAACTGTAGTGTCAGGAAATAAACACTTGCTAAATCAACAGCAGTTCAGCAAAGTGTTGTGCAGTCAGATCAAACGAAGAAACCAGAAAAAAACAAGACTCCACCATAAAAATAATCCCAAACCAAAATAAAGGACAAGAAACCTAAACCTATTAAAATCTTCCTTTAAAATTATATTAATAATTATAATTAAAATCATACATGTCTGTGCAAAATGAAACATTTCACTGTTGTTATAGGCTTCATCATAAAGAAAAAGTAGTAAACCCACACACAGGGAGACAACACTGTACTGCACAACAGTCAACACACAAGTAAACAAGTAATTTGCATATAAATAACTGGTGGGTTACATCACTCATTTACATGAACAAGTATCTTGCCTTATCTCCTACATTCACATCCTATTCTCATGATTTTACACTTTCATGCTCTTGCAAGAATTTAAACTGTCACAGCGTTTAATAGACTGCAACGTCACAACGATAAGTAAAAACCACCTGATAATGAAAGTGTATGTTTGTGCATGAATAATGGGAGTGTGAAATCTTTACTTTCATTTCCTTTTTAAAAGGCAGAGGATACGGAGATGTGGGCGGGGCCTAAACTTGTAACTCTTGTATGATTTCTCTTATTTGATGAGTTTTTGGTGGGAAATCTCAAATCCTGTCCACGTCTTCGTATATCAGGATTAATTAATTTTAATAACCTGTTTATAGAAAGAATAAAAATGAGGGAACCGTATAATGCAGTCTTAGTCTCGACATGTAAAGTCCACTTAGAACCTGCAGCTTTACAGAACATCTCAGTAACACAATATCATTGGTGCTTTATTTAATTTCACCTCATTAATCACATCACGTCACGTGACCTGAGTATTACATGCCGCTTGTTCTCTTTATTACTGTCTCCCAGTAACACTCTCATGGTTTTTCCTTTGTGGAGATAAAAACTCTGGAGTAGAGAAGCTTTAATCATTAAAAGTCTTCACGTTTTATTCTGGTTGTTTGTGCTTAGTGTGTCGTCTCTCTTTTTAAATGAATACTTTTGATGTTTTAAAGTGGAGCAGTGGTGGTCTAGTGGTATAGGGCGCTGGATCGCTGAGCCAAAGGTTGGGGGTTCGAGTCCCACTCTCCACAAGGTTGTCACTGTCCCCCCCAGTGCAGCTAACTGGGTTATCAAAGGCGGGCCGTGTCTGTCACTGTCTATGGTGAGAGGTTCATGTAAAAGAACCATTGCTGACTTTCGTAAAGAGGAGCTGCAAAGTCGTCAGCGTGTTTCTGTCCCTTGCTAAAAGGGTTGTGACAGGAAGGGCATCCGACGTAAAAAACCTCTGCCAAAATCAAAACGTGCGAATCAGATGATTCGCTGTGGCGACTCCCGAGTAAAAAGGGAAAAAGCAGAAAGGAAGACAGACTTTTGATGTTTTAAACTTTTCTAAAGTAATTAAGTATACATCATACGTGTCGCTACATCCGACCTCATATCCGCACGCAACACTCTACTGACCACACATGCGCATTTCTCGAGCAAAACGTGTAAAATTGAGGGAGTCGAGTGAAAAGAGCTTCAGGACGATATTACAAGCAAACCCTTTTGGTTCAGACACTGTAGGTTTTGATTCTCCAAAAGCAACTTGATGGCTGGGCGCTGTTTCCTTATCAGTGATGCGTCACTCAAAATGTGTTCAGATGTGATTTGGGCCAGTTGTACATGCAGCTGCAGCTCGTTCCAATGTTGTAACATGATGACTGTAAAAGGTGCAGACAAGTGCTGGTCAGCTGACTTGAGTGATCTTAATGGAACATGTGGCAGTAAAAAGATAGCGACTGCTAATTAATGTAAAGATGTTTAGGTGAAAAGCAAACCGTTAGTCATGAAGCACAAGGGGGTCAGTGAAGGGCACAAAGCAGGGAAGAGATGTGCTCTCGCTTCCTATCTTTTAAAGAGACACTCGTCTCCTCGTGTCTGGATTCTCATAATCCTTCGCTGTGTGAGATCAGTGGTTATTTTCAGTTAGAAAACATTTGCTGGCCGTGATACGTAACTATTTCACTCTCACGGTCTGGGACACAGACCCCGTGGTGGTCTTTGAGTAATCAGTAATATAAAAATGACGTGTAATAGAATTTAAATGGATTTATAAAATGAGTGTTGATGATGATTTTTTTTTTTTTTTTTTTTTTCAAAGTGGAAACCCGGCTCTGAAAATGTGAATGAAATTTTGTTATTAATGTATAAAATAGATGATGAGAGAAATGTAGTTTATCTAAAGGGAAATTGTGTTTCTCACTGCTGGAATTGCAGAATATTTCACAAGGAACTGGATGATCAAACACGTCTCTCTCGCTCGCTCTCTTTTGTTGAATAAAGAAAGTATAAATCTGTTTTTGTGTAGCGAGGCCTGGTCGGGGAGGAAGTGCGGAGGCGATGGGTTTAACGTAAAAACAGGAACTCGGTTTCACAACCTGTGCTTGTAGCACAGCGAGGGATTTTTATTTCTCCTCACAGCAGAATGCATTTGGCAAGAGTAGGCTGCATAGCTGTCAGTGTGTTTCTGCCCTTGCTAAGGGTTGTGTCAGGAAGGAGTATCCGACATAAGAAAAACCCTATACCAAATCAAACATGTGAACCAGTTATATGACTTCCATGAAGATGGAGGCAGATGATTCGCTGTGTTGCGGCCCCTGAGATCTAACAATCATCTTGTTCTTTTCCTTTTGGCTTTTTCCCTGTAACGGGGATCACCACAGCGAATGATTCGCATGTTTGATTTGGCATAGGTGTTTTCGTCATATGCCCTTCCTGACACAACCCTTTTAGCAATGGGCAGAAACACGCTGACGGCTATGCAGCCTACTCTACGAAAATCAGCCCCTTTGTGGGACAGATATTCTTTTTCTTTATAAAAATACAATAAGGACTCAAACACATTAATTCTTTTTCTGAACCACTTAATCCTAATTAGGATCGCGGGGAGGCTGGAGATTTTTTTTTTTTTTTTTATCTAAATGTTTTTCTTCAAGCAGAATTATAATTTAATTGTCTCTGCACTCATTTAAATCAATGCAACACATTGTTGTATTATATTAACATGAAGGAAAAAGGGGAAACACATTATATGCAGTGTTATTTAATTTTAAATGTCAAAAAAGGATTTGTGGCTCCCAGAGTTTTCTTTACTGTGGAAAACGGGTCCAAATGGCTCTTTGAATGGCAAAGGTTGCCGACCCCTGAACTAGCGGCTCATTTCTAAAAACAAACTAAATTAAAATCTTTGAAACCCAAAACACGACATACTCTGACTTCTGCCATTCTCTGTTTCATGTCCAGGGAGCAAGAACGAGAGCTGTTCATGCGGAAACGGGGGAAACGGCCACGTGGAAGACCTCGGAAAATCATGGTAAGAGCCTTGAGTTCAGTATTCGTTCCCAATGCCTGGAGAACATGATGCTGCGGTCATAAAATTTAATAGGAAGTGATTTAATGTCACCTTTTATCACCCAGCAGGAACCGGTTCAACCAGTCACCAAATCCAGCAGCTCCTCATCATCTACATCTTCCTCTAATTCTTCATCATCTTCTTCTTCATCTTCTTCATCCTCCTCGTCCTCCTCATCCGAAGAAGATGACGATGACCAGGATGACCGAAAGGTAAAGCCAAGCCCTCGAGTGCGGGAGCTAAACCCTGTCCCACAGAAAAAGGCCCAGATCGTTCTCGCCAAACCGGATCCTCCAAAGAGAAAGAAGAGAGGAAGGAAGCCTCTTGCTCCAGAGCTGAGGGCCTTGAGGCAGAGTCCGGCCAAAATTGCACGTAAAATCATCAAACCACCATTGAAAGACTCTCTCTCGGACCTGCGCGGCAACATTAAGAAACCACTGATGCCTGCCAGTTTCACCTACGCGGGCCTGAATCGGGCTGCTAGCAGAGAGACGACAGCCATGCAGAACCGAGGATCTTTTACTGCCAGTGAATCTCCTAAAACTGAATCGTTTAAAGGGAACCCTGGGGTGGATTTTAAGCTTTCTGTCTCAGACATAGGTACGGATGGGGGCCTGGATTTAAAAAACCCTCCCTCTAAGTCTCCTGGAGTGGCTTCTTTGAGTTTGCACAATACAAAACTTACCAGCAGTACCAATGGGCAGGCAGCAGGGGGAACTCCTAATTGGCTGAAAAAGCAGGAACCTCCAGCCCCACAGCGACCGGCGAACACAAAACCTTCTGCATCTTCTTTCGCTCTGGTGAAAAGCAACAATAATCTGGCCTCCAGCTTGTCCGGTGTCAACAAAACACAAATCGGTTCTTCTCCAAAAGATGCATCCAACTTTAGGGATTCTGGGAGTGCAGGGAAAAAAAGTTCGGGGCAGGAGAAAAGAGCTCCAGCGGATGGAGGGAGTTTGATTCGACCAGGGTCCCATGATATCAGCACACCAGTGGAAAAAGTGAAACTGGATGATCCCTTGGAGAGGTTGGGGAAAGCAACTCCAGGAAGGCAGCGAAAAGTCCTGACGTTTACTGGCTCGAAAGATGGAAGCAAAACCTTAAAACCGCTAAGCGAGATGAGCACTGGCGAAGAGGGAAGCAGCTCGGACTCCGAGCAGGAGTCAGCATTCACTGGGGAGAGGCAGGACCTGTCACTGGAAGTGCAGTCAGAGTGCAAGGACTGGAGACCGACGCGAAGCCTCATCGAACACGTTTTCGTTACCGACGTCACCGCTAATCTCGTCACTGTGACTGTCAAGGAATCCCCAACTAGCGTGGGTTTCTTCAGCATCCGGAATTACTGAGCGAGGGGAGAACTGCTTCATGTACCTGTTGGGGTCTGGTATCAATAGCAAAGTAGCAAAGCACCATAGATCACAGTATCTTACAACCACCTTCAAGTTTTATAAAGATTCTTTCCTTGTGGTAAGGCGAGGATATCCATCCCGAGTAAAAGCACTTCAGGGACTGAAGAAAGATGCTGCTGAAAAACGTCTCATTAAGGGCGGGGGAAAAAAAAAAAAAACGGTTTCAGATTCAGGTTCTTCAACACGTGGTGCTTTTTGGGTTTTTTTGTTTTGGTTAGGTTTAATTTGTTTTGGGGGTTTTTTTTCATATTTTTTTCTGAATAACCGCAGTGTCTTATAGTAAGACTGGAAATCCTGGAAGGTGCTAATAAACCTGAGACTTGCTGTTTACACATGGACTGAACTATTTGGTGCTCTGAGGTTAAAAAAAATACCTCAAACTTATTTTCTGTGTTTTAAATGTGCAGATTTTGGTTTTAAATGTATTCACTTGTTTCATTTTAATCTTTTTTTCTTTTCATTTAAAAAAAATTTTTTTTTTTGGATTTGTCATCCATGGCGGTGACTCTCATTGTGGAGTCTGATAATCCTATAGATCTGTGATTGTTATTGTTGGTATCTTGGAGGAATTCTTATTCATCCTACTGAAGTAATAGGGTGTGGTTTTATTGATATTTCTTTGGCTGTTCACTTCAAATCAAAGCTGTTTTTCAAGAATAGTAAAGTTTAGGAATAAAAAATAAAATCCAATTAATATTCAGGATGTTTCTCTAGATCACTGTGCCCAACCCTGTTCCTGTTCTACCTCCCTGCAGAGTTTCACTCCGACCCTAATTACATCCACGTGATCATCTGATCTTCTAATCAAGTTCCTCATTCACGAATGAAGATCCTGTGTGTGTTTTATCTTTCGTTATCGGTTCCTTCTGGATGAATATAGATGTTTCCTAGTGAAACTGCCCCAACTCGTGGGCTCAGTGTTTCTTATCCACCTGCCCTACATCTTGTTTTGGTTCTGTATGTTTACAGTAACAATAACATGACCAGAGGAACGAGCTCACGCGTGTGTGTGTGTGTGTGTGTGTGTGTGTGTGTGTGTGTGTGTGTGTGTGTGTGTGACAGCTTGGCAGTGTAACAGCGGTTGGTAGAAAGTGTAAAAGTCTGAGATGGAGTGATGACAAACAACAAGGGAAATGATTTCAGGAGAAATAATAAAGATGGTGATGTTATTAACTCTTGCATATAGGAGGTAAATGACGGTTTCAGAAAGACATTGTGGATCCGATTCCATTTTATCTCCAAGAGACTCCACTGTGTTACATCTTTATTTATTAACCTGGAACTCGGTGGAATCTTTTAGTTTAGTTTAAAATGGAGATCTGATGATGGTGAATTGATGATCAGATGATTAGATGGGTATGGTTTAGGGTTGGAGTGAAAGTTTTTAGGGAACATAGAGCTCCAGGATCGTGCTTGGGCCGAACTACTGTAGATTTCAGAATAATTCTCCTGATATTTAAATCATGTGTTTGTTTGTTGCATTCATTTGTGAACAGGTTTTACAGTTAAAGGTAAATTTCTGATCCACTGATGATCTGTTGATCTGATACTCAGACCAGGAACTGTTTTAAAGGATCTTCTTGATAAATGGAAAGGCACATGACAGCGAGTTCTGGAAGAGTGTTTACCGCATTGTACTGAAGGAATCACACAGATCCAGGGGGGTTTGTTTTGAGGGAATATGAGAGATGTGAATGTTTCGCTTTATTAAAACCAGCAGTGTAGAGCACGTGGCCTTCTCTCTCTCTCTCTCTCTCTCTCTCTCTCTCTGATAGAACAGAATGTTTCCATTTGTATTTATTATGTCTTTTACTTTATTTGTTTTTAGAAGTTTCAAGAAAAAACTGTTGGCAGCTCATTTCTAAATCAAACCTTGTATTAAATTTGGGTGTGAGTTTAGTATGTCTGTCAATTATTTCTCTCTCTCCACACACACTGTCAGTCAGTCAGTCAGTCACTAGCTACATGTTCACAAATACAAGAAGACTGTTGCCATGTGTACGACTGGTTCATTTACTCACTTGTTTTCCAGATCCTACTAGGGTCACAGGGAGGCTGAAGCTTATCTCAGCTGACTCTGGGTAAGGCCATCAGAGAGCTGCACACATACATCCATTTACACTAACATCCAAGATTAACTTGGAACAGCCAACTAGCCTAATATGCATGTCTTCAAACTGTAGGAGAAAACCAGCGTAGACAGAAGAAACCCACACAAGCACTTGAGAGAACATGTAAACTCCACACAGAAACTGCCTCTCCGAGTCCACATCTTGAACCCAGGACCTTCTCAGAGTGAGGTAGACTTAACCACTGCACTGCCTCTGACTGATTTTAACAAAATGCAAGCAGACAGATGTGTTGAATTTCTGTGTTGGGTTTGGTGAAGAATCATGAATCTGGCATCTGGGGTGTCCCAGTAGAAACTTATCAGTACAAATTCACTACACGTTTAATTCCATTACACCCGTTACATTCAGACATCACAGATATTGATGATATACCCTCCATGGACCCTGACCTTCATCCCTACTGTGTATGTACAGTAGTTCTGTCAAACTGTTGACGTTGGAAGTCCACAGATATAAAATACAGAAACATATGCATGGTGAGGTCGCTGTGTGCAAAATGAGCTCCAGAATGCAATCATGCTGTAAAAGGTAGAAGCACTCAAGATCTGTGATCGCAACCCTGAACACCTTCGGGACGATCCAGAACGCCAACTACATCCCAGACCATTTCGACATCCCAACAGCAGTGTCTGACCTCATCGATTTCTGGTGGTTTCTGCTACTCTAATATAGCCTCGTTACACCGGGCCACATTTTGTATGGAGTTTTGGCAGAAATGGGGCAAGAGGATGAACGAAATTCTGAATTGAAACAGAAGCGGGACATTTGGCCTTAACGAAAAGAATTCTGTCGTTTGAGGAAGTTTAAAGTGGAACTGTTGTGAATTAGTGTGATTATGTCTTTAAAACAATCACATATGACATTAGTGCTTCCTGCCCGTGGTATCCGTCCCCTCCTGATTTTAAAGTGTGCACGAGTGTTACAACTGTAGATGTATTCAGAGACATGTCACCTTTCTGAATGGCTGTTCCAGCCTGGTAGTGATGCAAATGCTATGCACTGGCTGGATGCAATCATAACACATTGTGGTCCAGTGCTGAGCTTCACAAACAACAAGCCCAGAAATAACGCAAAACATTTATTTGCTTCCTAAACAACAAAACTACATTGATAGTCTTAGACTTCGCCGCCTAAGCCCTCTTGGAGTCACCGTCACGCTCGTCTCTGGCAGCATCTCATTCTCTGAGTAACTAGAATGGCGTCTCACCATCTCCACTAGAGACTTCAACCCCGCCCAATGTGTTCCAGAGGTTTGCCTGCTAACAGCTGTAGTTTAGCTCGCGGCAAGTAATCCACAGAATAAAATTTCAAAGTTTTTTGGTCATTTTTGTTAAAATAAGTGTTGATCACTTAAATATTATTATATACTCACTGATTATAGTGTAAACAAGAAGAACACCGCTGAACTTTATTGCATCATTTCATTCATGAGTAAACAACACTGATCATGAGAAGCAACACAGAGACTACTTGAGGAAAACTCTGACTAGCGGAAACCACCGGAATCGAAACAGGGAGAAGAAGAAACCACTGGAAATAGTCGAGGTGAGTCCTGAACCTCAGATATAAAAGTAATACCACCTCAAACATGCCACCACCACAATCAGCCCCCAAGGCACAGTTCCAAACAAATCAATAAAATAGCCCCTTGTGCTCACACTCAGGTTGCCCCAGAATCCGATGGAAAGCCTTCAGAAGAAGAGAAGAGCTTATGTAGAGCGAGGGAGGATTGGTCCAGATCTGAACATTCAATATACACACATTCACTGAGTGCATGTCGAAAAAACATCCTCGTGGATGAGGAAACATCTGAACTGTTACAGAGGTTTTTAAAGTGACCATGGAGCGGACGTTACATGAGGATTCGAACTGAACCACCAGGAACTTCACTGTTAAACCCAAAGTGTACAGACTTGCTTTATTACTGACGCTATATCGGGGCTTCTCTCATGTCTCAATAGATGAAGGAGGGGGCAATCTTTCGTTTCTGCTCTTGAAGATAAGAATGTACTGGCTGAGCTTGCTCTTTTTTATTTTTAAGAGTGTCGCACACAGTGAGTGGAAAGAGGTGCTGAATAATAACGGGACCACCTGCAGTTCAATGGATCAGTACCATGCTTTAAATGAGTTCACATGACCTACTTTACTTAAGATCCATAATAATAATAATAATAATAATAATGCATGTTGGAGCCATGTTAGCATCAGTGCTACAAACCGGATTCCAAAAAAGTTGGGACACTGTACAAATTGTGAATAAAAACTGAATGCAATGATGTGGACATGCCAGTTTTCAATATTCTATTCCAAATAGAACATAGATGACAAGTAAAAAGTTCAAACTGAGAAAGTGTATCATTTTAAGGGGTAATGTGTTGATTTTAAATTTCACATTTTCAACAAACCTCAAAAAAATTGGGACAAGACCATTTTCACCAATGTGAGACATCCTCTCTTCTTCTTACAACAGTCTGCAAATGTCTGGGGACCGAGGAGACACAGTTCTCAAGTTTAGAAATAGGAATGCTGTCCCATTCTTGTCTAATACAGGCCTCAAACTGTTCAACTGTCTTGGGCCTTCTTTGTTGCACCAAATGTTCTCTCTAGGTGAAAGATCTGGACTGCAGGCTGGCCGTTTCAATACCTGGATCCTTTTCCTACGCAGCCATGATGTTGTAATTAATGCTGCATGTGGTCTGGCATTATCATGTTGAAAAATGCAAGGTCTTCTCTGAAAGAGACGCCGTCTGGATGGGAGCATATGTGGTTCTAGAACCTGAATATACCTTTCTGCATTGACGATGCCTTTCCAGATGTGCAAGCTGCCCATGCCACACACACTCATGCGATTCCATACCATCACAGATGCAGGCTTCTGAACTGAGCGCTGATAATAACTTGGGTTATCCTTGTCCTCTTTGGACTGGAGGCATGGCCTTCCAGTTTTCCATAAAGAACTTTGAATCGTAATTCGTCTGACCACAGAACAGTTTTCCACTTTGTCACACTCCATTTTAAATGACCTCTGGCCCAGACAAAACGCCTGCGTTTCTGGCTCCTGTTTAGAAATGGCTTTTTCTTTGTACTGTGGAGTTTCAGCTGGCAACAGCGGATGGCATGGTGCTGAGCCCATTCTGTGATTTCCCTTACAGTAACATTCCTGTTTGTGGTGCTGTGCCATTTAAGGGTCCGCAGATGACGGGCATCCAGTATGGTTTTCGGCCTTGACCCTTACGCACAGAGATTGTTCCTGATTCTCTGAATCTTTGAATGATGTTATGAACTGTAGATGATGATAACTTCAAACTCTTTGCAATTTGTCGTGAGAAACATCTTTCTGCTATTGCTACCCTGTCTTTCTGCGCAACATTGGAGGAATTGGTGATCCTCTATTCATCTTCACTGAGAGATACTGCCACTCTGAGAGGCTCTTTTTATACTCAGTCATGTTGCCAATGGACTTCATTAGTGGTAATTGGTCTTCCAGCTGTTCGTTATAGGTGCAATTGACTTTTCCAGCCTCTCATTGCGACCTATCCCAATTTTGTTTTACAATTGTTGACACCATGAAATTTAAAATCAAAATATTTTTTCCCTTAAAATGATACATTTTCTCAGTTTAAACTTTTGGCCTGTCATTTATGTTCTGTTCAGAATAAAATATTGAAATTTGACACTTCTGCATCATTATATTCAGTTTTTATTCACAATTTGTACAGTGTCCCAACTTTTTTGGAATCCGGTTTGTACATCAGGTTTCCATTCGGATATTTTTATTGTAAGCTCTTTTTCATAAGAAAGTTCACAGCTCAATTAAAAATGTGCTTTCTGTACAGAGATGTTATGTATGGAAGGAGTCTCCAGTCAGTACTGGTCAGTACTTTGGACCAGTTAGAGGAAAAGCTTTGAAACTGAAGGATTGAGCAGATTCCACCTCAACGTTTCTGTGAAGATTGCTAGGAGAATAAGCAATTATAACATAAGTGAGAATAGATGCCAGGTTCTCACTTATTCATTTATTTTCAGAACCACTCAATCCTATTAGAGTCGCAGAGCGGCTAAAGCCTATCTCAGCTGGAACTGGGTAAGGCCAGAATACACCCTGGATGGCTCGCCGGGTCATTACAGGGCAGAAACACGCTGACAGCTGTGCAGCTCCTCTTGATGAAAATTAGAAATGTTGTTTTACATGAACCTCCCCCAACAGAAAGTGAGAGACATGGCTGGCCTTTGATAATCCAGTTAGCTGAACTGGGGGGGACAGTTGTGACAACCTGGTCATAGTGGGGCTTGAACCCCCAACCTTGGGACCACTAATCCAGCACCCTACCACCGAGCTACCATGGTCTGGCTGTCCAGTTATTATTGTCCAGCTCTCAACTGGAGTCATAAGGGTACAGTCCGGTACAGATGATGGGCGGATGAAGGAAATGTTCGTGTACAGAAATACAGCAGCCAGCAGATGGCGCTGTTTTATTAACACTGAATATCCTGCCGCTCTTTTTGCTGATTTTCTGGACGCTGGAATATTTATTCACTCGTTCATTCATTCATTTTCTGAACAACTAAATGCTAATTAGGGTCGTGGGGAGGCTGGCGCCCATCTCAGCTAACTGCGGTCGAGGGCAGAGTACACCCTGGACAGCTCGCTGGGATATCATAGGACACTGGAAGAGAGTTTGACTTTGATTCTTTCAGTCTCCGTTCAGGAAAAATTGTACATTTTAATTACGCACACCCGTTTTTTTTTTTTTTTTTTTTTTTTTTTGATGTATAATGTTTGTATGTTTCTATATATTTTTGTGTTGGTTCTCTCTGGTTCACAAACAAAACAAAAAACAAAAAACTTTGACCACAATTAAACCCTTCTTTCTTCTGTTTTGATCTCCATCCTTCCTTTTATCTGTCTATTATTTGAACCGTTTAACCATCAGAATCAATAGGGAGGCTTGAGCCAATCCTAGGTGACCTCAGGTGAGAGGAACTGTCTCACCCTGAACAGGCCACCTGTTAAGCCAAAAACAGCCAGCTGACATAATGTGTATGCCTTTGGACTGAGAGGAAACTGGAGTTCATGGAGGAAACCCACACAAGAATGTGGAGTTTGGCACTCAAAACCAGGACCTTCTCACTCTTAGGCAGACATGCTAACCGCTACGCCAGCATACTGCCATGATCTCTTCTAATTCACCTGATTGTTTTATTCTCATTCGTTTTCTTCTGTGTTTCTCTTTATTTATTTTTATTCTCACCATTCTGTCATCCTTCATTCTCACTCTTGTTCTCTCACTTCCACTGAGAACAGATATGGAGGCTCACAGCACTTCAGTCGCCTTCCAACCCACTTACCTTTCAGCTGATCCTCAAAACTATGTCAGAAAATCTTCATTTCATTCCGAGCTGAATATAATATTCAAGTTCTCTCTCTCTCTCTCTTTTTCTCCCTCTCTCTCTCGCTCTCTCTCTCTCTCTCTCTCTCTCTCTCTCTCTGTCTCTCTCTGTTTTTGTCTCTCCCCCTCTCTCTTTCTCTGTCTGTCTCTGTCATTCTTCACACACACACACACACACACAGAATTAAAATAATTAAACCAGGTACTGTATGGTTATACCCAAGTGGCTAATGTGCAGGATCCGTCTGGGATAAAATAAAGTATGTGTGTGAGAGGGCGGGCCGGGGTGGAGGGAGGGGGTGTCTTGACATGAGTTTAGCATCTGAAATGTTGCTCTGTCAAACTCATCCATGATAACGCTCTCTCTCTCTCTCTCTCTCTCTCTCTCTCTCTCTCTCTCTCTCTCTCTCTCTCTCTCTCTTTCTCTCTGTCTCTCTGTCAATCGCTCTCTCTGTCTTTGTAATTCCTTTTTCCCACACACACACACACACACACACACACGATGTATATAGATGCATGTATTAGTTCAAAGCAGGGACAGTGATCTGATCTGGGTAAATGTATGAGATGCGATGGTAAAGTTTTGGTGCTGTTCCTGGATACATACGAAGAGACTCTTGTGAGTCAGTACAGTATCCTGGTTCACACATGGTTTTGGAACAATGGCACATGTGCCCTCAGAAAGGAATTATATATTAAACTCATTAGGAGACCTTGACGGCAATGAGGCACTGAGCCCAAAAGTCTCGTCCCTGAGATCCACTGGGTCCGTTTCCACGCCATGAGTTTCATTCCGAAACATCTCAGCTCTGATTGGCATATATATATATTTATACATACTATAAAAAGTGCTGACATTTAAATCAGATTTAGTGCTTCTGTGTGTGTGTGTGTGTGTGTGTGTGTTGTTTTGAATTCCCAGTATAGATGTTTGTGTTTAGGACTTTAACAATATTCTGGATTTCAAAGAACTGTTTAGAAATCTGAGATAACTCTACTGTGCAGAGAATATCTTCACACACACACACACACACACACACACACACACACACACACACACACACACACACACACACACATGCAGATTGTGCTTCTAAATCACTTGGCCTCGGCAGGGTAAACAAACTTTAGTTAGGCCAGTGATACTGAGAGCTGAGACAGAGACTGGTGCATACACACACACACACACACACACACACACACACACACACACACACACACACTGAGCCAGAGACCCACACTGTCATCTGTCTTACCCTGCTGACCATCCATCAAGCTAGCGGAGTCGACATGTCTGACACACACACTCTCGGTTTTCCCACTGCTGCCTGCCTTACAAGCACATACACACACACAAACACACACGCACACACACACACACACACACACACACACACACACACACACACACACGGACACCTGAATTGGTCTGAAGCAAGAGAAGTGAAAAATTAGTGATTAGCCTCACTGACTGATGTCATTCCTCCGTCTTTCATAATCGATGTTGGAGTCACCAGCTAAATACCTGTAGCCGGTGTGTGTGTGTGTGTGTGTGTGTGTGTGTGTGTGTGTGTGTGTGTGTGTTTGCTCCTAGTTGGCTCGTGTATAGGAAATTTTTCCACCCTGTTTCCACAGACGTGACAGTTAGTGGATTCTCGCTCTTTAACTTCTCTTTGTGTTTCTGGCCATCTCTCACTCTCTTCTTCTTTTCTTTATTTTCTGTGTTTACTTTTTATTCTCCTTACTTCTTTCTGCTCCTTTTGTTCAGTTTTAATCTTCATTTTAAGTTATAAACATATTGATAATTAAAGTAGCTGTGTGTATATGTGTGTGTGTGTGTGTGTGTGTGTGTGTGTGTGTGTGTCCACACTACACACTTAAGCCTCGCACGGCTCTTAGTCTGTGAGAATCTTGATTAAGCTGAGCTGCAGAGCAAACCAGAGTGCAGACATCAAAGAGTCTCACCGCTCTGGTCTTCCCTCTGTGCTGCAGCTCTGCTCAGTGTGTGTGTGTGTGTGTGTGTGTGTGTGTGTGTGTGTGTGTGTGTGTGTGTGTGTGCGCGCGTGCGTGCCCCTTTGTGCTCTGTCGAGCCCATTGGCTGCCAGCATGGTGAGCTGAGGAGGGGCTTCAATGTGGCAAAGGATCCCAAAACAGAGGAAAACGCACATATATGCATCCAGAGTGGCAGGAGGGACGTAAATCACGGCGCAGGCCAGATGGAGAACGAAGCACATGGCCAATGAGTGATACGTCGAGATTTATAATCGTTTTCAAAACCAAACTTTATCCTTATTTTTTTTCCCACGACTGTGTGACCGAGCCACTACATCATCCCAGTTGCGATGGTGACACCATTGAGCTCAGCGTGATGATCAAACCACACACGGGAGACCAGCAACAGACCGAGGGCGAGAGGGGTGGAGCCAAGCAGTAAACACTCTATACAAGTCTTGATGATCACCCTGTTAGGGATCCTGGAGTATTTTATGACTCCTGGATCACTTTGAATGATTGAATCAAACCAGTACAGAACCAGTTTAGATTTCTCAGAAGAAAAACATAATAATTTATATTTAAAAAGTCCATCAGTGAAGAAAGCAGCAGTTTCAAGTACAGCAACAGACTTTACAAAGGTGGTGTCTGTGGTGAGAGGTTCACGTAAAAGAACCACTGCTGACTTTCATATACAGGAACTGCATAGCCGGCAGGGTGTTTCTGGCCTGCGATGACCTGGTGAACGGTCCATGATGTACTCTGTCCTCGCCCAGAGTTGGCTGAGATGGGCGCCAGCCTCCCTGCGACCCTGATTCGGATTAAGTGGTTCAGAAAATGAATGAATGAATGAATGAAGTTGGCATCAACATCTCGAGAGGAACTGTGGCTGTTTGTACGCCGTTCTCATGGTTCGGCGCTACACTTCCCTCTTCACTCAGAACCTATTACAGGAAGTAGCCTGAATACAAACAATCTCAGTTATATGTTCTGTAGCGCAGCATGGTAGCGTGGTGATTTGCTCGTTCGCCTCATAGCAAAACAATCCTGGGGTTGAGTCCCGGGCGTGACGACAGCGTTTCTATAAGGAGTTTGCAAGTTCTCGCTGTGTTTGTTTGGGTTTCCTACTACTGTATGGTTCTGTTGTTGGCTCTGTGATGGATTGGTGAGCTGATCATTTTTGTTGACTTATAATAGGACAAATTGCATCTGTACACACACAATATGAGCAATCCTGCCTTCTGATTGGCTAATGTATCATTAGTAGCTATATTAATACAGGAGAAAAAACAAGCTGTTGTGATTTGCGCTTTTCATTTCATTTTAAACTTATTTTACAAAAACAACAAAATTTTATAATAGAATTATAAAAGATAAAACAATAAAAACACTTATTTTCTCTCGACCCACTGAGTGATCTGCACCTTGCCAGCTCACTGTAAGATATCTGACTAGCTTCAGAGATTCATTTTCAAATAATTCTCATTCCTCGGTTAAATAATAAATGACCCAGATGTTGATAGAAACCCCAGAGGTGAGAGCAGTGAGGAAAAGACATCCGAAGACGACATGGGGAAGAAACCTTCACTCAGGAAGGGGATGGTCTGATTCTACCCCCTCCTGTACTTCTTGTAATCTCAGTCCGAACTGCCTAAGTTTACTCCTCTCCACTAATCCGGAGTAAGATGCCAGCAGGGTCAGTGTGAGTACGGCACTCCGAGGTCAAATCCTGATCCTGGGCTGAGATTCGAGGATTGACTGCTTTCAGGATGTGAATCTCGGGAACACCGCAGTCCGTTAAACCTCCTTTATTTCTACGAGTCCTCTTTAAGACCTTTTGTTATTTTGCAGTTTGGTTTAATGTTACACTGCATGTTATTCCACGAAGGTCTGAGGAGCATCCAGAGCTTTGAACATCATCCTGGTGAAAAGTTTTGTCAGAGATCAGTGGTCAGAACGACAAAGAAATTAAGATGAAAAGAGAGAGGCGGGGTGATGTCAACACAAAGCGTCTACGATGAAGTCTGGAAATAATCAACAACCAACAGCACTTCAGCAATTCCTATTTCTGATAAAGGAGAGAGAGAGAGAGAGAGAGAGAGAGAGAGAGAGAGAGAGAGATCAGTCGCCCGCCGGGAGCATAGCAGTCTGTGTGTGTGTGTGTGTGTGTGTGTGTGTGTGTGTGTGTGTGTGTGTGTGTGTGCGTGTGTGTGTGTGTGTGTGTCAGTAGTGGTGTGTAGAGCAGCAGGATGTCTCTATCTGTGAATTTCACACTTCATTACTCCGGCTCCAGAGCTCACAACACACACCAACACAACCCGCTCTCTCTCTCTCTCTCTCGCTCGCTCGCTATCTCTCTCTCTCTCTCTCTCTCTCTCTCTCTCTCTCTCTCTCTCTCTCTCTCTCTCTGTCTCTCTGTAATTCCTTATTCTTTTACTTCACATGGCTCTCTCCTGACCACACACACACACACACACACACACACACACACACACACACACACACACACACACACACACACACTGCATGACGATTATGATGTTGAGGTGAAACCAAGCTGGAAGTTTTGATCTTTTGAACACATTTATTTTTAAATTTTACTTTTAATAAATGTACTGAAACATCTTCCTATTTAAATTCGGTTCTGGTCACACTGTGAAACAGGCAAGCTGTGATTCCTCCATCCTGAAGTGTCTCTTCTGTTTGTTCCAAGGTGCCGACGCTGCAGGCTGCTTCCATCATAAACAGAACAACTTTGGCATTCGGTAATTACGGTATACAGGTTTTTGTGTCATTTCTGATTTTATAATAAATAAATACATACGTACATAAATAGCCCTGTAATGGCCTTGCAAGGTGGACAGGGTGTACTCTGAACTCACCCTGAGTCGGCTGAGATGAGCACGAACATCCCTACGACCCTAATTAGGATTAAACAGTTCAGAGAATAAATAAATGAGTGCTTAAAGAAATAAACAAACAAATAAATAAATAATGTGGGTGCATCCAGCTCCCAGCAAGAAGGTCCTGGGTTGAAGGTCCGAGCTTGGCAAGGCTTTTCTGTATTGAGCTGGCATGCCCCTCGTGTGGGTTCCTGTGTGGGGTTTCTCCGGTTACTCCGGTTTCCAGCCACAGTCCAAACGCATGCACATGCACATGCACATTAATAATGTGAACCTGCAGGAATATAACTGCAGCCATGACTGCAATGTGTTCAGGTTCGATGCATACTGAGGTTTGGCTACTGATAAAATACAACTAGCATAGGGCAATAACAGTACGTGTTACCATGGCAACGAATCAAGAAATTCCATACATTGTTGTAAATGTTTTTTTGGACCTGCACACGAGTATAAAACACTTCATCTCCCAGAGACCATCAAATCTCAACCAGTCAGTAGCCATGAGCTCATTCTCACATACGGTTGTCACTGTGACCATTACTGCTATCTCAATAAAGGCTGAAATCCGAGCATCATGTGATCATTGAGGACCACTGAACCATGTCAGGATGAAACGCCAGTCTCTGACGGGCTACCGGCTGTGTCTAATTTTTTAATGTCTGTTTAATTAAGAACCTCCAGTCCTGATAGGGAAAATGGATGGATTGATGGATGGATGGATGGATGGACGGATGGATGGATGGACGGATGGACGGATGACTGATCAAGCCTCTCGTGATGAACTTTTTTGTCAGTGCCAATATAAAAATTCCTCCAAGCCAAACATCTCAGCTCTTCAGAAGCCCAG
>CM045731.1:71798916-71816416 GCA_024760905.1 Plotosus lineatus
TCTTGTGTTGGTTTCCTCAGGGTAATTTGGTTTCCTCCAAGTATCACGGGCCATATTTCAAATCATTCATAGGTGAGAATGTCAGTGAATGGTTGTTTGTGTCCTTATTAGCCCTGAGATAGACAGGTGACCTGCCCGGGCTGTACCCCACCTCTCACCCAAAGTCAGCTGGGATTGGCTCCAGCTTCCCCTGTGACCCTGGCAGAACGGCGCTGTAGATAATGGACGGAGGACGGATGGACTCTTCCAAGCAGCCACTTCTTAGTGCCAAAACGTAAAAGACTCTGTCGAAGAGCCAACATGTCCGGCACGGGAAGCTACAAACATTTTGAACTTTACACATCAGGTGGATGGGATGAATTCTTATGAATTAACAAAAGACCGAAAGAAATAACATGACTAACATTTATAAGTAAAGGACAGCAGAAATATATGACAGGTGTAAGTGTTCATGTTTGCGCTGTATGTTCAGTCTTTACGAGAGATAAACAGACGACCTTGAACTCGCTACAGACTAACAAACTCCACAATCACATGGCATGTCCCCAGACTGCACCATAAACCAGACAGACACACACACACACACACACACACACACACAAATCTATGACCCAGATAAGAATGCAGAGAATCTGAATCAACCTTTTCTGAGCGTTAGGTGTGGACCTGTGAGTGCCTCCCTAATCAGCATCAAGGAGAAACGCATCAAAAGACTCCCAATTAGGCCGAGTGGAGGAGACGAGGACGAGGCCAGTGAAAAGCTTTGACTAACAAGTAGAATTTATAACTGTGACATAGCAAAGAATGTTCCTTTCTTCCAAAAGGAGAAAAGGGAGAAACAGGACAAGTAAGTGGGTTGAACCTCCATCTCTCTGTAGCTGTAGTGTCAGGTGAAAAATTGGGTTCCAGGATATTTGCTCGCAGGACAAATGCTCACAACCTTCATGAAAAAAACGGACATTTGCTCACAACATGAACAAAAAATTGTTCAAATTTAACCCTAAACCCTAACCCTAAACCTAACCCTAAACCCTAAACCTAACCCTAAACCCTAAAACTAACCCTAACCCCTAAACCAAATGTATAATGAGTTAATTTAGCATTATGTATTTATAAGGGCAGTGGTGGTCTAGTGGATAGGGTGCAGGATCACTGATCCTAAGGTTGAGGGTTCGAGTCCCCACAAGGTTGTCACTGTCCCCGTCCCCCCAGTGCAGCTGACTGGGTGATCAAAGACGGGCCATGTCTCTCACTGTCTATGGTGAGAGTTCAGTTCAGTTCATTTTCTGTAACCGCTTCATCCTAATTAGGGTCACGGGGAGGCTGGTGCTCATCCCAGCCAACTCAGGGCAAGGGCAGAGTCCACCCTGGTCAGCTCGCCAGGCCATCGCAGGGCGGAAACACGCTGATGGCGTTGCAGCTCCTCTTTACGAAAGTCAGCAATGGTTCTTTTACATGAACCTCACACCATAGACAGTGACAGACATGGCCCGCCTTTGATAACCCAGTTAGCCGCACTGGGGGGACAGTGACAACCTTGTGGAGAGTGGGACTCGAACCCCCAACCTTTGGATCAGTGATCCGGCGCCTTATACCACTAGACCACCACCGCCTCTCCCTATGGTGAGAGGTTGATGTAAAAGAACCATTGCTGACTTTCGTAAAGAGGAGCTGCAAAGCCGTCAGCGTGTTTCTGTCAGTCTCGGAACCACCACAGACGTCTCAGCCAGCGGAGCCACCGTGGAAGGGACCTCAGCCGAGAGAGCGGGGATCAGCCAGCGCGACCTGTCTCTCGCTATACAAAAAAATACTCAGCGCAGGCGAAGAGAAATAACTCTGCACTATGTTTGAATTCGAAGAATAGAGCCATCATCACATGTATTTATAAGAATAAATAATTTTATAACACATTGTGGTCTTTTTGTATTATACATTTTATTAGAACAAAGAAAAAAAGATGTTGTGACAAATGTCTGTTTTTTCATTAAGGTTTTCAGCATTTGTCCTGTGAGGAAATGTCCGCGCACCAAAAAAATGATATGGTGGTTTATATTCATTGACCTCATTTTAATAACAACAACAAAAAAAGAGATCAGTCACAAGAACAACATTACAATTAATGACACCTTCATCTCCATAAAATAACAATCGGGTGTTCCTGCTCTCGTCGCTGTTGTAGGTGGAGACTGTTGTCTGTTTGTTTGTCTGCAAGATTCACACAAAAAACCAAACTGCACCGATTTCCACCAAACTTAGTGGATGGATAGGGCATGAACCCATAGCATTTTGAAACTGATCCAGATTGTATCCAGGAATTTATTAAAGTTTTTTTCCCCACAAGCATTTATTAAATGATTTTTTTAAAAGTAGGATTTGAAAAAACTACTGATCTGATTTTCATCAAACATGCTGGAGGGGGAAGGCTGGGTTAATACATTTTACCAGGTTGCCTCCAGGGTGGTTCAAGTATTCTGACTCTGATTTTGACTCTGATTTTTTGAGGTGATCTGCGCATACTGAGAAAAAATCTCTAGATGGAGACATTTCATTATAATGATGCCCAATTATAATAAACCAGTTGTTTGTGAGTGGGCAGTGGTGGTCTAGTGGTATAAGGCGCCGGATCCCTGATCCAAAGGTTGGGGGTTCGAGTCCCACTCTCCACAAGGTTGTCACTGGAGAAGAAGCAGAGGGTTAAATATTTACGACAGTCACTGTATTAAATTTAAATCATGTTTTTAAATTTAGAAAAAAAGAAGTGCTCTGACAGGCGAGTCCCACCAGCCAGAGTGGACAAGCGTGACGTAAGAATAAAGCCACCGGCATAATGAAGTATTTAAAAGCTTCTTATAAATATTTCTCATGAAGTTTCAATTTCTCTTCAATGAATTCACACCTAAGGCATATTAAACAATAGCACAGGTGGGGGCGGGGTCGATGGGGTTGAACCCTAGTGCAATACAGTGTACATGACGTTCTTCAAATACCCAAAAGAAAAAGAAGAAAAAAGAAAAAGCAGGACCTTTTTATGCTTTCTATTCCTTCAATGGGAATCATATACGTCCAGAGGTGAGTTGCAGCGGATCAACACACATGAGACTATGTCTCAAGAACACGTGAGAGGGACAACATGCTTGACACCAAGTCACCTGTTCACGACGTCACACCTTTCCTTCATTCTTCACAGTATGTATTCACACACAACCGTTTATTTGATCGTTGGAAACTGCAGCAATATCATACACGAGTCTACCACTGATGTTTATTACGCATTACATGGGTCAAGAAGGCTGTACTTTCGTCACACACACACATACACACACACACACACACACACACACACACACTCACAGAGGAAACCCATGCAAACACAAAGAGAACCTGCAAAATCCACACAGAAACCCCCTCATCAAACCCGGGACTTCGGACTTTGCTGTGAGGTGGATGTGATAACCATGGCACCACTGTGTTTATGTACAGACGCTCCCCGATCTGTTTTACATTTTTTTTATTTTACGGGGGGTCCAAAAAAAAAAAAAGTCAAATTTTGAGTACAAGACGTACCTACGTAGTACGCTGACGTAATGACGCAATGACATAATGACACTGCGTCCATTCTTTACAAATGACAGACTGAACGTGCCCTGCTGCTTCCCAGTTCACTGCGTGTTTCCCTTGTTTTCAGATGTCGTCTCTGTGACCTTTGTGTTTACACTGTTTTGCAGACTTTTGTAACCCTAAGCAAATATGATTGGTCAGCAGCGTAAGCCTACTAGCATGGGTGCAATTTTCCGGCATATGCCAGAATTTCTGGTTTTCCCAAGACTGAATTAACTGTTTGCTAGGATCAGCATAATCTACCATGCATACTCAGTTAAGCAAAGAAAGTTGTAAAATGAATGAAAACCCAAATCCAGAAAAGAAAGAGAACTCTCCGCTCTGCTGGAGATTCACATCAGTGCAGGCTGAGTACTAAACAAGTATTCAACAGCGCCCTTACGCACTTGAAAGACCGGAAGTCCATATAACCCATGCTTTGTCTCAAGCACAAGCAAGTAAATAACTTTTGGTGGAGCGCCTCACATATTGTGAGCGTTGATTGGCTGTTTTCAGCTTCATGTAAAGTGACTCGGATCAGCTTCATGTAGTGACCATCTGTCGACCATCGGAACCATTCACAAGCAGAAAGATCACATCATAGAGAGTGTTAAAGGGTATATTTGATACTGTATTTAATATGTGATGAGTGAATTTGATTAAAATTTCTATTTGAAATTATTTTGCTTGAATTTAATTTATTTGAAATTAATGTTGATATTATTTGATATATTTGATATTATTTGACAATGTTATGTTTATACTAATTGATTTAGGGGTGTTTTATGAGATACAGTAATGGTATTTATGGATGTATAATACAGTATGAACGTCATACGTCACTGGAACATTACATTTTTCTTTTTTTACACTTACGTCCGGCCGTCCGGAACCAAACAAAAACGTAAGTTGGAGAGTGTCTGTACTGTAATATTGTGAGGATTAGGGTTACAGTCCTTTTATTATAAGTTTGATTTAAGATCATTTTGAGATAATCAACATCTACAATCATTGCTGTGGCACTTAAAAAATCTCCGCTAGATTACACTAGGGGATAAAACGAGAGGTTAATTAGTGTGTATTTGGCAGCATGTAGTGTAAAAATGGAAAGAAATCAGGAAAAAATAAAAGAAAACAGACTTGGCAGCACAGCAAATTCCTCATTAGAGCCGAAGAGTGTTCTCGCGGCGTGGATAAATCAACACCACAGCATTCTTTTCATGTCTACAACTCGCGTACACAGTGCAGATCAACGGGAGCTTTGAACTCTTTGGCAGCAGTGTGCAGAAATATTCGTGGCCAGATCTACACTTCATATTTATCCATGGAACCCAGCGGGGGGAAAGCCACTTGCACAACGCTAACAATTACAAAGCAAACAATTAATCAGCCTCTAACGATGATTACAGGAAGTCAAATTATGGAAATTTAATGTTGATTCAAGTAATTACACATTCCAGACAAGATGGCAGATAGACGATGTAAAATACGACAGGAAACTGTATGTTAAAGTTCACTATATTCACCATGTTTGGTTCTTTATGGTTGGATTCATCCTGCAATGTTCAGACTGAATGCTGGATATGTATAAAGATAATAAAAGTAAAATATAAAATACTGTTATTTGAAATAATAAAAATAGAGTCACTTGTTCATGGTCAGTGAAAGCATGATTGTTTTGATGTGCATTATTTGAGATGAATGTGAGGTTATGTTCAGGTTGCACATCGCTGGGTGACGCGTGAGAACCTGGGCTGGGATTACCAGGAATATTCTGATGGATTTTGGAGGCGGTCTGTCTCAGAAATATGGGTGGAGCAAATATGCACATGCCTGAAATTCTAAGGTTTTGTATATGCACTGCATAAGTCATAGCCGTCATGTTGGTCAGCAGTACCTGTGATGCACATAGTTTAAACCTCCGAGACACTCCACGCAGAAATGCCCTCACCAAGCAAGAGTCTCAAAACAAGGACTTTCTCACAATGAGGTGGATGTGCTAATCACTACACCACCTTCCCATACTTGTATTTGTTAACAATTGCACTTTTTTCCACCAGATGTGACTTTTACTGGCCCTCTGAGAGGAACAGGTCTCTACTGCCTGATACCTGCAACCGGGTAATAGTCCAGTGTAACCGGATTAGCATCTTCCGCGCTTCGCAGGCTGTCTGTTCGTATATGTTTTTTATTTACATTTTAATTAATGATTTCTAATTAGAATGAATGGCCAACACGGTAGAGCATTGGTCAGCTCATCCACCTTACAGCTAGAAGGTATTGGGTTTCATTCCCAGGCTTGGATGTTTCTCTGGGGAGTTTGCATGTTCTCTCAATGCTTGTAGGAAGAAACAGCGTACCCAGAGGACACTCACACAAGCATTGGGAGAACATTCAAACTCCCCAGAGAAACATCCAAGCCTGAGAATGAAACCCAATACCTTCTAGATGTTTTTGAACATACACATTAAGACTCCTATTTCAAATTGGCCCTAAGTGTGTGTGTGTGTGTGTGTGTGGGGGGGGGATCCTGCAATAGACTGCAGAGCTGGTTAGAGTGTAACCTAACTTCAAACAGATTTGGTTGAATTAGGCTCCAGCCTAACTTCAGTAAGTCATTTTCTTTTCCTTTCGGCTGTTCCCTTTGGGGGTTGCCACAGCGAATCATCTGTCTCCATCTCACTCTATCCTCTGCATCTTCTTGTCTTACACCAACTACCTTCATGTCCTGCTTCACCACATCCATAAATCTTCTCTTTGGTCTTCCTCTAGACCTTCTGCTTAGTGGTTACAACCTCAGCATCCTACCACCAATATATTCACTATCCCTCCTCTGTACATGTCCAAACCATCTCAATCTAGCCTCTCTAACTTTGTCTCCAAAACGTCTTACATGTGCTGTCCCTCTGATGCACTCATTCCTGATCCTTACTCCCAAAGAGAACCTCAACATTTTCATCTCTGCTACCTCCAGCTCTGCCTCCTGTCTTTTCCCCAGTGCCACTGTTTGTAAACCATACAACATCGCTGGCCTCAACACTGTCTAATACACTTTTCCTTTCATTCTTGCTGATACCTTCCTATCACACATCACATCAGATACTTCTCTCCAACCATTCCAACCTGCCTGCACACGCTTCTTCACCTCTTTTGCACACTCTTCATTGCTTTGGACTGCTGAGCCTAAACACTAAAAATACTCCACCTTCTTTATCGCTGCTCCCTGTAACCTCACCGTTCCTCTTGTGTCCTTTTCGTTCACACACATGTATTCTGTCTTACTGAGGCAAACCTTCATTCCTCTCCTTCCCAAGGCATACCTCCACCTCTCTAGATTTTCCTCCACTTGTTCTCTGCTCTCACTACAGATCACAATGTCGTCCGCAAACATCAGAGTCCATGGAGATTCTTGTCTAACCTGGTCTATCAGCCTGTCCATCACCATAGCAAACAAGAAGGGGCTCAGAGCTGATCTTTGATGCAGTCCCACCTCCACTTTGAACTCTTCTGTCACACCGACAGCACACCTCACCACTGTCTCTCTGTCTCTGACATGTATCTCTCATACATAATCCTGCTCCACTAACATACTTCTCTGCCACTCCAGACTTCCTCATGCAATACTACAGTTCCTCTCTCAGCACCCTTTCATTTGCTTTCTCCAGCTCCACAAAGGCACAATGCAACTCCCTCTGACCTTCTCTGTACTTCTCTATTAACATCCTCAAGGCAAACACTGCATCTGTGGTGCTCTTTCTTGCATGAAACCAAACTGCTGTTCACAAATGCTGACCTCTGCCCTTAGTTTAGCTTCCACTATTTGTTAACAAAACTTCATTGTATGGCTCATCAACTTTATCCCTCTGTAGTTGCCACAACTCTGCATGTCTCCCTTGTTTTTATAAATGGGCACCAGCCCATTTTGCCTCCATTGCTCCAGCCGCCTCTTACTCTCTAAGACCTTGTTGAATGTTCTTGTCATAAAATCTACTGCTACCTCTGCTAGACACTTCCATACTTATGCTGTCTGGCAACACTCTCACCCACTACTACTTTGCAGTCACTGACGTCCTTCAAATTACATCGTCTGCACAAGATGTAGTCTACATGTGTGTTCCTACCTCCGCTTTTATAAGTCACCCTATGCTCCTGTCTCTTTTGGAAGAAAGTATTCACCACAGCCATTTCCATCCTTTTGGCAAAATCTATCAACATCTGTCCTGCTGTGTTCCTGTCCTGGATACCAAACCTGCCCATCACTTCTTCGTCCCCTCTGTTGCCTGCGCCAACATGTCCATTGAAGTCTGCACCAATGACCATTCTTTCACCTCTGGGGGTACTCTGCATCACTTCATCTAACTCACTCCAGAATCTCTCCTTCTCTTCTAGCCCACATCCTGCCTGTGGGGCATAAGCACTAACAACATTGAACATCACACCTTCAATTTCTAACAAAGTCTAATACTCTTTTCACTTCTAGAACATTCCTGACCAACCCCTTCTTCAAGATGACTCCTACTCCATTTCTCTTCCCATCCACACCATGATAGAACAGCTTAAACCTGCTCCTAAGCTTCTCGCCTTGCTACCTTTCCACCTGGTCTCCTGAACACACAGTATGTCCACCTTCCTCCTCTGCATCATGTCAGCCAGCTCTCTACCTTTTCCTGTCATAGTTCCAACATTCAAAGTCCCTACTCTCAGTCCTAGACTCATGCCTTTCCTCTTCTCTCTCTGTCTATGGACACGCCTCCCGCCTGTCCTTCTTCGACTAACAGTAGTCCAGTTTCCACCAGCACCCTGTTGGTTAACAGCACTGATGGCCGTCGTTGTTAACCAGGGCCTCGACCGATCCAGTTTGGAAGTCACACTGATGATCCGCATAGTAGACCTGGCACATATTTTACATCGGATGTCCTTCTTGACACAACGCTCTGCATTTATCTGGGCTTGGAACAGGCATGAGAAAGAACACTGGCTTGTGCCCCCCTCATGGCTGCATTAGCCTAGCTTCAGTAAGTGAGTGAGTAAATTTCTCTTTGGAAGGAAGAAAGGATGACTCATTTACATCCAACAATCATGTTGTTTAACTATAAATTCAATTCAGAGGAAAAAACACAGCCATGAAAGTTTTTATCTTGACTTTAGTAATGATAAACAGAAAGATTTACAGCAAAAAAAAAAAAAAAAAGAAAAAGGAAAAGAAAGAAAGAAAGAAAACAAACCCTAAAACAATAAACTCATCATAGAAGACTCGGTTTAATTGGCACTATGAGTGTTGGAGCTTTTCCTTCCCTGCAGTGTCACTGGCGCTAGGGTTTTACGTTGATACAGTTGGCTTTGTAATGGTTGGCATGGCGATTTGAACTGCCGTGCTTTGATCACAGAAGGATCTGCAGCCCTTCGGGGTAATTTAATCAGACTAAAGCTCCATCTAGAAAAAAAAAAAAAAAACTAAACTGACCACACTAAGCAGGAAACATTAAAAAGCAACATCTCCCTCATTATTATCTGGGAAGTCGAGGAATG
Organism: Plotosus lineatus; assembly: GCA_024760905.1. NCBI lineage: Eukaryota > Metazoa > Chordata > Actinopteri > Siluriformes > Plotosidae > Plotosus > Plotosus lineatus. The sequence continues at coordinate 71,808,043 of CM045731.1, forward strand.
GAGAAGTGACTTGAACCCAGGAGCTCTTGAGAAGGACTGAGTCTGAAAGTAGTCGCTACAGCGCCAAATGGTTTCCGTAATGGAAAAACACGGCTCTTCTTCAGACTCCGCCATGTCAACAAAAGTTTCAGGAGAAAAAATATATATAAACATTACAATTGTACAAACTGAAACAGGGTGTGTATTAAGTGCTTTAAGATGTTCGGCTGAATAACGGGTCGGATTCCAGTCTGATCCAAAACGCTCTCACTCAAACTTCCTGTCTGTCACAACACACAGCAGCTGATTGCAAGAAACATCTCCAACTGGATCACATTATATAATGGAGAAAGCAATCGGAGGCCAAACATAACCAACAACACCTCCTGCTTCTTCATAGAACATATGTGTGAGCATGGAACATGGTGTGAGCTATGTGACTGATGGTTTTCTGGACCAATCAGAACCCAAGGCATGGTTGAACAGTGTGGGAGAAAAAAGCAGGAAGTAGATCCAAAACAAAAATGCTCTGAACTCCAGAATTCTTGAGATCGTCAACTTAATCATTAAACAATCAGCAAAGAATTCCAAACACTTCTGGAAATGAGGTGGGTGGGGGTTTGGAAGCGGGCGGCACGGTGTGGCAAGTCTACCTCACAGCAAGAAGGTCCTGAGTTTGAGTCCCAGGTTCAGTGAGGATGTTTCTGTGTGGCGATTGCATGTTCTCCCCATGCTTGCGGTGGTTTGGGTTTCATATGGATACTCTGGTTTCCTCTCACAATACAAAAACAAGCACATTTTGCTGATCGGCTGTAATAATGTGTTCTGGCTGTTTGGAGGATCAGATCACTATTCAATTCGGTTTTTCAAGGGACTCAGCTGCTGGTCACAGATACACATTGAGCCAGCACACAAACACACAGAACGCAGGATATGACGTTGGCAGTGTGATGTCACATGATATATTCACTCATAAGGCAAACAACTGACTCACTAGCTGTTCATTCATTACATGAATAGTTCAATCGCCCATCTTATCGATATTTTCTGCTAGGAAGTCTGAAAGCAGCATTAAAGAGGGTCCTGACGGAAGTTCTTTTTGAAGTTAAAATATGCGTAAATATTCCTAATGATTCCGGATTCAGTACCATCACCGTCTCGTGAAAGTGTACAAATATGAGGTGATAAAATACTTGTGTGTGAAGCAGGGACGCTCTTTTGCCGACATCAAAACCAAACATGCACTTTCATCAGTAATACCTCAGAGTTTTGGAGGGCTTTGATTCGTTTAGTTCCCACCTCCCTCCCCCTCACATGCTGGTTAATAAGCGTTAGCACCATTATCACTTCAAAGGGCACAGAAAACCCTCCACTGCCACCGCATCATAAACACATCATGGTCTGAGGTTCAGACTTAACTATATTTGTAAAGATGAAAACGTTTATAAAAGACAAAACCTCTATAACTCATAGGTCAACAAAACCCTGAGGTCTCCTGCATGTTTGAGATACTGCTTTGCTTCAACAGCCAAAAAAACAAAAACAAACAAAAAAAAAAAAAAAAAAAAAAAGGAAGAACATAAAGGATGGTTTACTGTCATTTATTGTTTGGAGGGGAAAAAAAGACAGAATTAGCACGGAGAGGAAATCAGGGGGTCATGAACAACAGCAGTTAGCAAATCACACAGAGAGACAGATCAACACAACAGCTGGGACATGGAGGGAGAGACAGACATGTGACGTAATGAACTTTCAGCCAGACCCAGAATGCAGGAGACAGTGTGGGAATGACACAGAATCCATTTATTATACAAAGGGCTAGCACTTAAGCAGACAGAAAACACAGTAACTGCTGGTGACAAAGAGAAACACAAAAAACTTTTCAGCACTTGGGAACTACGAAGCGGGAACTGGTCGAGCGCGGAGCTGAAACCAGGAGCCAGAGAGAACACAGGGAAGTGGGGACATGAAGCGAGACAATCTTCTGGCACCGAGGTGAATGTGCTGCTTGTCTTTAGATGATTAAGGAGTGGGATTAGGTGCACGCGCTGCAATCCACCCATGTAGGAGGTCAGACACGCCCCTCCGCCGGAGCCTGCATCACTGGGGAGAAACAGAGTTAGAACAGAGCCTCCAAAATCAAAGTCCCCCAAAACAGACCATAACAAGACAGACAGACAATATAGAGTATATACATATGAGAAATTTCCTTTTGGCTTTTTCTCCTTATCAGGGGTCGCAATAGTGAATGATTCACATGTTTGATTTGGCATAGGTGTTCATGTTGGAAGCCCTTCCTGAACAACCCTTTAGCATGGGACAGAAATATGTTGATGGCTTTGCAGTCTACTTTTTACGAGAGTCAGCAATGGTCCTTTTGCATGCCTCACACCATAAACAGTGGGAGACATGGCCGGCCTTTGATAACCCAGTTAGCTGCACTCGGGGGGGGGCAGTGACAACCTTGTGGAGAGTGGGACTCGAACCTCCAACCTTAGGATCAACGATCCAGCACCCTATACCACCAGGCCACCACTGCCCTCATGTGTAGTGTGTGTGTGTATTATTATTATTATTATTATTATTATTATTATTATTATTATTATTATTATTATTATTATTATTATTATTATTATTATTATTATTATTATTATTATTTTCTGTGATGAGAAGCTGTTTGTTCCCAAAGCAACCACTCATGTCGCTTTACAAACTTCATCAAGTGCTGAGATGTCCATATTTTTAGGCACGCTTGATCTTCTCATATACAGTAACTGTAACCCACAGAACCTGTAACTGTGATGTGTGGAATCCACTGCATGGATTGTGTAGGATATCCTGTCAAAACTGAGCATGCTAGAATAAATATCCCTTAATGAACTTTTAATGCAATTAAATATTACTATTATAGCACTTTTAGCATGGACACTGTCATAAAGCAGCATTACAGAAATCTAAGTTTATTTAGAAATTCCCGCTGCAGCAGAACCTTGTAATGAGGGCCTAAGATTCATGAAACAGAGGGCAGTGGTGGCCTCACCTTGTGGAGAGTGGGACTTGAACCCCCAACCTTTGGATCAGCGATCCAGCGCCCTATACCACTAGGTATACCACTAGGTATAGGGCGCTGGATCGCTGATCCAAAGGTTGGGGGTTCAAGTCCCACTCTCCACAAGGTTGTCACTGCCCCCCCCCCAGTACAGCTAACTGGGTGATCAAAGGCGGGCCATGTCTGTCACTGTCTATGGTGAGAGGTTGATGTAAAAGAACCATTGCTGACTTTCGATGAGAGTAGGCTGAAAAGCCGTCAGCGTGTTTCCGCCCTGCGATGGTCTGGCGAGCTGTTCAGGTTGTACTCTGCCTTAGCCCAAAGTTAGCTGGGATGGGCGCCAGCCTCCCCACGACCCTAATTAGGATTAAGTGGTTACAGAAAATGAAATGAAAATGAGATTAATGAAACCAATTGTCTGTGTAGGAATACGAAGAGGGTGAAATGATAACTCATCCATTCATTCATACTCTAAGCCACTTAATCCTAATTCGAGTCTCAGGAAGGCTGCCGCCCATCTCAGTGAACTCTGGGTGAAGGCGGGATACACCCTGAACAACTCACCAGGCCACCACAAGGCCTATATATATATACACACACACACACACACACACACACAACCATTCACAATCACACTCCCACCTAGGGGTGATTTGGAACAACCAATTTGACTGGTGCATGTTTTTGGACTGTGGGAGGAAACCAAATTCTCTGGAGGAAACCCACACAAGCACGGGGAGTAACACCAGGTGTTTACCAGGTCAGGACCTGGGAATCAAACCCCAGATCTTCCAGCTGTGAGGAGAACATGCTAACCATTGTGCCAGCTTGATGATGATGATGATGATGATGATGATGATGATGATGATGATGATGAGGAGGAGGAGGAGGTTGGTGAATAATAACTTTATTTCTGATTCTTCTTCTATCGTATGCTGTTGTTTCTCAGCCATTCAACCGCGACATCCGTGGCCTCATGTAGTTCATAGAGGCCTCCTGTCAGTTGTGTTTCAGGGCACTCTTGTAGTATGTGCTGCATAGTTTGGATAGCTCCACAATCACAATTTGGTGAGTCAATGTATCCCCATTTTTCCAACATGTATCGGCACGGGCCAGTACCGCAGCAAAAACGATTCAATTTACACCACAGGTCTCGACGAATATCCATACCATTTAGTGCAGTTGTTGGATCATTCACGATGTCCCTGTTTGGTGCTGTTCCCTTATTCCATCTGGATTGCCAGTTTTCTACCATGGAGTAGTTTGTTGTGGGCAGGTTAGACCAGATGGGTTTTCTTGAAGTCAGTCGGTATCGTGGGTGGTGCTCAATATCATTCAGCAGGGGAAGGCCTGGGATCTGGAGTGTAGAGTCCAGTAACTTTGCAGTGACAGCTTCCCTGCGGATATCTGGCGGGCAAGATTACACATAGCTGGCAGCCAGTCTGTATGTGTTGATTTTAGTGTACCTGATATGGTCCGCATAGCACAGTTCAATCTGGTGTCAACTAGTTTGCAGTGAACTGAGTTCCTCCAGACAGCAGCACAGTATTCGCTACAGAGTATGACAGTGCTAATGTTGCTGAACGTAGTGTCCTTGCACTGGCTCCCCATGTAGTACCAGCCAACATCTGCACAAGGTTGTTTCTTGTTTGAACTTTCTTGGCTACTTTTTGCAGGTGGGCTTTGTATGTCAAAGTCCTGTCCAAGGTGACTCCAAGGTACACTGGTTTTGCATCATGAGACAGGCGGCTGTTGTTGAGTGTTATATCCATCTCTTGTTTACTTCTAGCGTTGTGTAGATGGAAAACACTAGAAACGGTCTTCTTCACACTAGGTTGAAGCCGCCACTGTTTACAGTAGGTGCTCATATCACTCATGTCCTCAGTTAATCTCTCATTCAATTCATCAAATGTTTTTGCTTGGAGAGCAAAGCATATGTCGTCTGATGAAAATGTCTGATGAAAATGTCGTCTGATTTCTGATGAAGCACGGAATTAATTCATGAAAACTCAACAATCCCTCATAGGAAACAAAATGTCAAAAATAAATAAACTGTGTTAAAGAATCTTTTAAAAACTTCCTGAACCCACAATTTGACCTGGATCACTTCAAAAATCTAATTTAGTCCTCCTTGTCCAAAGCTTTGCTTACAAAATAAATAAATAAATAATAATAATAATAATAATAATAATAATAATAATAATAATAATAATAATAATAATAATCCCGCTACCACAACAACACACAAACCATGGTTCAAGCAGGACCTCAGTGGCTGAGGTAGTAAACCACATTTTCTTTTTACTCTAAATAATCGTTTAGTTGGAGAGACACAGTTTGTATGATGCAGTTAATTGGTTTTCTTTGATTTATTTTTCTATCTAACAGATCATGGAACACTGTCTATTTTCATGAGACGGCAGAATTTGGAGATCAGGTGCGCTCACCCTAGTCAGGCCCAGGGTCCTGTATGAGCCTCATCTCAGCATGATTGTCTAAAGATGTATAGTTCACACATAGCTTTAACTGGCCTGGAATTAGACGAGCTTGACAACATTATCAGGAGGAGGTTGAACCCAACAGCTCAGTCAGTCAGAAGTTCAGACTGTAACAGTGTTAGTGCTAATGCTAATGTGAGTCAATAAGAGTGTAATCAGCAGAGCTACTGTACACACAGATCAGTCTGATAGTGCTCTTAGTGTTTTAACTGAAACAATTTGCAGCTTCGACACTTTCTGGGATGTTGAATGGCACCCCTGTGTGGTTGGTTGGTGCTGGAAGAGCATGAGTAGCTGTGTGTGTGTGTGTGTGTGTGTGTGTGTGTGTGTGTGTGTGTGTGTGTGTGTGTGTGTGTGTGTGTGTGTGTTCTAATCAAAGCTGTGTTTAGATAAAGCAGCAGTGTGACAGGTCAAACAGAGCTGTGTTTGATGCTCTTTATGAGCCTGCTGTTTATTTGTGGCTCCAAGGGCCGACCTCCTGCTGGGAAGCAAATGGACACCAGGGAGCATCAGATGAGCCCTCTCTTCATTTCTACTCTCCACCTCTGTTTATCTGTCCTCTTCTCTTTTTTTCATCAGCTACTTCTCAGACTTCCCAAAGCGGACACTGCCTCCTTCTAAGGTATTAAACCCCACCAGGGTTTTTACTTTCTCTAGAACAGGTGCTAGGATGTCACATTAAGGGTTGAATGAGTAATTAAATCAGAGACTCCTCTTATTAAACCTATTCATGGGTTTGCTATAGGTACATTTCTATATATTTCTATATTTTCTATACACCCCACTCTAGAGCGGCCAGTGGTGCAGTGGTCATGATCGGGAGGTTGTGAGTTCAAATCCCAGTTAGACCCCCCACTGTGCTAAGAACCCTGGGCAAGGTCCCAACCACAAGTGTGCCTCTGTTCACCCAGCAGTATAAATGGGTACCAGTAAGAAAATATATACTGGGAAGGTAACCTGCGATGGACTAGCGTCCCATCCAGGAGGACTTGAACTCCTAGTTGCTTCATGCTACGGAAAGCAGGGATAAGCACCGGCCTGGTGAGCCACGAGGCTCGAGTGTAAAAAGCCCAACAGGCTTTACCTACACACCCAACTCAGAGGGAGTTTATATTCATGCACTCAATTGAACGAGTTTTCAGCTCTATGGTACGAACTCAAGTGGTTCTTTGTACAGTGGATGCACACATGAAGAGATTAAAAATGGTGTTGAAGTTTATTAGACATTTGTGGAAGGAGTCCACAAATTCTTTATTTATTACTTTAATTATGCCTCTGTTCACCCAGCAGTATAAATGAGTACCAGGAAAAAATATACTGGGAAGGTAACCTGTGATGGACTAGAATCCCATCCAGGAGGACTTGAACTACACTATGGAAACCAGGGATGAGAACCAGCCTGATGAGCCACTGTGGCTCGGGTGTAAAAAGCCCAAGGGACCTTACAATTTAATTATATTCTATAGAAAACATGGTCACCAGCCTCACCGTGGCCATGATTACGATTAAGAGGTTGAGAAAATTCATTTATATATATATATATATATATATATATATATATATATATATATATATATATATATATATATATAAAATAAAGAGAGAGGGGGGGGGGGGGTCCTGCAATGGCCTGGCGACCTGTTTAGGGTTATCCCGCCCTTGCCCAGATTCGGCTGAGATGAACACCAGCCCTCCCCATGACCCTATTTAGGATTAAGCTGTTCAGACAATGAATGAATAAATGAACTTTAATGCCACTGATAGTAAAATGTTTCTTTCATTCTTTCACGTATTCATACAGCACAAGAGCCAAGATCTGGGTTCAAGCACGTTTTCAGTGTTGGGCCCTTGAGCGAGGGCCTTATGAGTTGTATAAAATGTCAATCGCTCTGGATTGGCATCTACCAAATGCCACAGATGTAAATGTTCAGTACATTCATCTTAATGAACCTTAGAAACAAATTGAGTGCCATGAGATCTTGGTGTACTTTCAGAAAATTAGAACTTTTGCAAAAATATTCTGGACTTGAACAAACATCCCTCCAGAAGCTCTACACAGAAGGAACTGATGCAGAAATAATGAAAACTAAAAACATTGATTTTTTTTTTTTTTTTATTTGACAAAAAAATTTATAGCTATGAATATAAAGAATAAATAGCAATTGCTCTTAATTTATAGGATGACATGAACCTCAGCTGTGAGATTTAAAAGAAAAAAAAAAAGATAAAGTTCAATCATTAAGTTGTGAGTCCAGGCGTCTGTTCACTCCTCGTTTCATTCTCTTTGATATAAATACAAATAATGCCTTCATTTCTCCCCGATACAGTAGACTCGGAGTTACACGGTACCGCCCAGCATCTCTACCTGGTACAACATATACAGACACGAGAAAAGTCTGACATTCTTACACTTGATAGTGCACCAGAACAAACCGAAAGAATTACAAATTATATATATATATATATATATATATCAACATTATACAAAATAGAAACTTTGGAGAGTTAATGTAAGGTGATCTATAAGTTAACCGGTTGAGGAGGCGGATGTGGGTTCAGTTCGAGCATGCGCACTTGCACTCGGTGATGATGGGGTATTGCAGGGGGATCCAAGCGCACTTCAGGCTCCCTCTGCGTCTCGCGCATCTCCAGCGTAGGAGGGTGACGCGCGAGGAGCCCGACGGCGTGCACGTCATGCCCTCGGGTACGGAGCACGAGCGCTCGCTGCGGCAGCTGCCCACGCGTGCGTAGCGGGGCCAGAAACGGCTCCCGAGGTCCGTCCACGTGTAGTACACCGGACATGCCGAGCGCGCCCACAGCCACATCTGCAGCCGCCGCTTCAGCTTGC
>CM045731.1:71821416-71828916 GCA_024760905.1 Plotosus lineatus
AGAAATGCCCACGCCAAGCCCGGGACTCGAACCCTCCTTGCTCTGAGGGAGGGATGCCAACCACTACACAACCATGACACCCATATTAGCATCTCATTCGTTCTTTCGTTTTGCATGCCATTTTATCCGAACTATTGTCTTGGGGAAGGCTGGAGCCTATTTCAACCAACTCTGAATGAACTTGGAGTACATCCTGAACAGCTTGCCAGGTCATCACACGCACACTTATGGGCAATTTGGGACAGCCAATTGGAGTGCTATGCATGTTTTTTGGACTGTGAGGGGAAACCAGAGTACCCGGAGGAAACTCACCAAGCATGGGGACAACAATGAAAAACAAACAGAAACGCCCTCGCCAACCCCGTAGTAGAACCCAACCTGTGAGGAGGACGTGATAACCACTACACCACTATGCCAGCCATATTACTATCCGGCATCAACAAAACTTATTCCACTATGAACGCACACCAGAGAGATTCAATTCCTTCAGTTGAATCGAATCAAGTCCTTATCCAGATGCTCTCAAGCCCGAGTGTGACTGACCCTAAAGAACCCGACTGAGGAGAACTCCACTGTGTACAGTACAAATTCTCCCCACTGGGTTCATTATTTTAAATAGTAAAACCTGATTTGAAAACTAGAACCTTCCAGAGTGTAGCAGACAGCAGGATACACACACACACACACACACACACACACACACACACACACACAAATCACAGTGCTGAGTTTAATCTATGCCTGGACAGAATGAATTGGACTCGGCTCATGGGAGCTGACACAGAGGCTGGAGGAGGCCTATGTATAAAGCTCTGTTTGTGCGCGAGATGTTTGTGTGTGTCTGTGTGTCTGTCTGCCTCCACCTGTAACACTGTGTACTGTGTACCCTTTACCTCTCTCTCCACTACGTAACCGGCGTTCAACACTTCATAAATCATGCAAGGCCTCTCCGCACATGACTTCCATCTCTGTGCTGGATTCTATAGTGGAGTTGTTGTGCGTTCTGTAGCGTTCATTGCTTGCTCTCTCTCTCTCTCTCTCTCTCTCTCTCTCTCACACACACACACACACACACACACATGCACACACAAACCCTGGAAACCATATCAGTAAAGGCTATAAATAGCTCACAGTATATCTTGATAAACAAAAGCGTTCTAGTCTTCTTCTTCTTGTTTGCCTCTCGAATCGAGAAAGACGATTGGTTGTGCTCTCATTGGTGAGTATGCATGTGACTTCGGAGTCCAAAGGCGAAAGCGCACACTCTGTTGCAGATTGGGTAAGGCATGCCTGTTGTAGAGATGACAGTAGATGACATTCGGTGTCTCCATTGGTGGGCTGCTTCAAGACGCAAGTGGCAGTCATCCTCAAAGGCTACACCTGTGCGTTGGGTCAAGGAGCACCAGAGCTGTCTGTCATTAGCTGTCAGTTCAAGTTGGCCAGGCTTGATATCTGCCCATTTGAGGTTTGCCTTGAGGTTGTCCTTGTATCTCTTTTTTGGTCGACCTTGGTTGCGATTTCCTTTAACCAGTTCTCCATAGAACAGTTGGCATGGGATTCTGGACTTCTCCATCCTGATGACATGTCCTGTCCATTGAAGTTGGCACTGATGAGCTTGGCTTTGATGCTGGTGGTGTTGGCTGTATCTAACACCTCCTAGTTTGTAACACAGTCTTGCCACCGTATCTTCATGATGGAAAGGAGGGAGCATTGGTGAAACTGCTCAAGCTTTTTGATGTGTCTTTGGTTCACAGTCCATGTCTCGCAACCATGCAACAAGGACATTATGACCACAGCATTGTAGACCTTGAGTTTTGTTGTGAGACGAATGCTTCTGTGCTTCAAGACTTTAGTGTGAAGTCTGCCTAATGCCTGACTAGCTTTCTGGATCCTGGCTGAGATTTCTCCAAGAGAACAATCACTGGAGATAGTGCTACCCAAGTACTTGAATGTCTGGACATTTTTCAACTGTGTGCCATCAATAGTGATGCATGGTGGCTGGATGGTCAGATTTTGTGCTGGCTGTACGAGTACTACAGTTTTTCCAAGACTAATTGTCAGTCCGAATAGCTTGGCTGCTTCAGAGAATTCGTCAATTATGGTTTGCAGGTGGTTCTCTTCACGGGCCATGAGAGCACAGTCATCGGCAAACAAGGGCCTCCAATACTAACCTGTGAAGTATCTTTGTTTTTGCATTTAGGTGCCTCAGGTCGAACGGATGGATAGGATCAGAAATGAGTATATCAGAGGGACAGCCCACGTAAGATGTTTTGGAGTCAAAGTCAGAGAGGCTAGATTGAGATGGTTTGGACATGTACAGAGGAGGGATAGTGAGTATATTGGTAGTAGGATGCTGAGGTTGGAACTACCAGGCAGAAGGCCTCGAGGAAGACCGAAGAAGAGATTTATGGATGTGGTGAAGGAAGACATGAAGGTCGTTGGAGTCAGAAAAGAAGATGTGGAGGACAGGGTGAGGTGGAGGCGGATGATTGTTTTGCCACTCTATCAATGCCTTGTTTTTCTTGGCCAAGAGATCCTCTATGGCAGTGTTGTTCTGATCAAACCAGTCTTGGTGATGTCTGCGTTTACGGCCAAGCACACCCTTAGCTGTCTCCTGTATCATACTCCTGAATGTTTCCCATTTGTGAGTTGGGTTTCCAGTCAGTGGTCCTGCAGTAGACAGCTTTTGGTCCAGAATGTCCTTGAACATACCAAAGTAGGAGGGGTCCTGGAGTCTGGCTGTGTTGAAAGCTGCATGAGTTTGCTTTGGCCTCCTTGGGAAGTGGCGAGCTATGTGCAATCGAAGTATTGTGCACACACACACCTATGGTCCATCCAACATTCTGCACCACTCATTACTCTTGTTATTAGGATGTCTTTAATGTCACACTGGCGAAGAATAACATAGTCAATGAGGTGCCATTGTCTAGAGCATGGGTGCATCCATGTGGTCTTGTCATCAGCCATCCTGAATGTGGTGTTACTGATAGCTAGATTGAGCTCCGCACATTTGGTCAGCAGAAGAAGACCGTTATTGTTCATCTTGCCCACACCGTGTCTGCCGAGTACACCTTCCCATCGATAGTGGTCACAACCTATTCGGGCATTAAAATCATCGAGCAGTATGAGTTTATCGCTGGAAGACACAGAGCTCAGAAGGGAATCAAGGTCAGCATAGAACTGTTCTATGGTATCTTCTGTGCTTGTCAGCATTGGTGCATAGGTACTGATGATTGTGAAATGTCGTTTTTGGTTAAGTGGCAAGCAAAGTTTCTTAGTCTTTCAGTGATACCAACTGGAAGGTCTGGGAGTTGTTCTGATAGGATTGATTCAATGATAACAACGAGGAGATACAGGCACTCCTGTCAAAGCAACACCAGCTGTTCAAAACACACCAGAATGACCCCTTGTCATGAACGAAGAAAGACGCCTTTTCCTGGTGCTAAAAGCAAGGTACAAAATAAACTCTGTCATATGCAGGACTTGTGGTACAGCAAGAAGGCCGAAGAAATACAGGGCTATGTGGACAGTCACTACACTAAACATTTCTATGATGCCTTGAAGACTTTGCACGGACCTCAGTCCACTGGTCCCTCCCCCTGCAGACGAGATGCATCTGCTGACTGAGAAGAGGCAGATTCAATAAAAGTGGTTTGAACACTTCAACCAGGTCCTGAACCACCCTGCCATGATCAACAATGAGGTCATTGCCCACCTACCTCAAGTGGAGATCAACAGGAACATTAACAATCTCCCCTCAGAAGAAAAAGTCAGAATGTCTGTCAAGCAGCTTTCCTGTGGCAGAGCACCGGGATCAGATGGAATCACTGAGGAGGTATACAAAGCAGGAGGATCTGCCTTGTTTCAGACCCTGATCTGGTGCCAATCCCTGTCTCAGTCTTTGACCTCGTTTCTTCTCAGTCTCTGACCCCAATTCTGCTACGGATCCTGACCTTGGCTCTGTTCTCATGTCAGTCTATACTGCCAACCTCCATCCTCTGTCAGTTCTACTGATGAGCTTGTCACTGCCATTTACCTTACCCTCGTTTTAGTCTTTATCCTGTTGAAGTTCTTCACTAAGTTACAGAAGTTGCTTGTGTGTCTATCTCTGATCCCACTACAGTCCTGCATTTGTATCTGCTTTAACATTAACTCTGACATTTCTAATTTTTAAACACAGATTTCAGACCCCCCGGTCCTGGAGAACCCCTGACCTGCAGATTATTGTTTTGCCCTCTATAACATCAATACAGTCTAGGTGTTGGATGATGAAACTGGGCAAGTTCACATTGTTCTCCATAATGAAGCTCTACAGCCTGCATGGATCAGAGCTCTATACCTCTAAAGTTTGCCATAAAATGGTGATAATCTGTTGTAATAAGCTTGAGTCCTGTCATAGTGCCAATGTATAAGATTCTAATAGTGTGTTCAAATTCACATTAGGTCTTCTTCTTCTTTTCCTTTTGGCTTTTCCCTTCAGGGGTCACCACAGTGAATCATCTGCCTTCATCTTACCCTATCCTCTGCATCTTCTACTCTTACTCCAACTACCTTCATGTCCTCTTTCACCACATCATAAATCTTCTCTTTGGTCTTCCTCTAGGCCTTCTGCCTGGTAGTTCCAACCTCAGCATCCGGCTACCAATATCCTCACTATCCTTCCTTTGTACATGTCCAAACCATCTCAATCTAGCCTCTCTGACTTTGTCTCCAAAACCTCTAACATGTGCTGTCCCTCTGATGTACTCATTCCTGATCCGATCCATCCTCGTTACTCCTAAAGAGAACCACATTTTCATCTCTGCTACCTCCAGCTCTGCCTCCTGTCTTTTCCCCAGTACCACTGTTTCTAAGGCATACAACATCGTTGGCCTCAACACTGTCTTGTACACTTTTCCGTTCATTCTTGCCGATACCTTCTATTCACATGTCACACCAGACACTTTTCTCCAACCAATCCAACCTGCCTGCACACACTTCTTCACCCCTTTTCCACACTCTCCATTGCTCTGGATGGTTGAGCTAAGTACTTAAAATCCTCCACCTTCTTTATCTATGGCCCCTGTAACCTCACTGTTCCTCTTGGGTCCTTGTGGTTGACACACATGAATTCTGATTTAGCCGCTAACCTTCATTCCTCTCTTTTCCAGGGCATACCTCCACCTCTATAGTTTTTCCTCCACTTGTTCTCTGCTCTCAATACAGATCACAATGTCATCTGCAAACATCATAGTCCATGGTGATTCTTGTCTAACCTCGTCTGTGAGCCTGTCCCTCACCATAGCAAACAAGAAGGGACTCAGAGCTGACCCTTGGTGCAGTCCCACCTCCACCTTGAACTCTTCTGTCACACCGACAGCACAACTCACCACTGTCTTGCATCTCTCATACATGTCCTGCACCACTCTAACATACTTCTCTGCTACTCCAGACTTCCTCATGTAATACCACAGTTCCTCCCTCGGTGCCCTGTCATATGCTTTCTCCAGATCCACGAAGGCACAGTGCAGCTCCCTCTGACCTTCTCTGTACTTCTCTATTAACATCCTCAAAGCAAACACTGCATCTGTGGTGCTCTTTCTTGGCATGAAACCAAACTGTTGTTCACAAATGCTGACCTCTGCCCTTAGTCTAGCTTTCACTATTCTTTCCCATAACTTCATCGTATGGCTCATCAACTTTATCCTTCTGTAGTTGCCACAACTGTGCACATCTCCCTTGTTCTTAAAAAATGGGCACAAGCACACTTCTCCTCCATTCCTTCAGCATTCTCTTATTCTCTAAGACCTTGTTGAATGTTCTTGTCAGAAAATCTACTGCTACCTCTCCTAGACACTTCCATAACTTCACCGGTATGTCATCAGGACCAACTGCCTTTCCGCTCTTCATCCTCTTCAATGCCCTCCTCACTTCACCCTTACTAATCCTTGCGACTTCCTGGTCCTCAACAGTCACCTCTTCTACTCTTTTTTTCTCTCTCATTTTCCTCATTCATCAGCTCTTCAAAGTACTCTTTACATCTTCCAAGCACACTTCTGTCATCAGGCAATACATTTCCCTCTCTATCCTTTATCACTCTAACTTGCTGAACGTCCTTCCCATCTCGATTTCTCTGCTGTGCCAACCTGTATAAATCATTTTCTCCCTTCTTACTGTCCAACCTAGCATACAAGTCATACGCCCTCTGGCATTTGACACCGCCACCTTCGCCTCACGCTGTGTCTCCCTGTACTCATGTTTACTTTCTTCGGTCCTCTCTATATCCCACTTTTTCTTAGCTAACCACTTCCTTTGTACACACTCCTGCACTTGCTCATTCCACCACCAAGTGTCCTTATCTACTGTTCTTCCAGAGGACACACCAAGTACTCTCCTACCTGTCTCCCTGATCACATTAGCTGTAGTTGTCCAATCATCTGGAAGCACTTCCTGACCACTCAAAGCCTGTTTCAACTCCTGTTTGAAGACAGCACGACACTCTTCCTTTTTTTTCAGCTTCCACCACTTTGTCTTCTGCCTTCTTCACCTTTCTCACCACCAGCATCATCCTGTACACCACCATCCTATGCTGTCTGGCAACACTCTCACCCACTACTACTTTGCAGTCACTGACTTCCTTCAAATTACATCACCTACATAAGATGTAGTCTACCTGTGTGCTCCTACCTCCACTTTTATAAGTCACCCTATGCTCCTGTCTCTTTTGGAAGAAAGTATTCACCATAGCCATTTCCATCCTTTTTGCAAAATCTATCAACATCTGTCCTTCTGTGTTCCTGTCCTGGACACCAAACCTGCCCATCACTTCCTTGTCCCCTCTTTTAGCTCACATCCTGCCTGTGGGGCATAAGCACTAACAACATTGAACATCACGCCTTCAATTTCTAACTTCACTCATCACTCTGACACTCTTTTCACTTCTAGAAAATTCCTGCCAAACCCCTCCTTCATGATGACTCCTATTCCATTTCTTTTCCCATCCACGCCATGATAGAACAGCTTCAACCCTGCTCCTAAGCTTCTAGCCTTGATACCTTTCCACCTGGTCTCCTGAACACACAGTACGTCTACCTTCCTCTTCTGCATCATGTCAGCCAGCTCTCTACCTTTTCCTGTCATAGTTCCAACATTCAAAGTCCCTACCCCCCGTCCTAGACTCGTGCCTTTCCTCTTCTCTCTGCCTACGGACACGCCTCTCACCTCTCCTTCTTTGACCTCTTCTTCTTTGACCTCTCCTTCTCTGACCAACAGTAGTCCAATTTCCACCGGCACCCTGCTGGTTGACAGCACTGATGGCGGTCGTTGTTAACCCGGGCCTCGTCCAATCCGGTATGAAATTTGTCTTGATGGTTCGCATTCAGTATTTTGGCAAAAGTTTTATGCTGGATGCCCTTCCTGTCACAACCCTCTGCATTTATCTGGGCTTGGGACCGGTGTGAGGACGGAAACTTGTTTGTGCCCATCCTCACGGCTGCATTCAAATTCACATTAGGTATGGAA
>CM045731.1:71836416-71861416 GCA_024760905.1 Plotosus lineatus
CGGAGCGGGAACTGGTCGAGCGCAAAGCTGGAACAAGGAGCCAGAGAGAACATAGAAAAGCAAGGACATGAAGCAAGACAATCTTCTGGCACCGAGGTGAACGCGCTGCTTGGCTTTATAGCATAGTAGATTAGGGAGTGGGATCAGGTGTGCGTGCTGCAATCGCCCCCGCGTCGGTCAGCCATGCGCCTCCGCCGGAGCCTGCATCGCAGGAGAGAAAACAGAGTTAGAACAGAACCGCCAAAATTAAAGTCCCCCAAAACACAGACCATAACAGTTTCCTCTTGGTACTCTGTTTCCTTCTAAGGCAGTGGTGGCCTGGTGGTATAGGGCACTGGATCCCTGATCCTAAGGTTGAGGGTTCAAGTTGCACTCTCCACAAGGTTGTCACTGTCCCCCCAGTGCACTAACTGGATTATCAAAGGCGGGCCATGTCTCTCACTGTCTATGGTGAGAAGTTCATGTAAAAGAACCATTGCTGACTTTCGTAAAGAGGAGCTGCAAAGCCGTCAGCGTGTTCCTGTCCCTTGCGGAAAGGTTGTGTCAGGAAGGGCATCCGACGTGAAAACCTCTGCCCACTCAAACGTGTGAATCATTTGCTGTGGCGACCCCTGATAAAGGGAAGAAGCCGAAAGGAAATCTTTCTCACTCTGTTTTCCTTCTCCATGCCTTCTCCCAGAGTCAACTTAGATAGGCCCCTGCTTTCCTAGCTGACTCTAGCAGTTGAGCAAATGAATGAATGAACATATTCCCTCTACCTGTGGTGATTTCCTTTGGGTGCTCTTGTTTCCTACCACAGTCTAAAGACATGCACTGGCATTAGGCTAATTGTATATGAAATTACAGTTAGATATCAGTGTAGGAGGAAACCAGCGCACCAAGAGGAAATCATCTACTAACTACAGCCATTGGCAAAAACTAAAGTACCCAGTGTTGAAACACACTTGCTACTGCACCTTCCTCTCTCTCTCAAAATGGCAGACTCTTCTGCATCTCCAATTCATTGTGTCTGTACTGCCATAGCGTTCTCTTGGTAAATTATTTTTTACAGGGCAAGTTTCCAGGTATTCTCAGCTTTCTTAAGAGCAAACTGAGCAGTAAAGTCATTTGTTGTTAGTATAGTATATATGGCAATATAAGCCTGGGGAATTAGCATAATTGAATCACAAAAGTAGCCCGAGTACTGACACCTGATGCACTCTTGTGGTAATGATATGAGGTGATGAAAGTAAACCTATCTTTATTCCCAGCTAGGATTCATCGTGTAAAATCAGGACTTGGTGGTTGGTGGTGTCCAATTAATATGAAAGTGAAAAATAATCTGAAGGATGCTGTCTGGTTTTAGATAAAAGTTCAGTTCTTCCATTACCTTATAATCAGTTCATCAAGAACAATTTCAGTATCTTGCATAGAAGTGGATGAGGAGAAGCATGTTTAGTGGATTATAGAATGATGAGATGTGAAGAGTAGACTTGAATAGGGAAGGAACAAGAGTCACTTGATACAGATTCAGTGATCATCATGGGCATACCCAATGCATCATCCTAAAAACTGTCTGTAGAAGTGTGGATGGTATTCATTCAAACTAATGGGTTGGCAGACAGTTTAGGATCATCAGCGTCACTAGTCCTTCCTTTATGTGACGTTCGACTGTGGGGGAAGTGTAGACTGGCACTCTGTTTATGTTATGGGGTCATTCCACCTCAACTGATTGAAATGTGGAGGTGAATAAACGCAGGTGGTTTCAACCATGATGCCTTTGGCTTTCCTTCTTGGAACCAAGAACCATGGGCAGCAAGTTGAACAAGTCATTTACAGTATACTTGAAAAGTATGCAACTACACCAGTGCTTCTCAAATAGTGGGACATGATGCCAGGGGGAGCACCTATGACCCTGGGGAACATGCTTTTCTGGAATTGTGTACGAGAATTAAGTGTAATTGCATCTCAACTCCACTAGCTGGCAGTGGCACTCTCATTGTCGTGTTGTGGTGTAGCAGTTTTTCACACGAGTAAACGATATGGAGCGCAGTAAACAACCCCTCAAGAAATAACGTGTAAAAATTTCTAACAAGAACAAAGAGAAAGGTGGAGAGAGACGGAAATATTAAGACATAATTAAGTTGAATGAGTTTAAATAAGGATGTTTTTTTTATTATTATTTCAGGCACACTGGTGCACTTTAAATCTTTTCAATTACAGATTAAAAAACACTGTTAATGAAGTTTTTCTTTTTTGTTTTTAATGTTAATAAAGATACAATGTTATAAAGAGGTGTACTAATACATTTTATAGACAAATAATACTATTTATAGTCGCTCGCGGGGAGGTTTGGGGGGGGAGTTGAAATATTTTTTTTCTTCCTAGGGGGGCACCACAGAGAATAATTGAGAAACACTGAACTACACATATATGTGCTTTCTAAATAAAACCAATAAAGTTCACAATTTGAGGAATCATGAGAATATTGTTGCGCGATTACTGGAAAACAAACAGTTTGGCAAATAAATGAATGGATGAATAAATACCATGTAATGCCATAATCCTGTTCACAAGGATTACGACAAGGACGCCGCCAACTAGTCAGTGGTGGCTCAGAAGCTCAAAGCCTTAAGAACAAGCGACCAGTACAGCAAGATCAGTACCAAACTGTTGATCCAATACTGAATCCACATTCCCAAAGGGCTCTGGAAGACCTTGGATATGCACATACAACTGAACAGTAGTACAGTAGAGCAGGAAAGAAAAATATCTATAACATCGATCTCGAGGGCGGCACAGCGGCGTAGTGCTTAGCATGTCTGACTTACAGCAAGAAGGTCTGGGTTCGATTCCCAGCTTGAGCATTTCTGTGTGGAGTTTACATGTTCTCCCTGTGTTTATGTGTGTTTCCTTTGGGTACTCCGGTGTCCTCCTACAGTCTAAAAACATGCACAGGAGGTTTACTGGCTGTTCCAAATCTAGGTGCGAATGTTTGTGTGAATGTTGGCCCTGTGATGGCCTGGCGAGTTGTCCAGGGTTTACCCCACCCTCGCCTGGAGTCGGCTGAGATGTGCACCAGTCTCCCCACAACCCTAATTAGGGTTAAGCGGTTCAGAAAATGAATGAATGAATATGGATCTAAAAGAAGCGTCGGCGGAGAATCTCATGTAACAATAGAAAATGATCGAGTGGAAAGAGTTGGTGAGATGATGGAGGTGACGGACACAGAGTAGGGACTGGAGGGAGATAAAAAGATACTGCTGTCCACTTCATTCAGTCCTTGAATCAGATTTTATGAGTAGATCTTTATGGCAGTCGCGAGTATATCTGGTCCATCTGAGGATCTGATGCAAAGTCCATAAGCAGTGAATTTTTGATATGAATGTTTAAAAGCAAAGAGATCTGAAGTTCTGAAGATATTTTTATATATCTGATCATCTATATAGTTATTATTCATTCATTACTTTTCTAGAGTGCTTTCTTTGTTCTATTATGGTCTCAGGGTGGCCGGAGCCTATCTCAGCCCTCTCGGGGCAAAGTCGGGGTACACTCTGGACAGCCTGCCAATCCATCACAGGACCAACACATACACAAGCACACTCACTAGGAGTGATCTGGGACAGACCATTAGCCCACAATGTGTATCTTTAGACTATGGGAGGAAATTGCAAACCACAAATTCTATACAGAAACACCGTCTCTGTGCCTGGGATCTGGACCACGACACCATCAAAACACCAATCCCACTATCTTCGAAATTATTATTATTAAAATGTTCATGAGGTCACAGTAATTTATTATGTGACACTTGTTTAAATCAAAATAGCAGTGCTTGTTTACAGTGCACCCGTGCGCTTTGTTTTGTACACAGATATACCCAAGTTTGTATTGTTTATGTAAAATATTTCTCTTATTCTACAGTTTGCATCTGAATCTGTGAATCTGCATCTCCTTCAGTCATCACTCCAATCATCTCACCCAGGCCAAGGGCTGATACGTTCCAGGAACCCTTTTACAAAATGATTCCCAGCATGCCTCCCATCTCAGAGCATCTGTTATAGCATTCACCTTTACACCAGCCCAGAGTGGCACCCCTTTCTCTTTCTCTCAGGAAAATCCATCTTCAGTCTGCACAGGAAGTGACCTCGGCCCGTAGAAGGAAAGGGAGACGAATTATGGACACAAGCAAAAAAAAAAAAAAAAAAAAAAAAAAAAAATCACCAAGAGAGCTGCTATATCTATTTCTTTCATCCACGCTGAAGATTTAGGATCTGTATTATTTTAAAAACGGAGAATGTCGTCATCGTGGCCTGATAATTACAGAAGCCATCTGGCGGGAAACGTTAGAAACTGTTAGCAGTCGTAGCTTTTCATATGACTTCATTTATGACTTCAATTCAACAGAATTATTACTAATATTACAAATTTCAATTTCAAATACAGAGACTTTAGCAGTCTTAATATCTGTGATTAAGACGGAGGCTGCTGAAACCATGAGCTCAGTGTGAGAGCTCGCACCTCAGCCATTGTTGTGGTTATGGTGGTCAATGGGGTAAACGTTCTCAGTAGAGAATGAAGCATGGTGTTGATTTCAACTTTAGAACCATACAGCCAAGTACTGAGTTTAGTGTAACTTGATTGTGATGTATGGAGTGTAGAGTTCGGGTGTAGTAAAGCTCCGAGTGTTTATACTGTACTACACAGCAACTTTAAATTGAGAGCAACATGGTTTTTTAGATTGTAAAAAAAATATAACAATGTCATGATATTAAATGCATTATTTGAGGAAGGGTGTGTGTGTGTGTGTGTGTGTGTGTGTGTGTGTGTGTGTGTGTGTGTGTGTGGTTTGTCCTTGGTCCCTTGAGAGCAGATGACCGTGTGGAGCCGGTGCCTGGTGTGTGTAAGCTACAGCGCATACTGACAGATGAAATAATATCAGCTCTGCTTCTGTCTGTCACAGCTGTTTTTATCTGAATGTAATACCTTCCTGGCCGTATAGAGTTCCACATGCAACAAACTGAGGCGACGAGAGCGAGAGAGAGCGAGAGAGAGAGAGAGAGAGAGAGAGAGAGCGAGAGAGAGAGAGAGAGAGAGAGAGAGACATCAGTGTTGTCTTAGCTAATCTACTTGGCACATGCTGTAACCCACAGTGTCTGCTCCAGTGTGTGCTTTTCCTTCTCTTTCCTCCTCTATCAGTTTCTGCCATCTCTCACTCCAATCCCGTCTCTTTCCCCCTGCCAGGTCTTCAGCAACACACACACACACACACACACACACACACACACACACACACACACACACACACACACACACACACACACACACAGTAGCAAAGGTTCTCCTATATCGTGGCTCTGTATCGTAGTGTCTGTCCTCAGAGTGAGTAGCGGCATGTATGAACAGCGCACGGGGCTATTGTGCTTGGACCGGTTATACTGGTCATGAAGGAAACAACAGAAATAGATCACAGATAGAAAAATACACCTTTTACAGTATTTTACATTAAATAAATATCCCCAGCAGATCAGAAGAGTGAATGAGTGCACAATTATTTCAGTGCTGATGTTAGTGTAGGACATCGTTGAAGTGAGGAGATAATGATGAGGCTCTTCATGTTGATATTGTGTAACATTCATGGTTTGGAGTCTTTCGGACTGATTAGACAGAGACTGATTGTTAGCAATGCTGAGGAAAAAAAAAGACAAATCCGTTCTGAGGTTAAAGTGGTACTTATGCTGTTAGTCCATCAGTAGACAAGGTTATGTCGTCTTTCTTTCAGCCGACAACAAATCTCACTTTTTGAGGGTTTGATATACGTATAGTGTACAGAGAGAAGAATCATCCCGGTTCCTGTTGGTGATTACAGGTCTTACTGATCCCCGAGTGATTAATAAAGCCACGATCCTTTCACACTGCTTTGCCACCCACACTTTGGTTTCTGTTGACTGAGTGCTGTAGGAATGGCTGTTGTGCCTAATCAGTAGTATTACCATGAATTAAAAGTGGAAGCCATTTGGCTTGGTGTGCGATGGAGAAGGTGATTACTTACACCAGATTGAGTCTGCAAGAATTTTTACTTTTTTATTATTTTTTTCTGTTGCTATTATATCATCTACCTCAGGCTCGACACTCTGTCTCTGACTATTCAGCGATATGCACGCCATGAATAATTGTTCTGTAAAATTCCGAAACACACTCTGAAACTGGCACACACACACACACACACACACACACACACACACACACACACACACACACACACACACACACACACACACACTCTCTCTCTCTCTCTCTCTCTCTCTCCCCTCCATCCATCCAAGTTACAGACACAGTACCTGGCTTTTCCATAAACCTGCACAGACAGACTGCATAAACCCACATGCACAAGTATGCCCATACTATAAACTTCAATTCACACACACACACACACACACACACACACACACACACGCACACACACACACACACACACAAGTACTGAGCATTTGCTGCCTCAGCCAGGAGAAAACGCATGATCAGAGACAGACAACCACAAAGACACAAACTCTGACTTTTCCATAAACCTGCACACAAATACCACACACACACACACACACACACACACACACACACACACACACACACACACACACACACACACATACACACACACACAAATGTTATTAATCTGTGCATAATCATGCATCATAAAATACACAAATTCAGATTGTTCCATGAGTCTGTACACAATAACACACACACACACACACACACACACACACACACACACACACACACACACACACACACACACACACACACACACACACACACACTCATAAAGATACAAGGGTTGATTCTTCTATAAACCTGCATGCGGCCAGAGACACAGTTTGCCTCTTACGTTTAAATACACAGACGCATAATCTTCCCTTACTATAAACACAGTCTCTCTCTCTCTCTCACACACACACACACACACACACACACACACACACACACACACACACACACACACACACACAAGAGCTTTACCTGATATGAGTTTCCGCTGTTTCCACATGGGGTGGTATAGTAATTAACATGACTGTCTCACAGTGAGAAGGTCCTGGGTTCAAGTCCTGTGCTTGGTGATTGTGATTGGCCAGAAGGTGTTGATTAGTATTCTAGAACAGCAGCTCTGACAGGTTTATGTTCGTGTACTTGTTGTAAATTGTTTTGTTTTTTTTCTATAACAGCAGCTCATTCAGTAGGACAGAGACGGCTGGCGCTTCACAGAAACAAATTCTTTTTTTTTTTGATGATTTATTGATGTGGAAATCTTTTGCAGATGTGAATTGTATGGAATTAGTGTCCACTGTAAGCATTTTTTTAAAGTAAGAGGTTTATTAACATTTTTAGGACAAATAAGCTGAACAATTTGTAGACAAATATTTCACTCTCATGCATCAGCCGGTTACCCAGTGTGAGCGGCGTCGGAATATAGGGTTGTAACCCTAATTTACTAGAATGCTAATGTTTGCGTTAGCCAGCGAATAATATAATGCTAGTTTTTGTATCGACTAATTAACTATAATGTTATATTTTTGTGTCTGTTAATTTTTTATAATGCTACTTTTGTGTTAACCATTTTACTTTATTGCTAGTTCCTTTTTTAACCAGCTTGCTATATTGGTAGTTTTTGTGTAATGTAATTTTATATTATGCAAATTTTTGTGTTCAGTTCAGTCATCCTCCTAAAAAGAGTTCTGGGTTGTATTTTATTATTATTTGAATTCTGTCGAAAAGTAATTTTATTGTGTTCTGATTGACATTAAGCCCAATGGAGGTGTTTTTAATCCAACACCACTGGAAAAGTGCGCAGCGAACTGGGACTGTAGTTTTTATTTAGTTATTTATTTTTATCCAACACTCCATCATGGTCTGACTCTGGTTATGCCATACACAGCAATTTACGCCCCCCACCGGTGTGATGGACAATACTGGAATTGGTCCCTGGTCTCTCGGCAACCAGGGTAATTTTCTCTTTACACCTATTGTATTCAAAACAAACTGGGAAACCACATGTTCAAATATTCACCCACTTTAAATATTGATGGAATTCACTCTTACACACTAACTCTCTTTCTCTCTCTCTCTCTAACGCTGTGTGTGTGTGTGTGTGTGTGTGTGTGTGTGTGTGTGTGTGTGTGTGTGTGTGTGTGTGTGTGTGTGTGTGTGTGTGTGTGTAAAACCCAGAATGTGTTAAGCAGGGTCGTTTGGATCAGTGCTCAGATGAAGGATGGAGAATTCCACTTTGATCGATGTGTGTGTCGTTTTTATAGCTGAGCGACTTGCTTTAATAGCTCACTGATGTTTGCTTTTGAGTTTGAATGAATTAAATGCATAGAACATGACCGTTTGCTTTATTTTGTGTGTAAATGACATTGAAAAATACATCTTGTAATCCCTCTACACTGCGATAGTAATAAATGATCCTCAGGTGCCAAGAAATGTCCATCCAATAAGATTGATACGATAATACAAATGATCCGTGTGCAGAAGATCTGCACCAGGAAAACAGAAAAGGTGAAATTAGAAAGATAGTAGAACGTGTTCTTTTATTAAATACAAAATTGTCGTGAGTGTGTTTGCATCAGTGGTATGCCAGGAGACAGGTCTGGGCTCTCAAAATATTTAACTGCTTCACCCTACGAGTATGTGTCTGTCTGTCTGTGTAAATTTGAGTAAAAAGTTAAATCTTCTTCTTCTTCTTCTTTTCCTTTCGGCTTTTCCCTTCAAGGGTCGCCACAGCGACTCATCTGCCTCCATCTCACCCTGTCCTCTGCATCTTCTACTCTTACTCCAACTACCTTCATGTCCTCCTTCACCACATCCATAAATCTTCTCTTTGGTCTTCCTCTGGGCCTTCTGCCTGGTAGTTCCAACCTCAGCATCCTACTACCAATATACTCACTATCCCTCCTCTGTACATGTCCAAACCATCTCAATCTAGCCTCTCTGACTTTGTCTCCAAAACATCTTACATGTGCTGTCCCTCTGATGTACTCATTCCTGATCCGATCCATCCTCGTTACTCCTAAAGAGAACCTCAACATTTTCATCTCTGCTACCTCCAGCTCTGCCTCCTGTCTTTTCCTCAGGGCCACTGTTTCTAAACCATACAACATCGCTGGCCTCAACACCGTCGTGTACACTTTTCCTTTCATTTTTGCCAATACCTTCCTATCACACATCACACCGGACACTGTTCTCCAACCATTCCAACCTGCCTGAACATGCTTCTTCACCTCTTTTCCACACTCTCCATTGAAGATTCCACAAGAAGGGGCTCAGAGCTGACCCTTGATGCAGTCCCACCTCCACCTTGAACTCTTCTGTCACACCGACAGCACACCTCATCCACTGTCTTACATCTCTCATACATGTCCTGCACCACTCTTAATAAGTGTCAACACTGCATCTCTGGTGCTCTTTGGCATGAAACCAAACTGTTGTTCACAAATGCTGACCTCTGCCTTTGTCTAGCTTCCACTATTCTTTCCCATAACTTCATTGTATGGCTCATCATCCTTATTCCTCTGTAGTTGCCACAACTCTGCATGTCTCCCTTGTTCTTAAAAATGGACGCAAACACGCTTCTCTTCCATTCCTCCAGGATCCTCTCACTCTCTAAGATCTTTTTGAATGTTCTTGTCAGAAAATCTACTGATACCTCTCCTAGACACTTCCATACCTCCACTGGTATGTCATCAGGATCAACTGCCTTTCCACTCTTCATCCTCTTCAATGACCTCCTCACTTCACCCTTACTAATCCTTGCTACTTATTGTTCCTCAACGGTCACCTCTTCTCCTCTTTTTTTCTCTCTCATTTTCCTTATTCATCAGCTATTCAAAGTACTCTTTTCATCTTCCCAGCACACTTCTGTCATCAGTCAATACATTTGCCTCTCTATCCTTCATCACTCTAACTTGCTGAACGTCCTTCCCATCTCGATTTCTCTGCTGTGTCAACCTGTATAAGTCATTTTCTCCCTCCTTACTGTCCAGCCTATCATACAAGTCATCATACGCCCTCTGTTTGGCATTTGACACCGCAACCTTCGCCTTTCGCTGTGTCTCCCTGTACTTCTTCCTTTGTACATACTCCTGCACTTCCTCATTCCACCACCAAGTCTCCTTATCTACTGTCCTTCCAGAGGACACACCAGGTACTCTCCTACCTGTCTCCCTGATCACATTAGCTGTAGTTGTCCAGTCATCTGGAAGCACTTCCTGACCACCCAAAGCCTGTTTCAACTCCTCCTTGAAGACAACCTGACACGCTTCCTTTTTCAGTTTCCACCACTTTGTCTTCTGCTCTGCCTTTGCCTTCTGCACCTTTCTCACCATCAGCATCATCCTGTACACAACCATCCTATGCTGTCTGGCAACACTCTCACCCACTACTACTTTGCAGTCACTGACTTCCTTCAAATTATATCGCCTACACAAGATGTAGTCTACCTGTGTGCTCCTACCTCCGCTTTTATAAGTCACCCTATGCTCCCTCTCTCTTCTGAAAGAAAGTATTTACCACAGCCATTTCCATCCTTTTTGTAAAATCTATCAACATCTGTCCTTCTGTGTCCCTGTCCTGGATACTAAAGCTGGCCATCACTCCCTCGTCCCTCTGTTTCCTGCACTGACATGTCCATTGAAGTCTGCACCAATGACTACTCTTCTAGAACATTCCTGCCAAACCCCTCCTTCATGATGGCTCCTATTCCATTTCTCTTCCCATCCACACCATGATAGAACAGCTTCAACCCTGCTCCTAAGCTTCTCGCCTTGCTACCTTTCCACCTGGTCTCCTGAACACACAGTATGTCTACCTTCCTCCTCTGCATCATGTCAGCCAGCTCTCTACCTTTTCCTGTTATAGTTCAAACATTCAAAGTCCCTACTCTCAGTCCTAGACTCATGCCTTTCCTGTTCTCTCTCTGCCTAGGTACACGCCTCCCACCTCTCCTTCTTCGACGTCTTCGACCAACAGTAGTCCAATTTTCACCAGCACCCTGTTGGTTAACAGCACTGATGGAGGTCATTGTTAACCCAGGCCTCGACCCAGCCGGTATGAATTTCTTTGTGTTGACTCGCATATTTTATTTGGCAATGGTTTTACGCTAGATGCCCTTCCTGACGCAACCCTCTGCATTGATTTGGGTTTGGGACCGAGGGTGGACACTGGCTTGTGCCTCCCCTCACGGATGCATTATATTATATTATATTATATTATATTATATTATATTATATTATATTATATTATATTATATTATATTGCACTATGCACATTTTTTTGTTGGACAAAAATGAACAGTTCTCTGGGTAAACAAAATGGCCACAACTTCAAAAGTTGAATGTTCTCCATTCTCAGAGCAAGGTTTGGAGATAATCTACAGTCAGTACACCAGGTTTATTCAACAAGAATCCACCGTTCTTTTTCTGCAGGTCTTGTTGCTAGCCGCTGGGCTCTCGTCCTCCCTGAGGGCCGTGTAGCCAGCTGGTGTAGTCGCCTCGTCCGGGGGACTCTCCTCGAGCCATGTTTCACAGAAACAGCATGGAGCAGTCCTGTAGATCCCTCTGAGCTGCAATTCGAGCATGAAGCTTGTCCATCTTGTTTTGCAGAGACTGAACATTTTCAAGCAGTATGACCGGGAGTGCTAACCTTCCACTGCTAACCGAGCATCGGAGTCGTCGTTCAGCCCCTCCTAGCCTGCCGAGTCTCTGCTTGGGTTTATTGTTATCCGGGGTGCGGCTAGCATTGACCTGTGGTAGCATATTAGCTCAGGATAGGAGATGAGCATGCTCAGTTCTAAATGTCCAAAAGGACTGTGCTCTCATAGTTGTAGTAGGGTCGCACGGTCATAGACGAGCATAGTGCAAAAAACCAAACGAACAAAAACAACACTTAAAACAAAACAATGAAGCGATTTTACTCTGAGAACGCCGCGACGTCGCCCTCTAGGAAGCACCATCTTGACCATTCACTGTTAAATGGCCATCGTCCGTGCTGTTGACGTAGATTTGTCCACGAAAACGTTCTGTCCATGATCCTGGAAACTTCAAAAATCACGCTGCTAAATTTTTAGTTAAAGTTTGCAATTTTTCTTTCGGAAAAACTTTTTAGAAGCGAGACTCCCGGCCGGGGACCTCCGCCGTTAGTGAGCCGAAAAGAAAGAGTTCTCCAAGGACATGCTCAGTTTTATGCTGGCAAACAAAGTGAAAGTAGAAATCGCTCTCTGATCCCAACTCCAGAAACTAGAAATAAAGACTATGCTTTAAAATTGGAAAGACTTTGGCATATATAAAAACTCCAGGCATGGAGAGATTGTGTTGTTTTATCAGATGAGCAGAGGGAACAGTGTAAGTATTGCATTCACAGCAGCACAGCTGGATAGTTCCAGATGATATCTTAAGACCATTACATTTATTTGAACTGAAGTTTCCATTACACGGATTCAAAAAAAAAAAACCCTGATTTTTAATAATTCCCAAAAAAAAAGTGAAAGTCCCTCCAAATTAATAATTTGTGCGGTTGTGAATGTAGAACTTTGTCAGTTTGCTCTTTCAAA
The DNA here is from genome assembly GCA_024760905.1 of Plotosus lineatus. Taxonomy (NCBI): domain Eukaryota; kingdom Metazoa; phylum Chordata; class Actinopteri; order Siluriformes; family Plotosidae; genus Plotosus; species Plotosus lineatus. The sequence continues at coordinate 71,848,997 of CM045731.1, forward strand.
TCTATAGCCAAAGTCTAACTCAAATCAGATAAAAACTAGGAGGTGTTTGAAAACGTACTTTCCATATATTTCATGAGATTGTGGGGGGGTAATAGGTGGGAAGTGAGCGTGGCCTAAATCATGTGATTCCGCTCAATCCACTGAATGTGTGAATGAAACGATTTTGATGTGTTGTTTGGCAGTTAGGACCTAAAACTTGTTGTTTTTACTGTAGCACCGCCTGCAGGTGAATGGTCTCTGTGGTGATCTGAACACATCCCATCAATAACTCTTCTAAAAAGCCCAGTAGTTTGGCCTATGGAATGCGTTTTATCGACAGAAAACATTAGAAGTACTTTAAAAAACTAAACCGACAGGGTTCGCATCCCTGCTGGGCTCAGGCCCCTAAACCAATAAGTCCAGCCCACGTTCAAACAACAACAGCAACAACAAAAATACCATGTTTTATGATAATTACACAAACTGAGGTTTCAGTCTGAATTCTGACACATGGCTCTCATAAACACAGACAGTACGCTTTCCTCAGCGTTACAAGCTCCGCGCAGCATCCTCAAGTTCCTCTGAGATGTTTATGGGGAAAAAAAACAAAGAAGTCGGTGACGCTAGATACAATAAGCGACGGCTTCTGAGAGGAATAACAGTCAGAGTGTTTTACTCTATTGTCAGAACCCTTGGCCGTCTTCTGTCTGAGTGGGAGGGACACCGACACCTCTTGTTTTCTCTGTCAATCATAATGATTGAGCCAATCGTAAGAGTCCGTTAGCTGACATTCGCAGAAGAATGAAGTTAGCGCTCATTGATGCAACACGAGTGTAAAAGATTAAGTTCCACATTTGTAAAGGCTCGCATGACACGTTTCACGAGGAGCCGTGGCCCCTTCTGACCTTTGGAAACAAGAACTCGGCTCCTGGTGGCTTCCCCTTGGGTTTTAACTGCTGCTTATCAACGCAAGAAAGAAAATTAAAAATGAGGTCAAGGAGAATCGAGCAGCAGCCGTGAGTCATGGTGGTGCAGGTTTTAGCCTCAATGGCGTTTCTCCACTTGGATCCAGGTCCAGTCTGATAGTGAAGGGTGTGAGGTAATCTGTGAGATGACCCAGTGATGGACAGATGAAATGGGTTGAGAGGAATGTGAGGAAATCAGAGCGTTTCCTGGTTTCTGTGAAGACCGTGATAACCCGCCTTCTCTTTCAGTAAAATCACAGAGAAAACAGCTGATGGGGACAGGAAGAGTCTGTTCAGTTCCCACATCACATCCCAAAGTTCAGGATTTTTCTAAAACAGAATGTTACCATGCGGTTCATTCCTCTTCTACCAATGTACAGTTTACCATTTTCCACTGAAAACATTTTGACATTTATTATGAACAAACTGTTTAAAATCGATTTACCGTGAGTGTACAGTTAGATGGTGTAGTGGTTACCACCTCTCCCTCATAGTAAGAAGGTCCTGGGTTCGATTCCTGGCCTCGGGGCGTTTCTGTGTGTAGTTTGCATGCTTTCTCCGAGCTCGCATGGGTTTCCTTTGGATATACCAGTTTTCTCCCAGAGTCCAAAAACATGCACAGTAGGATAATTAGCTGTTTCCAATTGTCCCTGAGTGTGAGTGTGTTGTCCTGCTATGGTCTGGTGAGCTGTTCAGGGTGTACCCCACCCTCGCCCAGAGTTGGAAGAGATAGACAATTAAAATGTGCTGGAAGTGGACGGTCCTTCCATCACTGTTTATCTTACACAAATAGCCCTTAGCACCTTCCGACCAATCAGAACCCTGAATGACGGCACTGTCGTTGAGACAATTCTGTTTTATGATCTACCGTAGTTTTTCATAATGAAAAAAAACAATATACGTCCTTCACGCTAATTACGTTCCATGGTCCCTGTGCTATGGCTCCACTGAGTCTCACAAGGATCCCCAGAGCAGACGGCCTGCTTTCACTTTTGGTGCTTGCCAGCTAAAGTACAAACAGTACATTTCATCTCTGAAGAATTATTGGTGGTATCAGATCTTCTATGGTGTTTCAGAGCCAAGAGAAAATGATCTAGCAGCCTCAGGGCAATCACTCTAAAACGGCCCCAATCAGTGGCTTCCTCGCGGCTCCTGTTTCACAGCTTTAAATATTTACACAGGACACACAGAGGCAGATGATATGACATTTTCATTGAACTCGAAGAATAAAAGTTTCAAGTAGCCCAATAAAAAAAGAAAAAGTAAATAAGGAGAGGAAAAGCAGGCAGCACCGTGACAGGAGCAGATCCTGTAGGAGGACCACAATCGCCCTCTGGTGGTTGAGTCTGGAAAATCACATACTGTAGTCGATGGTTTGTTTTCTTTTGTTTGTTTGTATTAAATTTAATTTTTAATTAAGTATGAAAAAGAAAATATTCTCTTATCAACTTGATAACACTATAATTTCAGAGAACTTATGATTTACACAATTTTCAAATGTACACAATGTTTGCTAAAATGAAAAATACAAGTAACTGTGGGAACAATAAACTCACAGTTCTAAGGTTATACAGTAAAATTAATAATGAACACGTAAATAAGTCATTGAAAACAGGAGTTACGCTGTCTGCTTACTGTAAAATTTGTGATTAATAAATAATATAATATAATATTATATTATATAATATAATATATATGTATAGTATATGTAAACCTGTTCCGAGGGCAAGCGCATAAACCAAAAAGTTCATTAAATAAAACATTTATTCGCATAAGAAATAACAGGAAACCAATTAATCCATTCCAACTCTCTCTCAAACTCATATAACTTGCCACAAACATCTATATTTGACCTAATAGATCAAAGATAAACATGTAAAAACAATAAATATTTCATAAAACTGTAATAATAATAATAATCATAATAATAATAATAATAATAATAATAATAATAATAATAATAATAACATGTACATTAACATTAATAATAATGAATAATGAATAATAAAACAAGAAAAAACACTAGATCCACTCACCCTTCAGATCATCGACTGCAGCGAAGCTGTCACGTGGGCAATGCAGGAGGTGGTGCATAACAGAGGAGGAGGAGGAGAATTTTGTGCGTGTGCACGCTACGAATGCCAGCGAGGAAAGGTTCATGGTGAGCTCCCACAAGGTCAGTGTTTCTCAAATAGTGGGGTGCGCCCACCTTGGGTAACATACTTTTTTGCCATAGTGGACTAGAATTTAGTGTAATTACACATCCTTTTTCGTAACCCGGAGTGTTTGTAAGTAGAGGCGCATTTTACATGTAAAACGTGTGATTTGTTCCAAAACTCCCAAGATTACCCCTTAAACCCTTTAAAAATGATAAAAGTACACCAATTTTATATGAAATATGCATGAAATATGTGTTAAAAGTAAAAGAAAATTATTTATTGAACCATTTAAACATTTTATTAACATATTTATTAATTAAACCATTATTAAACATTTTTATTAACGCACACACACACACACACACACACACACACAAACACACAAAAAACACTCTCTCTCTCTCTCTCTGTCTCTCTCACACACACACACACACACAACTCTCTCTCTCTCTCTCTCTCTCTTGCTCTCTTTCTCTCTCTGTCTGTCTCTCTCTCGCTCTCGCTCTCTGGTGTGTTTTGGCTCTGCCCACACGCATCGCGTAGCCGATGGAGCAATTGTATTTAAAAGTTTAAATGGATGGGATGTTGTATTTAAAGCGGAATTACAGGACCTGTTTGAAAGATCAGAGGTCCTGATTCAATATTAACCTGCTTCCTTGCGAGATTGGAGGTCTTGTCCCACGGAGCACTCTGTTTTCATGCCTCCTTCTGCTTCAATATCGTTTCGAAATAATCACCTCCGTCACCGCTTTTTTGTATTTTCCGGGTCCATAATGGATAACACAATATAACACTGCAATGATCAAGCTCAAAAAAAAATTCACGAGCCAACATTCCTGTTTAATTCTCCTCTCTCATGCATGTGACAAACAGGAAGTATCGGTACAGGAAGTATGGGTAGAGTTCAATCGGACGCCAGCAGGGTGGGATGTTGGGAGACAGCCAATGAGAGAGCAACTCGAGCATTGTTTGAATTTGTGAATGGCACGTTTGAATTTTTGAATGGTGTGTTTGGCGTTTTTCATAAAAAGAGGTTGTTTTCTTAAAAAGAGGACAAAAATTTAGGAAAATGTTTTTCGTAACCTGGATTTTTCGTATTCAGAGGCTTTCGTAAGTAGAGGGCTGACTGTATGTATGTGTATGTATGTGTATATATATATATATATATATATATAATATACACACACACATACAGGGATCCCTCACTACTTCGTGCTTCAATTCATGCAGCTTCAGTACATCGTGTGTTTTTAAAAAAATAAATGTTCATTGAATTTTAAAAAAATGGAAATTAAGGAAGAATAGGGGAATAAGTTAAGGAAAATGGCACAAAACAAGGCCAATTATGCAAAAAAAATAAATTAATAATAATAAAACCCCTAAACAAACACAAAACAAAAAATACTCAAATGTCCCATCAAAACTACTTACATTGTTGCTTCTGTGTGTGCACACGCATCTGCACATGTATGTGTGTCGTCTTCTTCTCATGCAATACCATCTGTATGTGTGTATTTATATTTTATTTACATCTTATGTTATTTTTTATATGTTTAATTGTTATTATAAGCATTTATAGCATTGAATATGTATTTATTGATATTATACACACGTATGTATACGTCAGTGAGGGGGGGGTGATCCTACTTCGCGGATTTCGATGATCGCATGGGGATCTCGATCCCAATTAACCGTGGAAAGTGAGGGATCCCCGTATATATATATATATATATATATATATATATGTGTGTGTGTGTGTGTGTGTGTGTGCTCTCAGCCAGCCAGAAGACAAAGGTTTGAGAGTGAGACCAACATGTTACTTGGTTCTAGAGCCAAGAACCTCCTTTCATCAGGGCCGGAGGGTGGTTTGTGGTGATAACAGGTCCAAATGGAACTTTGTGACTGCAAAAAATGGCTCATGTAACATCCATGTAACATACATGTCACAGGGCTCATGTAACATCCATGCTGTCCGATCTACAAAAAAGAAGAAAAACCCAACCTGAGTAGGGTGGTGGTAACAAAGGAGCAGTGGTCCCTGAAGGACATTAACCTTCTCCTTTCACTGTGGTCCTCAACAGAAGTTCAGAATAAAGTAGTTGTTGTTGTGCTTGGAGATAGTGTTGCTGGGAAAACAGGCGATGTATACAGATGTTTTCAGTGATATGACAACAAGGCTCTCTGGTGGCTCTTTATGCCCATGCAAAAGCAACCTGCTTTTCAGAAAGTCCACATGATGAACCAACTCTGAACAAAAATAGCATCAGCCCAGAACCAGCACCTACTTCAGCTTGGTTCAAAAGAGTGTAGATAAGCACTGGGAGCACAAGGAAAGAAGTTTCCCAACATAAAGACTTGTGAAAAGTGACCTGTGTTGCTTTGAAACCTTGTGAGATGCACACAGTGTGCATCAGTGTCAAGATGGTACCTGGTTCTTCTGGCTTTCAGCCTCTCCAACAGTCACTCTATGGAAACATTAATGCCATGGTCTTCCCTGGTCTTAGTTGCTGTTTAGGGAAAGGTTAATCCTCATGAATGCCCGGATTGAGGATTAACCTCGTATCTTTGATCTTGCCCAACATCAGAACGGTTGGAGTCCTGAGAAAACACCCGAATCCTGAGGTTCACCATTTTGTTTAGCCACTTTTGTTGTGGCGGTCCCACCCCAGACATTTTGCTTTGTGTGTAAATACATCCTGCACTAAAGATGGCAGTCATTTACCATAAAGGAAAAAAAAAACAGCTGGAGAACTATCTTCAACATACACGTACAACAATAAGAAATAAACTTTTTTTGAAAACGCTTTTGGATGAGCTGCGAGAGCTCTGATGACAGTCTATCTCATCGTTAATATTTTTATCCCTGAAGTAACTGAAATCTGATCCAGCCAAGATAAAGGGTATGTTCCTTATACCATGGCCAACATTCCAGCCATAGAAGCCATGATACTCTAAAAGATCCTGTCCTTGGAATATTCATGCAAGATGAATACATTATCAAGACTTTATCGCACGCTCCTCATACGAAACAACTGTGTGTGCACAAGTTCCTCCGGGATCAATAAAGTCTTCTGATTGATTGATTGATTGATTGATGTTTACCAGCTTTCAGTAAACTGATTCTGCGACAATGAATCGAAACGGTGAAGAATTCCTCCATGCTGACTACGTACTGTGTATATAACTGTAATAACAGGCCTGGGCACATTAGAGACGAAGACATGGCGATGGAAATGAAGTGAGTGTCGTTCTCCATGTATATTTGGAATTAATGCCCTACATCAAGCCAATCTTAAGGCCCACAGCATTGTGCCGCTAAAACCCAGCTGTATAATGGTCTATTCAGCCTGCAGGCTCATATCTGTGATTGTAATCTATGAAGAATCACAAAGAGAGCAGGCAGCGTCCTAGGCAGAGTTCCCACTGGCAGACAGAGCGGCACCTGGGAAATCTGAGCAGGCAGTTTAGACTTTGCTAGATCACTTTCTTACACTAATTGGCCTTGTGTATTACCAATCAGAGGCAACCTCCTGGGCCAAGAAATATATTTGTGTTGCGCTGATGGAGGTCTGGAGTTTAGCAGAGCTGGAACCTCATGAAGGATCAAATTAGGTGCAAAAATAGATCTGATTTTCATCATCAGGCGTAGACACGTAGACGCGCGCACACACACACACACACACACACACACACACACACACAGACCAGTTTAATTCCACAGGAAAAATAAAATAATTTACTGGAGTAAAATCAGTCTCCTGAGGATGAATGAAGAGGAGTGATGATGAGTGGCAATGAAGAGGAGTGAAGATGAAGAGGAAGGTGCTTTGACAGTTAATTTGCATTATTCTATTTTTTATTGAATATCTAATTCGGGTCCAGTGTCAGTTGTTTCCACAAACCTCTCTGTGTCCTTTTGCCTTGATCACATGACCTACACATTCTAAGATGTCACAGTAAATTTCATCTCTCTTGCCTATTGCATCACTGATTCTGAAATGTATAAATATGTCTGGCTGACAGCTCTTCACCTAACGAAAGAATCCACCAAAGCTGCTGATATTAAATCTCGCCTGTAGTACGATACCAGAGCTCCACCTTTATTATTAATATTATTTGTTATTATTAACTATTTTACTGGACAGACGAACAAGACGCACAAGGAGCCAAACGTCTCCCCTCATCTTTACTGCCATGCTGTGAGGGCCCAGAACTCTGTGTGGGTGTTGGAGCAGATGTGCAGTGTAGATATATTTGGCTGGGAAGAAGAAGCCCATCAGCAGACCTACACTCCTTCTGAGGCACTTCTGAGTGCACAAGCCAGTGTTCACCCTTACGCCAGTCCCAAGCCTGGATAAATGCACAGAGTAGCAACAGGAAGGGCATCCGGCGTAAAACTTTTGCCAAAATTGTTATGCAAATGATCAAAACAAATTCCATACCAGATCGGTCGAGGCCCGGGTTAACAACGACCGCCATCAGTGCTGTTAACAAACAGGGTGCTGGTGGAACTTGGACTACTGTTGGTCGAAGAAGAGGCGGGAGGCGTGTCCGTAGGCAGAGAGAGAGAGAGAGGAGGAAAGGCATGAGTCTAGGACCGAGAGGAGAGACATTGATTGGAACTATGGCAGGAAAAGGTAGAGAGCTGGCTGACATGATGCAGAGGAGGAAAGTGGACATACTGTGTGTTCAGGAGACCAGGTGGAAAGGTAGCAGGGCTAGAAGCTTAGGATCAGGGTTTAAGCTGTTTCATCATGGTGTGGATGGGAAGAGAAATGGAGGAGGAGTCATCTTGAAGGAGGAGTTTGTCAGGAATGTTCTAGAAGTGAAAAGAGTGTCAGACAGAGTGATGAGTCTCAAGTTAGAAATTGAAGGCATTATGTTCAGTGTTGTTAGTGCTTATGCCCCACAGGCAGGATGTGAGCTAGAAGAGATGGAGAGATTCTGGAGTGAGTTAGATGAAGTGATGCAGAGTACCACCAGAGGTGAAAGAGTGATCATTGGTGCAGACTTCAATGGACATGTTGCTGCAGTCTCTGTGTAGCGGCACCTCCGGGAGTGACAAAGGCTAAGGGAGACACCCCTACATAAAATCCGGAGTGGAGCCCTGACGGCGGTTGGTCCCTGCGTAGCGGCACCTCCCAGCAACTCCTGCAGCAAAATTGGTACCAACTGTATTCGCTAGCCCCTTCCGTTGGACACTCCCAGCTCAGCCGAGAAGGGGGATCTGTCGACTGGGCATCTCAGTTCCTCCACAACTTCGCCCTGGCCTGTGCCCTGGAGAGGTCACTCCAGAGTCGCCTTCTGCGGCAGCTCAACACGGGGAGATGCAGTAAACTGGTTAAAAGCCCAGGGCTCATTGGTGTAAGCTCGGGCACCTAGGGCTATCTCCCGACGGTGGGAGGGATCATCGAATCCCACTGGCCAGCTACCGTCCGCCATTAGCTGGGCAGCCCCCAGCCAGTAAGGTGCTGGCCCGCCACAGTCCACTTACTTCAATGGGCGCTTTTAAGTGTAGGCCAAAAGCCGAAGCACGGACTGGAAACACTGTACCAGGCATAACAAGAAACTAAAGCAGCCAGTGCCGAGTCTGGCACAACCTGGAACGTCAGAACAATGTTCTGGTCTCTCTGACAATCTCCAGCAAATCAACAACACCAGGAAAACTGCCATCAACGACCGCGAGCTGAGGATGCTCAACATTGACATTGCAGGACTGCAAGAGGGCGACTCCCAGGCAGCCTGAAGGTGGCCTGTATGCTCTTCTGGCAGGGACAAGAGCCTGATGAGTATCGCCTATATGACGTTGGATTCACTGTGCAAAACTCCTTTGTGTCCTTTGTTGAACCACCGTCCCCAGGCACTCCGCGAGTCCTCTCTCTCTCTCACAACCTCCTCTGGACCAGTTATCATTAATGCCTATGCACCGATGCTTTGCTCTCCAGTTGAAGTGAAGGACGCATTCTATGATGCGCTCGAAGCCAGGATCCAGCAGATCCCTGCCAAGGAGCACCTGTTTCTACTCAGCGACTTTAACACACGGATACGGGAAGATCATGACTCCCGACCCCTGCTGCATTGGCCGCTTTGGCATTGGCAAGCTCAATGAGAACAGCTAACGCCTTCTTGAAGTCTGCTCTTTTCATGACCTCTGTCTGACCAACACAGTCTTCTCCTCCACCGAGTCCTGCCACCGAGTGTCCTGGAGACACCCAAGGTCTCGCCACTGGCATCAGCTGGACTTCGTTATCACCAGGAGATCTTTGCTGAACCAAGTGCTGGTCACACGCAGTTTCCACAGCACTGACTGTGACACCGACCATTCCCTGGTGACCACCAAGGTACATCTCTGTCTCAAACATGTCAACCGCTCCAAGCAGAAACCCCGGCCCCACATCAACACAGCTATGATTGCAGTGCCTGAACTACTGGAATGGATGTGCAATTACATTTAATTCTAATACAATATGGTTAAAAAAAACATGTTCCCCAGGGTCAAACGTGGCCCCTCTGGAATCTCACTGCGTCCCCCAAGGGGGCAGCGCCCCACTATTTGAAAAGCACTTAGTTACTGTGTTGTCACGAAGAGGCATTGCAGGAGTCTTGATGGTAGAGAGGCTATGTACTGGCAGAGGGGCCACGTATGACCCATTGGAACATGCTTTTCTGCCATACTGTACTAGCAGTTAGAAGCTGCTGCACAAGACGCGTCACACCACCTTGTGGCAGTAACCACCAACACACAATTAATTAATTGCAATGAATCCCCATTTATTAATACTTCTATAAAAACCCAAAGAATTACAGAAACGCTGAATTATATTCAGGGCAGTAGGAACTTTAAAGGAATATTTTTAAATAAAAAAAATTGGGCCTCTTGGCTGATGAAAACAAATGTCCGTTTATAATTTACTGGCCATCGTCATCCTTTTGAGCTGATTCTCAATGACCAGGCATGCAACATACACACAACTGCCAAGTGCATGGATAAATTGATCAAACCCAAAAGAAATCATCTTCAAACTTTTATTTTAGTAAAAGAAAATAAAGAAAATACAGAAAATACAGCACGGAGTGTAAAAAGGCAGTAAACAGATTTTAACCATGCGAACACCACCAACTGATCAGTAAATACCGCATGCAGTCAGCAGGGGGAGCAGCTCCACATGCATTCGGTACTACAGCGACGCATGAAACCGACACCTGGTGGTCAACTCAGGTGTGCAGCAGGTAACGTGAGAGCGTGTGCGTGTGTGTGTGTGTGAGAGAGAGAGAGAGAGGGAGAGAACCATCAAACTGCATCCATTTCATTAAAAAATATATCTAGGAGCATTTGGAGTAATGTAGTGCTCTGTATTTATTTCTCCAGTGCACTAACTGGGTTATCGAAGGCGGGCCATGTCTGTCACTGTCTATGGTGAGAGGTTGATGTAAAAGAACCATTGCTGACTTTCGTAAAGAGGAGCTGCAAAGCCGTCAGCGTGTTTCTGTCCCTCGCTAAAGGGTTGTGTCAGGAAGGGCGAATCATTCGAGTGGTGACGTCTGATAAAGGGGAAAAGCCGAAAGGAAATCTCTCTCTGTGTTATGTATTTATTTAAAAAAATAATAAAAACTCCTAAGGCACTGGTGAACATGCTGGTGTGAATTCAGTGGGGCGACACTAAGGTAATAAATAACCTTCCCTTATTCCCCCATGATAAGCTCATAAACCGTGACACTGCTGAAGACTCGGGAAACCCAGAGAGCTGCCTCTGCTGTAATCTACCAACTGCAATAAACATTCATTTACCTGCCAAACATCTTAATCCTACTAGGGGCGAGAAGAGGCTGGCACCTATCTCAGCCAACTCTGGGTGAAGGTAGGGCGCACCATGAACAGTCTGGCCAAACCATCGCAAGGCAACACACGCACACACCTAATTAGGGGAAATTTGGAACGGCCAATAATCCTCATGGAAATGTCTTTCGACTGCCAGAGGAAACCAGATGAAACCCACAAACTTCACACAGGAACGCCCTCACCAAGGCCGCGAATCGAACCCAGGACCTCGTTGTTGTGAGGCACATGTGCTAAAGGCTGCACAACTGTGCCACAGTGTTCAGTAAACATTTCAGGAATAAACACAGCTGCGACTCCCACGGACCGAGGGAAGAGACTAATGAAGAGTACAAGTGGAGATGAAAAGGAAATGATGTCACAGCGAGGGGGCGGAATTTGAAGATTTATAAAATGGGTTGTATTTCTTGGGGGCTGAGGTTAAGGAGGACGAGGAGGAGAAGTGGGCCATTGGTGTCTTAATGGTTTTGGCTCTGGATTACTAATCTGAAGTTTGGGGTTTCAAGCCCCAGTGTCATCAAGATGCCTCGGAGCCCTTGAGTGAGGCCCCTAACCCTCAGTTGTACGAAAAAAAAAAAGTAAATGCAAGTCATTGTGGATAATAAAAGAGTCCGCCAAGTACCATTAATGTAAATTTAGGAGAATACACAAAAACACACTGGACCCAAATAAAGATTTAAGAGAACGATAACAACCACAATCCCAGGTCCAGTCCAATTATCCCATTCCCTCAAGTACCCCAATCGTGCACTACCCCCATTCTCCGAGTAGCCCCCCCGAGTATACAGACATATGTCAGAAGGTCCTCCCCAGGGAAATGATTGTTGTTTTCATACCTGAATAAATGATCATTTTACTCCAATTCATAATTAAAGAAATGTCATTAATGCGAATAATTTCTAATGTTTTTCATATCCGTAATGTATTCGAGATTTTTATTATTATTACTATTTCCAGCACAACAGCAGGATTTTATCACAACCTTCTGTCTTCCCTCATCTTAACTTTCATGCTGTATGATCACTGAGCCCTTGCGAGTGCGACAACAGAGAGACAGAGAGAGGACAGGTGAGGGGGGGACGGGGCAGCTGGAGGTCGAAGTTCTTGTCACTTCCTGTTCTGGCAGTAGTCTGTGTATTTAATGCAGGCATCGTGCATGTTCTTCAGGAAGCCTGGAACTGCCGTCTGCACAGAAAAACCAGTGCCAGGAACTGTTCTCAATCCGAGTCCACAGGATTTTATATCGAAATACATTTCAATCCTGAACAGCCTCACCTTTGCTGCCCAGTTGAGGATGCGCACTGGGATGTTCCCTCCAGGGTTGTCAAAGTAGCTCATGAAGACTAAAAGAAGGAAAAACAGTGAGTGTGCATGTGACAGTGTGTGCGTGTGTGAGAGAGTGCGTGAGAGAAAGACAGGGAGTGAGTGTGTAAATGTGTGTGTGTGTGTGTGTGAGAGAGAGAGAGAGAGAGAGAGCATG
>CM045731.1:71871416-71926416 GCA_024760905.1 Plotosus lineatus
TTTGAAATGTCTTTGAATTCTCTGAATTGCTCAGTGAAGCCTGAACTACACGTTCTGTCCATTTCTCGGTTCTTTAATTGTAAAAATGGATCCCCGGGGGCTGTTTACGAGGCTTGTTGAGATTTTAGGCGTGTCATTTTGAACATTCACTGTACACTTACCTCACCCACAGTTCTACCCTTAAGATCAGATCAGAGCAGATCAGTCTTTATTATCCTGGAGGAAATTTACAAGCCTTTTTTTTAAAAAAAAATCCACCAACAATCATTCTGAGCTGCTGTAGTGTAAACACACATAAAAGAGGACACAGTACTGTCTCCAATAGTTCTAATAACTATTTTAAAAAGTTTCTCCTGTGTGGAACAGTTTATAATAATTCCAATCTATCTGCTCCAGTCGCAAAGTAGCAGAAAGCTGTCAATCAAGTATAGTTATTAGAATATTAGGCCACGCCCAGCGGAATAGCGCTTTAGTTAAATCTGATGAAAAGCTTATAATTAAAACTGAATTATTATTAATATTATTATTATTATTATTATTATTACTATTATTATTATTATTATGGAGAAAATCTACAATTTACGCGCATTTATATATTATTTATACGCGGTCCCGCCCCCTTCTCTTCGGCATCTCTCTCTCTCTCTCTCTCTCTCTCTGCAGGAGAATCACTCAGCACGAGCAGCCGAACGGACTCTTGACTCCATCCGGATTATTTCCTTCCTTCCTTCATCATCATCATCATCATCTGCTTGTTTGGGGTTAAAGGCATTAAATCCACTTTTCTGATTTCAAATTCACTTTCTCATTTAAACTCCACGAGACGGGATGGAAAATGAGCGCGAGGTAAGGTGTGTGTGTGTGTGTGTGTGTGTGTGTGTGTGTGTGTGTATTGTACTTGTACTTATTTCTATATCTTTGTCGATCTCCACCCGACAAAATGTTAAAACATTATTTCAAGTTCAAACTGAATCCAATTGAATTAAAAATGGATTAAAACTGAATTAAAGTCAACCAGCAACAGGAGAGCAGCTGGGAATCGAACCTCACTTTTCTTTGTGTTGCTTTATAAACACAGTGATCGAGTTAGAAAAGTAAAGCACATGTTCCCATCGTCCTGCTCTCAGAAAATAATAAACAATAACAAACATACAAGTTTGCGCAAAGTTGTACAAAAGAATGAACAGTTTAGTTGAGGATGAAATGTCCTCGTGTCCCTGTACAGTAAACTCATGCAATCCAGAAGCAACCATTACACAATAACCTCCTCCCAATCCACAGAGGAGGAACATCTCATACTAAAGGCTTTTAAACTCAATTTACTGTATGCACTATGTATATTTATTTATATCTCCCAGATGGTATAGTTGTTTTTATTTATTTATATATATATATATATATATATATATATGTGTGTGTGTGTGCACAGTAGACTAATTGGCTGTTTCAGATTGCAGTGTGTGTGTGTGTTTTGGCCCTGCGATGGCCCGGTGAACTGTTCAGGGTTTACCCTGCCTTCACCCAGTGTCAGCTGAGATGAGCTCCAGTCTTCCTGAGACCCTGATAGGATTGAGTTGTCTGGTGAATGAGGGTGTGAGTAAGCAAATGAATGAATATATATATATATATATATATATATATAAACTCCATATATAAATAATAGACTTTCTACCCAGACCCTTTAGATGGGAGCTGCGTGCTCAGTCAGGATCCACTTCCAGTGTAATGTAGTGAAGGACCATTTCTATTCTTCTGATCATTTCTCTGTGGTGTTCTGTTTGTTGTTAAGGTTTTCGTGCTGATTCAGGTTTATATAATACTAAAGTAAACAAAAGGAACTGGTCATTATTACTATGATAGCTTTAAATATTTCCTTTAAATATTTAATGTCTTTTTTCTACGCTTCATGAAATCTGGATGCGTTCTTCAAAGATGATTTTATAAACTGAAATAGTAAATGAAGATAGTCATGAAAAATAAATATTTGAAAGACCTGTCCTGTTAAAGTCATAATAATAATAATAATAATAATAATAATAATAATAATACTGTAAAACTAATGTATTGGGGTTTTTTTGTTAAGAAATGGCTTATTCAGCAATCACTTGGACTTGTGTGTTAAGCGCTGCAGGTCAGATTAGAGCTTTGACTTTTTCGGTCCTTTGTAAAGGGTGATTACATTGATGAGGTGTTTATTGTCGGTTTCTTACTCAGACAGCTGATAATATAACAGCAGTTAACCTGCATGTTATAATTATAAAATGTTACTGCAGTAGGATTGCTGTGTGGCAGGGGTGGCCGGGTGGTAAAGGGCGCTGGATGGCTGATTCTAAGGGAGATTGTCACTGCCCCCCCCCCCCCCTCCCCCCAGTGCAGCTAACTGGGTTATCAAAGGCAGGCCATGTCGCTCACTGTCTATGATGAGAGGCATTTAAAAGAACCATTGCTGACTTTCGTAGAGTTGTGTAGCTGTCAGCATGTTTCTGCCCCTTGCTAAAGGGTTGCGTCAGGAAGGGCATCCAATGTAAAAACCTACGCCAAATCAATCATGCAGATCAGATGATTCGCTGTGGTGACCCTGAAAAAGGGATAAATCCGAAAGTAAGACTACAGTAGGATCGTTGTATCCGCCCTCTCAAACCTGCGCTTTCAGTTATTCTCAGTTTGTGATGAGTTTCAGTCAATTTATTCAAAACTCTTTTTTTTTTTTTTTCGCAGCTCTTTGGAATTCAGGGTGTAGCCTACTGAAGACGACACTGTTAAACTGCAATGCAAGAAAATACTGTGAAAGACATCATGACGGTCCCTGAGTGCCCTTCTCTCATCGTTAAAGCCAACAACAACAACAAAAATGATCCACCACCCTCAGTGTCCATCCCTCTGGTGAACGACAGTCCTCTGACTGCAGCAACAGGTGGCACCGAGCTCTCTTGCTTCCGCTGTACTCTTCCCTTTAGCGTGGTGGTGCTGATCGCCGGCATTGTGGTCACAGCCGTCGCTTATAGTCTTAACTCTCATGGCTCTACCATTTCCCACTTTGGCCTGGCACTGCTGTCAGCTGGTGTGGCTCTGCTCGGACTCAGCGCCGCCTGCTGGAAGCTCCGCAGAGAGAAGAAGAAGGAGGAGCGTAGACGGGAGAGCCAGGCCGCGTTGGTCACCAACCACAGGATCGTGTAACAACTTGATGGTGGATGTTCAGAACGTCTTGGAGTTTTAACGGAATGTGACTGCTGGTCAGAGAAAGAATATTAAAAAAAACACAGAAGCATCGTCACCACTTCAGAGCTTTAGAACCTTGCCTTCCCGAAGAAACTCACCAAGAATATTTCCATTTCAGTGGATTTCAACTCATCAAACTTTTCACTCGTAACCTGAGACTCAAGACTCGAGAGGATGCCAAGTGACAGGACCATGTGTGTTACACTCAGGATAAGTCTGACTTTAATAAAATAAAAATAAGAGTTGCAGGAAGATCTTCTGAAGTCTACAGATCCAGAGAATCAGGAAAAGGTTCTCAAACTGCAGGAGCATCTTTAACTCTCTCTGGCCTTAGGATTCGGACCTTCAGGTTCTAATGCGCACGGTATAAGTTCAGTTGTCTTGCTTATCATCCAGCGTACTTTTCACTTCAAGCCTTTTATTCCAGATGTCTGGACTGGGCTCTATAAAAAGGGTGAGAGTGCCAGAAACACTTTTCTCAGGTGATTGTAGACACCTCAGAGTATCAGGAGTACCTTCTTTCTATGATTACAGACTCAGAGCGTCAAGGAGAAACTCTTCAAACCCACAGGAGAATCTTCAGACTCTCCAGCTTCTTGCTCAAAGAGATTTACCGAAAGTCCGCAACAGTCGGTGCACAGACTCGCCAGATAAACGTTTTAGATATGGACTCTTCACTATGTGTCTTTGCTTCACGTCTTCAGACTATACGGGGTTTTGAGACATTATTGCCCTGATGTTTGCAGACCCTCAGGACTAACAGGGGTGTGTTCCTTAAGACTTCAGGCCAGAAAGTCCTGAAAAAGATTCAGAAATTACAGGAGCATTTTCTCGAAGGATTTCATACTTCTGACTCTTCAGACGTTTAACTTCTTACCAGTTGTAACTGTTTTCTGAATAAACTCTCAGTACCTGTTGGATAGTTGGAACAGACTCATCAGATTTAAATGTTTTGGATTTGGTCTCTTGGGACTTGTTAGGACAACCAGGAACCTTCTTCTAAAATACTCCGCTGTGTCTAAATTCCACTTCCACTCTTAATTCTAAATCTCTAGAGAATTAGGAGCATCTTCTCATGATGTTATCATTGGATGCTTTTGATGCTTTTTACTGATTCAGTTGTGAAAACAATTAACAAAAACTTTTTTCGACTTCAGACATGTTCTTATGGGGCGGCATGATGGTGTAGGGCATAGCACAGCTGCCTCACAACAGGAAGATCCTGGGTTCAAATCCTGGGCTTGGTGAGGGCATTTCCATGTGGAGTTTGCATGCTCTCCCTCTGATTCTGTGAGTTTCTTCTGGGTTCTCTGGTTTTCTTCCACAGTCCAAAAATATGCACATTAGGATAATTGGCTGTTCCAAATTGGCCTTAGGTGTGAGTGTGGGTATTAATGGTTGTGTGCATGTGTGTGCGTGTGTGTGTGTGCTGGCCCTGTGAGACTGGCGAGCTGTTCAGGGTGTACTCCACCTTTGCCCAGAGTGCAGTAAGATAGGCTCCAGCCTCCCTGCAACCATAATTAGGATTGAAACTTGTTTGGATCGATCGAGAATTTTTTTTTTTTTACCCTCCTTGCCTGAAATCTTTTTATCCCAGGAGTGAACAAGTCAAGCAACATTTTCAAAAGAAAACTGAAACCATAAAAGGAGAGTCGTGGCTTAGGAGGAGATGGACGTCACCCTCCGGGTGCAGCTGGGTAATGATATTACACCATGAGCTCCAACTCTTCAGGTCTGAAGTTTCCGTATTTGGAGTTTGTGCTCAGTGTTGTATGCTGTGAAACGAGAATATTACTCATGATCCTGGAGAAAGTGAAACCCGATACACTTCACTGGAACAGAACCGCAGTCAAGCTCTGTTTTCCCAATCAAACATCCAGCTAAGATGAAAACCAGAACCTACAGCGGAGGTTTGTATCGGTGCTGATCTATGTAGGGTGGTTGATGTATGAAGGGTTACAGAGGTGAGGAAGGCATTTCTGAACAGACACAGCTGTTTCCAGATGTTGACGAGTTGCTGGACGTTGACCTCAAGGTCCTTCATCACAAAACTCAATTGACTGCAGCGCCTTTTTACTTTGAAGTGGAACTGTGGGATTTTTTCAGGATTTTTATATCTTCCTTCCCTTCACTCTTGTAGTCCCCCACCCCACGCCCTCGCTCCCTCACCCCCCCCCCCCCCATTACAGATTGCTTGCATATGTTTAACTGGGCAGAAAGCCAGACTGTGAGCATCAGGATGAAGATGAATAGCTGCAAAAAGAGGAAGCAACACATTCATTCACCTCTCCCTCCTCCTCACCTTCCTCCTCTCTTTCTTTCTTTCTCCTGTTATCTTTCGAACTGGATCCCTCTGGCACTTTTTCTTCACGGTACTTATAAACACTATCATATGATGGTATGGAAGTGATTGAAGGACTTTATTATTTTCTACATTTATCTTAAGACTCTTATAGCCACGTGACTCAGGGCACAAGACCGTGCCTTTCAGAGACGTCGCATCTTATAAGACGTGACCATAACTTATGTGAATAAGTATAACTTTCGATAACTCATGTTCTATAATATCAGTATTGACTGTGAACAGTGTTTCCTTGATGTGGGACTCTGCTGAGTATCCAAACTGTGTTTATCTTCTGAAGTATTCAATAAATAAATACATACAGTTGTACAATTGATAAAGTTTCCCAGCTGACTCACTCCACGCTCAAGACTGAAAATAAAATAAATAAATTGATTGAGAAATAGATAGAGATGTGTATGTTCCAACCTGGTTTTATATATAATATATATATATATATATATATATATATATATATATATACACACACACACACACACTGTACTGTATATAAATGTGTGTACAGATGCTCCCCGACTTGCGTTCATTCATTTTACGTAGTTTTCAATTTTACATTTAAAAAAAAAGTCAAATTTTGAGTTTAGCTGTTTGTAGTATGAGATGTACCAAGGTAGTACACTGACATAATGACACAATGATGCTGCATCCATTGTTTACAAACAACAGACTGAACGTGCCTCTCCTTCCCAGTTCAGTTACCCTTGTGTTAAGACGTCGTCTCTGTGATCTTTGTGTTTACACTGTTTTGTGGACTTTTGTAACCCTAAGCAAATATGGTTGGTCAGAAGCGTAAGCCGACTCGTGATGGTGATAATCAGAAAAAGCGGCAAGCCATCTCGTTAGAAACGAAGATGGCTATTATCAAGAAAATTGATGCTGGTAAAAATACGTGAAATGTTGCACGTTTCTTCCAAATGGCTCCGTCGACCATCGGAACCATTTACAAGCAGAAAGATTGCATCACAGAGCATGTTCGATACTGCATTTGATGAGTGAATTTGATTAAAATTTATCTATTTGAAATTATTTTGCTTGAATTTAATTTATTTGAAATTAATGTTGATATTATTTGATATTATTTTACAATGTTATGTTTATAATAATTGATTTAGGGGTGTTTTATGAGATACGGTAATGGTATTTATGGATGTATAGTACAGTATGAACATCATACGTCATAAGTAACAATTTACGTTCACTTTCAACTTACGTCGGCCGTCCGGAACCGAACTAAAGCGCAAGTTGGTGTGTGTGTGTGTGTGTGTGCATATATATCCCATCCACTTACAAGTTTGTTTAAACTAAAAAAATGATCACAAGCCAAGCCATATAGAGTACTATGTACATTTTTATATATATATTTTTGCTTTTGATTGTATTTGAATCCCAACATTTAAGTTGGGAAAGATCTTGAAGCTAAATATGTGCAAGAGTACATGAGAGAAATAGTAGAAATATAAATAAACAGTGCACAGCATTACTTTATCTCCCGATCACTGATTCTATCACTGCTAAGATATTAAAATTGGGGCATCTGCTAATAAAAATGCCTGTTAGTGATTGGTCAGATGGAGATTAAACAGGGCAGGTTCTTTGTGTTGTATGTTGTGCACAGTGAAAATAACTCCGACGTTGATCTGTATTTTTAGCTCGCATGTGCGTCTAACAGTGTCACCAGACACGACAACACAACACTCTGCTTGCGTCAGAGAGGCACCTACAACGCATTCTGGCACTTCTGATAGCAAATACTTCCCTCCCAACCTCCCCCTCCCCCTAAATACACACCTTCACCACTCCTGAGGATTGTGGGATATGTGTATTAGAAACACGTTCATGTAGTCAGGATGTTAAACACAATATTATCACAACATTCATCACAGGAACAATCGATAATCACGTGTGTTCCCCCATCACGTTGCTGGGAGTTCTGGGTAATGGTTTCAGAGGGTAGGTCTGGCATGTGGCATGATGTATTTTTGTATTGGTCTCTTCAAGAAAGAGGTAGAAGAGTGGCAGGTCTGGGGCAAGAACAGATAACTGTGTATGTGATGTTAAAGGAGAATAAAACCCGAAACACATCCTGGATGTGCGGTTGGGCAGTGGTCCCCAAGCTTTTTATCACCGTGGACTGGTCAACGCTTGACAATTTTACCGCAGACCGGGGGGGTTGCATAGGTTGTTTATAATATAAAAAAATCATCTGTTGCAATGCACCTGTAACTCCAGTAACTCTTGGTATTTTCTTTTAAATGCAGCTTTCTTTTTGCAGACAGTCTTTGACCTGTTTCTGTCTCATTTTGCGAGGGCCAGTCTAGCTTGCATTGCTGATACAGGATAAATATGCCCCAAAGAGTCAAGCACGGAAGTTAGGCGAGGGTGGAAGTGATTGTCTTTCAAAATAAGACACCCAGAAGCAAAAACATATATTTATATATATTTTAATCATGATTATTCATTCTTTGTGGCCCGGTAAAAAAATTATCCATGGACCGGTACCAGTCCGGTACCGGTAGTTGGGGACCTTTGTTTTAAAGAACAGTAATCCATCCTGCTGTTAGTTATGTTCTTGTATCTGCACCACATGGAGCATTGTGTTTGTTCCTGAACCTTCTCTGGGCTTGTGGGTTTTTGTTTTTTGAATATACTGTATTAATTCCATGAGGGAAATTACTTCCAATGGAATTTCACCCATCCAAAGCGAGCACACACATGTAAAACAGTGAGCACAAACACACTCCGAGCAGTGAGGTGCCATACACATTGGGAGCACCCAGAACGCAGTTAGGTTTAATGTGGATGGGGGGGGGGGGGGTGCAGCCTTTCTGTCCCAAAGCCACTTCATTGACCTTTAGTCTACGGAGTCCCATGGCCCATGCTCTGTGTGTTAGATTTAAGGAACTATACACAACAGTATTACTTGATCAATAAACCTGAAATCAGATCCATTGCGTGAACTCTAAAACTAAAAAAGCATTATTCTAAGATTTTCTCTTTCATTGAATTATCTGAGCAGGATGAGCTGAACTTTATGGAGAGTCAGTAAGCGTGCTAAACGTCAAGGCCGGGAGGGGAGAAGATGAAGAAACAACAGAGCGTCCTGAAACCTCTGGCTCACTTATTATTGAGAAATCCGATCTCAAGTATCAGATGTTACATTAAAGTAAACAGGACCAACTTGTGCAGCCTTGCACCACTGAGGAGCAGCAGGGGGTTAGAGAGCTGTGTGTGTGTGTGTGTGTGTGTGTGTGTGTGTGTATGTGTGCACGCACATCTGGTTTGTGGATACATGTGTTGTAATGTTGTAAATCAGGCTCATAAGAGCAGGAAGGAGATTTTGAGGCTAAGAGTCCAGTAGGAGCAAGGAGACATTGAGAGAGGGAGACAGTTTTTATGGCATGAGACAGTTCAGGTGACATAACATAGACAGTCAATGAGACAGATTATAATTGGTCTGTTGGGTCTAGAGATGTGAGACAAAGTGTAGAAAGTCAAGTCTGAAGCAAGAAAGCAGGTTTAAATGAGTTCAACTGACCTGAAGCAGTGAGACAGGTCGGCAGTGCAGGGAAAGGGTAGAAGCAGTGAGACAGACTGAAACCATTGAGACAGGCTTATAGCAGTAATACAGAATTGAAGCAGTGAGGCAGGTGCAAGGTACTGAGAACAAAACCGAGACTGAGAGGCTGTTTACTGTGAACTGAGAAGAGACAGAAGAGGGAGGTGGAGAAAGTGGAGATGCCCTGGAACAGCATGTTTTCTGGAGCAGAAAGAGATTAGATAGGAAGAACCTGTGGTTGAACTCCAGAGAAATCTGATCCCAGATTCGCTCTCAGACAGGGAGAGTAAACAACCCAATACTGAATAATGCAGTGGCTTCGAAAAACACAGTGGGAAGCCTGACAGCAGCCACCCAGCAGGTGGTCCATCAAAACATCTTCAGGAACTTCCCTCAGTCAGGAAGCATTAAAGCCCAGTCAGAACTCTGAAGGGCGACTAAATATCTTCTCACTGTATCACACCTGTTTTCATACCTAGCTTCACGCCTGTCCCACTGCTTTACCTGAATCGTTTGACGTCTCTCACAGCTTCAAACCAGTTTTGAGACTTATCTTGCTGCTTTACCTCAGCCTATATTGTTGTCTTACTTCTTCACACTTATCTTTATACTCGTAGCAGCTCTACAGTCAGAGATGCTGTTCTAAACATTAATAGAAAAATGAATACCTTCTGACCAATCACAATCTAGAACCAACCAATTCGTCAAGGGCGAATACCACATCACTGCAGTGTAAAGAAGCAATAAAAATCAGTGTGTGTGTGTGTGTGTGTGTGGTGCTAAAGCAGTGGTTCTCAAATAGTAATTTTTTTTTTTTGCCGAATTAGGATAAAGTGTAATTCTACATCCACTACAGCAGGTGGCAGTGGCTTCCTCACTGTCAGAGTGTGCCCAGGAGTAAAATACGAAATGAAGATAATAAACCAACCATGGAAATTTTTAACAGAGACGGAAGGAGAAGCGGAGAGAGACGGAGACGGTGAGAGAAATGAAAGTCTCCCGGAAGTTAAGTCAATGATGAATGATGAAGCGGATGTAGCGCTCGGCTTCACTGTGCTGTGGTGAGAAATGAGGAAAGACCACTGTGTTTACTGTGTCTAAAAACATTGGCAGTGGACAGCATGAACCCAAATAAATTCAGGCGTCACTTAAAGACATCACACCCGGATCACATGATGAGCTGTGTGAGTTTTTTCAGCGAAAACGTGCCGAGTAGTGCCAACAACCATCCCGCTTTGTGAATGCTACTCCAGCAAACCAGTGAGCTCTGTTAGCATCAGATAAGGCAGAGTACCAAACTACTCAGTGCAGCAGAGCTGAGGAACTGATCCGACCTGCAGCACACACGGCTCGGTCATGCTGGATGACGTCACTGCTGTGAAAATAAGTCCAGGTCCCAGTTCAGCATTGATCAGGAGCTGAGAGTTCAGTATCGCGCTTTAAACCCGGCTTCAAAAAGCTGTACACTGCAAACCTGCTCATTATAGCCATTAATCTGGACTTAATCATTTTGATAATAATAATAATAATAATAATAAATGTTTTATTCATTTTTGTTTTGTAGGTTAAAGTGTTTTATATATTGTGCTCCTGAGTTAATATTGCTGATCAATTTGAATTTATTATTACTTATTGATCTTATTTAATTTTATTTTTCAGTATCGAATGGTTTAAATTGTTGGTCAAAAATGTTTACAGTTTAAATAAGGATACTTTTTTATTTCAGGCAAATTGATGCACTTTAAATCTTTTGTTATTCTTTTAAAGTTATTCTTTGTTGGAAGTTGATCTATATTTCTTCCTTTTTTTGTATTCCATAACGATAATAAGAATTTATTATGTTAATAAGGATACAGTGTATGCAGAGGATTACTTATAATAATTTTTAGACAAATAACACTTTATATGGGGGGATATTTTCCTCTTCCTGGGGGGGCAACAGAAAATAATGGAGAAACATTGTGCTAAAGAGAAGTTTAAGTTGAATTTCCAGCTGTCTGGTGTTTAACACATTTTAAATCTCCAGCAGCTGGAAATTCACACACACCACTGTCACACGTCTACACACACACACACACACACACACACGTCTCCCACCCCCTCACATACACACTTAAATACATGTTGGAGATCTCCTTAAGTTTCTCTCTCTAAACATGTACGAGTCATCTGTTGGATATGATCTTCAAATTCCCTGTGTGTGTGTGTGTGTGTGAAAATGTGTGAGGGTCAGGGTGGGGTCAGCAGGGTCAGCCTGAGGTGCACAGGGAGGTTTTTTCCTTCCTGAGAGCCTCTGTGTGTGTTTGGCCTGTCGCTCTTCTTCTGGGTGTGGGAACACGTCTCCTCCCTGAACTCCCAACTTCCTTTAGTCAAGGACACACACACACACACACACACACACACACAGGGGGGGGGGGGGGGGGGAAACGACACACCGAACAACCAAAATTCAATTCACTCAAGTTCAATCGCATAAACCCAGTAGTGGGTTATTAATCCGAAGGTCAGCGGTTCAATCCCCACTGTCACCGTTGTCGAGTCCTTGACAAGACCCTTAACCCTCAATTGCTCAAGTTGTATAAAAATGATAATTGTAAGTCGCTCTGGATGAGAGTGTCCGCCAAATGCTGTAGATTTATTCACATTCAGTCTGTGATGTTATGCCTTCATGCATGCTCTCCGATTTCTCACAGTTCTGTTGATTTCTGAAATCTGATTGGCCGAGATGTTTTGATGAATTTTCTTAAACTGCAGCATTGACAGCATCACTGTGGTGCAGTGGTTAGCACAACTGCTTCACAACAATATGGCCCTGGTCTTGGCGAGGGTATTTCTTTGTACAGTAGAGTTCGTATGTTCTCCCCATACTTCCTTGGCTTTCCTCCAGGTACTCTGGTTACTTCCCACAGTCCAAACACATTCACATGATGCTATTTGACTGTTTCAGATCTCCCCTAGGTGCGAGTGTGAATGGTTGTGTGTGTGTTGGCCATGTAAGGGTCAACAGTTCAGGGTGTTCTCTGCCTTTGCCCTGTGTTGGCTGAGATAGGCATCACTCTCCCAGCGACCCTAATAGTGGAATTAAGTGGTTTGGAAAATGAGTGTGCGAGAGAGTGAGCAGTGCTGACAATAATTCAACTCCAAGCATTAGCTATGGCAACACCGTACTTTTCCTACAGTATTAATGCAAAGTAAGGGAGAGGATGTCGCATCTTACTTGTGGATCAGTGTCTGTGGTAGAAGTGGAATTAAACACTTGTGTTGGTTTATAGAAATAATCAGCTTTGATGTGGTAACTGCACCCCGATTCATCACACCACACCCGAACCCATTCATACTTTCCATATGGCCAAGAATCATGCGCCACAACCAGTGGGCCTTATCATGGGACTGTGGGATGAGCCACCGATGGAACCGTCAATTAGCCGAACATGCACATCTTTGGACAGTTGGAGGAAACCAGTCTAGACCCATGTAAGCACAGGGAGAACATGCAAACTCCACTCCGAAACGCCCTCGCCCAGCCCAGGACTGCTCTTGATACAGGGTGGACATACCGACCACTACGTCCTTGCACCTTGATTCCAACAAGAATCAGAAAGCAAATGTTTTAACATGTTAAATGGACTAAAGTGCAAATCTGAGCTTGGCGACTTTTCAGAGGTTTTAGCACTGACATGAATGAAAAGCCGCCGCGAAGTAGTGACTTCCTTTTACATCATCACTCTGAGCTCGAGCACTTCCCTCTTCCTGTCCAAAACCCTCTCCAATTATTTCTATTATCTGTCCTCTGAAAACTGGACAAAGGTCTAAACCTGAGCGAACGGGACGATAGAGATAATCCGCTAATGAAGGAAAGGACAGGAGGAAACGACACATCAGGAATCGAGGCTCTTCAATTAAAAAACAAAGAACGAGCATGAGGAAAGCAGGAGAGAAATCGTCCATCGGTAGCCTGTTGAGGAGCCATCAAAACACAGAGGGAGGGTGGAGCCCATCTCAGCCAGCTCTAGGCGAGGGAGGAATACAGCCTGAACATCGTTCCAGACCATCGGAGGACCAACACACACACACACACACACACACACACACACACACACACACACACACACACACACACAACCATTCACACACACAATCACACCTAGGAGTGATTTGGAACAGCTTCTGTGTGTGTCTTTGGACTGTCTGAGAAAACTGGAATACCCAGAGGAAATTCCCACAAGCACCAAGCACAGAGAGCACATGCAAGCTCCGCAGAGAGATGCCCTCACCGTGACCGGGACTCGAACCCTGGGGAGGGTCTACCGAAACATAATCTATCATGTGATCTGGTAATGAGCAGGATGATGTCCAGTACAGTAAATTAGCACTGACAGACTGATTCAAGATTCTCTGCTTGGTGTCCAAAAGGACCAGAACCAGAACCCTCTGACAGAGAAAAAAAATACAAAATGGACCCAAACAGAGGCTCTTTGTTCACATACCCAGGCTTTCCGCTCAAGGGCTCAACAGGGCTATGGTGCAAACCTGAGATTTAACTTTCCAGCCTTGTGGGAATCAGAACCTGGAGTAACCCGGGGCCAGTGGGCAGTTAATGTATAGTTTGTCATAAATCCGTAACAACAAAACTCTCGCCTTGTGCTTTTATTGTTTCCTTCCTGGAATTTGTCGTCGTTTTAATATGAAACACTCTGTCTGACCCTCATACAAAACATATCTGCATCAAATTAGAGCGGAAAGCACACTACTAAGTCCCTCTCCTCGCGTGTGTGTGTGGTGTGTGCGTGTGACGGTGTGAGTGTGTGTGTGAGTGTGTGAATGTGTGTGTGTGTGTGTGTGTGAGCTTTTGTTCAGCTGGTTTTGGTAAAGAGATCCTGATGAGGAAAGCATAACAAAACGCAAAGGCCTTTTTCTTTTTTTTTGACGCAGGGAACTCCTGGATTTAATTAGCAAAGAGAGTGTGTGTGTGTGTGTGTGTGTGTGTGTGTGTGTGTGTGTGTGAAGTATTGGGTGGAGAAGAACTTTAAGGGAAAGGCTGCATGTCAGTGATGAGGTTTGTGGATGATCTCAGACTCCTGATCATCATCCGCGGACAAGAGGGAGCACAGCGTCACTCAGTCCATGAGCGGCCCAGCAGTAAAGGTTTATGATTTATTGAAATCGTTTGTCTCACACACACACACACACACACACACACACACACACACACACACACACACACACACACACAAACAAAAGCCATCGTTTCTAGCAGAGACGCTTTTCTGCCAACACCCAGTTTGCTTTTAGGTTAAACAATGGTTGCGTAAAAGAAATTACAGTCTCTCTCTATAGCTCTCTCTCACACACACACACACACACACACACACACACACACACATGGTGACTCGACTTGAAATGCATCATGATCCATCAGTAACATCATCAAAAGTCCAGTTCAACAGATTCCAAAAACCACACTGACGCACAAACAGCAAAAAAAAAAAAGGGAGAGAGAGAGAGAGAGAGAGAGAGAGAGAGAGAGAGAGAGAGAGACCAGACACACAAGCGCTGATGCACTGATCGGTTAATCATAACAATGTTACATATTGTGGAAAGAATTAAATGAATAACTTTGTGATACTGCAAAGGGAAAATAATCATAATGGCGTTGTGGGGAGGGTGGAGCCTAATCTCAGGCTACTCTGGACGAGGGTGGGATACACCCTGAACACCTCACCAGTCCATTCTAGGGCAACACGCATAACCATTCACCTAGTGGAGATTTGGAACAGACAATTAATCTAATGTGAATGTCTTTGGACTGTAGGAGGAAACTGGAGTACCCAGAGGAAACCCATGCATAGAGGGGGCATGTAATTCCACACAGAAGCACCCTCGTCTCACCAGGACCCTCGCAATTTTAAGACCTGCACATTAAGCTAAATTTGCTGTTCCAAATGAGCCCTTGGTGTGTGTGTGTGAGTGGTGGTGTGAGTGATGGTGTGAGTGGTGGTGTGTGGGTCTGTGAGTGGTGTGTGTGTGTGTGTGTGTGTGTGTGTGAGTGGTGGTGTGTGGGTCTGTGAGTGGTGGTGTGTGGGTCTGTGAGTGGTGGTGTATGTGTGTGAGTGGTGGTGTGTGTGTGATGGTGTGAGTGGTGGTGTGTGGGTCTGTGAGTGGTGTGTGTGTGTGAGTGGTGGTGTGTGTGTGTGAGTGGTGGTGTGTGTGTCTGTGAGTGGTGGTGTGTGTGAGTGGTGGTGTGTGTGTGTGAGTGGTGGTGTGAGTGTGAGTGGTGGTGTGTGTGAGCGGTGGTGTGTGTGTGTGTGTGAGTGGTGGTGTGTGTGTGTGTGTGTGAGTGGTGGTGTGTGTGTGTGTGTGTGTGTGTGTGTGAGTGGTGGTGTGAGTGTGAGTGGTGGTGTGTGTGTGAGTGGTGGTGTGAGTGCAGTGGCGGTGTGTGTGTGAGTGGTGGTGTGAGTGCGAGTGGTGGTGTGAGTGCGAGTGGTGGTGTGTGTGTGAGTGGTGGTGTGTGTGTGAGTGGTGGTGTGAGTGTGTGTGAGAGGTGGTGTGAGTGTGAGTGGAGGTGTGTGTGTGAGTGGTGGTGTGAGTGGTGGTGTGTGTGTGTGTGTGAGAGGTGGTGTGAGTGTGTCAGTGTTGGACTGTGATGTTCTGGTGAGGGTGAGTCTGGTACGGGTGTACTCTGCCCTTGCCATGAGGCATCTGATATAGGCTCCGGCCTCCCAGTGAGCCTAATAGTAGGATTTAGTGGTTCAGAAAGTGAGATGATTTTTTTAAAGGATTTTGGTTGATGCTGTTCTTGCTGGAGGTTTGAACTCTTCTCGTGCTTGTTAGCATGTTTTATTGTTTATGAATGATGAATGGAGTAGTGTCGATTACATTATACTTGATGTTATGTAATGGTCATTTTGTCCCCTCACAAGCTGCAGCTCCTCTTTCCTGAAGATCTGATTAACTCGGAAAAGTTCCAGCTTTACTTCTGCCCGGGACAAAGTGCTGACACCACACACACAAGTACCAATTCACTCACCCCTTGGGGCAATTCATTCCAGTCGATCTGTCGGCCTGGACACTTTTGGGAGGTTAAGGCAGTTTGAGGAACTGGATGGACAAAACCCACAGAGATACCAGGCAGAAGGCCTAGAGGAAGCCCAAAGAGACGATTCATGGACGTGATGAAGGAGGACATGAAGGCAGTTTGTGTAAGAGAAGAAGATGCAGAGGATAGGGTGAGATGGAGGCAGATGATTCGCTGTGGCGACCCCTGAAGGGAACAGCCGAAAGGAAAAGAAGAAGAAAGAAGACTCATGAGAACGTGAAACATTCAAGCCAGACAGAAACCCGAGCGCAGCATCGAGCCAGGAACCCTGGAGCTGTGAGGTTCCTGAGAAGGAGCCAGAGCACATATTTCATTCTGAATATCCTGAATGAGGATAATACAGTGTGTGTGTGTGTGTGTGTGTGTGTGTGTGTGTGTGTGTGTGTGTGTTCAGGAAGGGCAGTGCCTCCAGACTGTGTGAGAATTTGAACAAAACCAGCGCCACCCCTTTACAGACTGGAACAGTATGAGGCAGGCGGTGATATATATTTGGGAAATGGATGAAAATGGTGAGAAACAGAAGAGAAAACAGAGCACAGGATTAATGACATGACAGCTGAGTCAAAGGTAGATCATAAAAATGCTCCGATCCTGAATTTAGAGGCTCGTTAATCCTCACCCAGGCCTGAATGTTTACTGAATGGATGAAACAGGACTCATAAAAAGCACAATCCTTCATGCTGAGGGACAGAAAGGAGTGTGGCGCAATCTCACCTCCCCCCGATCCCAGTGCTGTCCGTTCCGAGCTAAACACCTCCTCCTCACAATCTTCACACTGCAGAGCTTTAATAAAGAGTGTACTGTTACAGGATCCAGCCAGTGTGGTGTGTTTTGTATTGTGTGTGTCTGTGTGTTGGATTTTTATCAATTACCTGTGATTGATAAGACTCCACTCCCTGCTGAATTACACATGAATCCTGACTCTTTTCAGTGAATCAATTCGTTTGAGTCAGCCAGTAGTAGGAATTGACTCTTTTGCCTTTAAATGGCTCACTCCTTATAACAGCCAACTCAAAGAACTGACTCAAAAACAGACTCGAAGAGTTCACTGACCTGAAAGAGTAGAAAGAAAACGCAGAACTGAGGAGCACCTTCAAAGAGTCAACTCAGGAAACTGACTCAGAGAGTCACACACCAAACAGAGTAGAGTTACAGAGCTGACTCAGAGTCACACTTTATAGAGTCGAGTCAAGGAGTTAAGTTTGTACCAGCATTATTTTGATGAACTTTTGGGATGATAACTGCGAATATATGTGAAGAGCACAGACTTTTATTATCTGCATACCTTCAGGTGTGTTTTTTTCAGGACCCGAGCTGAGGGAAGAGGAGAACTGATCCTCCTCTGACGTCTAACAGAAAGAAACCCAATACAGTGTGAAAGAGATGAACCCGGGTGTGTTTATGGTTTCAGGAGGGAGCCTGGGGGTCAACAGACACACACACACACACACTATAATAATAATAATAATAATAATAATTATAATAATAATAATAATAACAATAATAACAACTTCACTTTATTGCAGAGTAATATTATAATTTATTATGAGTAAATAAAATAAAAAAAGAACTGTCTATTATATATCTATTCGTTAATTCATTCTGCCCTGCGATGGCCTGGCGAGCTCTCCAGGGTGTGCTCTGCTCTCACCCAGAATCCGCTGAGATAGGCGCCAACCTCCTCGCAAACCTGGTTAGGATTAAGTGGTTCATAAAATAAATGAATTAATCAATGAGATAATTAATAAATTAATTAACTGTTATAATTTTTCTCTTTTAGACAGCATGACTGCCCCTTTTGTGAAATAATATTACTATGCTTAAAATACCACATCACTTTCATTTACTCTATAAAGACTTGATTTAAAAGCTCACAGACAGAAAAAAAAAGCTTCACAATAACTAACTAAATAAATACATTTATTTATGAAATAAAAACAGGTTCATTTCAGACCTTGGCAGGGCTGATAAACACCGATCAGCCATAACATTAAAAACAGTATGAGCACTGACACCTCATGTCCTGTCTATTTATAGAAGTTTCTGTAAAGACGCCACTTGGTGGTGCTATGTACACAGTATTAATGATTACAGTGTTCTGTGTTTACTCCCGAGAGGGAGAACCAAACATGGGACATAAAGAATTATAATGAACTCTATCAACTTCTTTTATTAATGTTTATGTCTTGCTGATGCCAACAGAGCTATGTCAAACAGAAATATTTATCATCATCATCATCATTATTATTATTATTATTATTATTATTAGTGGTGATGGTTAGCACACCTACCTCACAGCAAGAACATCCAGCGTTCAAGTCTTGTTTTGAAACGAGGTTTGCATATCCTTCCTATGGGTTTCCACTTGGTACTCTGGTTTCGTCCCACAGTCCAAAACGGTCCATATTGGGCTAACTGGACATTCCATCAAGTCTCTGGATTAACGGGTGATAGAATGCTCAAGGGGTTAAACGCGGAAATCAAAAAGAAACACGAAGCCGCAGGTGTTTTTCAGGCAGATCTTTATTCAAGTCCCATAAGCGCAATGAAAAAGCAAAAAGTTCTCACTAGAACTGGCCAATATAATAAAATCCTTAAAATGCAAGGAAAAAGAAGAAAATAATTAATCAGAGACCCAACTAGGCATGGCTGAGAGCCTGGTCAACAAACAATGAACACTTTCCCACTTCCTGATTTCTTACATAAAACTCGCTGTTCAGAAAACATTAAAAAGGTTCCTGATTTGGTTCCTGAAAGGGTCCCTATGGTGGAAGTATGGAGCATGTCAGTCCTGTGTTGTGCCTGAGAATCTTACCAGAATTACATCTTCTAGAGAGTGTCGTAATTGGTTAATGTGCTGATGACCTCACAGTCTTATCATTCTTCATTATAGGTACAAATCTGGTTTCTACACTGGAAAGAGGTTTGGGATTTAGATTCCAGTGGCCTTCTCTCTCTCTCTCTCTCTCTCTCTCTCTCTCTGTGTGTTCAGGGATGCATGATGATTGGCTAAACAACGTCATGGTCAGAGGATTAAAGGATTGAGAGAGAGAGAGAGAGAGAGAGAGAGAGAGAGAGAGAGAGAGAGAGAGAGATTCAGATAGGGAAACTATTAGAAGACGAGAGAGACTAAAGGAGAGATTAAGAGGAGGGACTGTAAGACAGAGAGATGTGTGACATGCAGAAGCTGAGAAGCAGTGATGAGTGAAAGAGAGGCAGAAGAAGGACATGAGACAAGAGATAAGACGTCAAACTCGTCCCTGAACTCCAATTTTTAATTCGGATCTTTTAGGAAAACAGATAGCAGAAGAGTGTGTACTTTGAGGAAGAGTGTGAGCATTAGCATTTCACTCTACAGGTGTGTGCCTGTCCATCGCTTCCTCATCGTGATGCTGGACGAACTGGAGATCGACCCTGTGACACTCAACCTCATTATCCTGGTCACCAGCTACATTATCCTGCTCCTGGTCTTCCTCATCTCCTGCATGATGTATGACTGTCAAGGCAGGGACCCGATCAAAGAGTATGCTCCTGAGCCAGTACCCGGTACCAACCGCGTACCCGTCCGTCTTGTTGTCATGCAAAACCCGCCCACTTGCTGGGGCTCCAGAATGGTTGCAGAGCCGAGGGAGAAGAGGACCACTGCGGTGTAGAGATGTGAGGGACTTGTTTTTGTTGTGCCATCAGAGGGAAATACTGAATGACTTCCTGGTTACTTAGGATATTTAGATCTCCCCATACATTTAAAACAACAAGAACTTTCCCAAGCATGGACATGTGTGAAAATTTTCGGTCTGAGCTTATTTCCTGCAGCTTTACAAGCTCAGAGTTTTGACATTGATTGTGTAACCAGGCAACAACAGAACATGGCTGATTGTTCAACTATCATATTACATCGCATTGGTGCAGACTATAAAAATGTTAGTACTTGACCTGTGACCAATGGTACACCTTCAGTTTCAGTTTAACTTGCACCTCAGGATGCTATTATTCGCATGATGCCTAGACTCTTGGTGGAGGATCCAATTGAGAGAAGTGAGACTGCTGTTGCTTTGGAGCGGCACTCACAATATTCCCGATATCCATAAACAGTCAATCAACTTCTTCAAAGTGTGCAAAGTTCTATTCCAAATATCTGGAAGAGGGGTGGCAATGTGGTTACCAAGTCTGCCTCACAGCAAGAAGGTTATGGGTTCAAGTCTCAGGCTTGGTGAGGACATTTATGTTTTTCTTCATGATTGGTAGGTTTCCTCCTTGTAGTCCGGTTTTCTTCTACAGTCCAAAGACATGCACATGAGGCTAATCAGATCTCCAAAGTAGTCACTAGCTGGGGTTGGTACCTTCTAAGCTGTTTACATAAACTGTTATATTTAGGTTTAAATGGTCTTCACACTCCAACAACAAGAAATGTCGAAAAAGATCTCAAACAGGTTCCAAAATAACGCACCACCCGTGCCGGTTGTAATCTTATTAAAACCCAAACCAATCACTGCATCACAGAATGTTGGGAAATTTCCAATCAAATGCCATTGTGCCTCCCTGATCGTGCATGACGCTCCCATGCACAAGCCTGCGGTCAGAGTAGAGCTCATGCATGTGTGGCTTTGGAGGGACCTCCAAGGGCAGGGGAGGGTTTTACCCAGAGCCCTGAAGAGGTGCGACTTTTAAACTGTGCAACTTTCCAAAATGTAGAATATAAGTTTCCGTGGATAAGAACGTCTCCCAGATGCTGTTAATGTAAAGAAACCCCTTAAGTTTTACAGTCTCTCTCTGGTGAGGAGGAGGAGGAGGATGATGCCTACATTAGTGAGGACTATAATTCAGTAATCGATGGAAGTGTAAACTATCCTGATAGAAAATGGCTTGAGATCAGCCTGGAAAATCAGCACCACATCTCACAGCTCACTGATGCAACCATGTGGGATTCGACACACTTATATAACCTTCCCTTCTCCTTTTTCTTTTCTTTTCTTTTTTTCATCATATCCAGCTCATCAGAGAAATTCTCAAGCTGCTGCCACAGCGAAGGCTGAAGGACGTTTGTTTCCAGGCCTCTTGAGTGGTTGAGAATTCTGGACTACACTGGCCGTGTGTTATGATCTGCCATACCCGCAGTGCATTCTGGGGGATGTGCACCTGCTACAGAGCAGTACATGGACAATACCTATTGTGTTGCATTTTGGGATTTTCAGCAGTGGCTCTGGAGTGCTACCCCGCCTTCTCACCCATAATTATACTCCCGAGTGAATTTTTTCACATGTGGGACCCTGAGACTGCGTCGGGAGGACTGATCGCAGACGCAGAACTCGCAAACACACATGATATTATTTTCTTGCTTTTTCTGTAAGAATACTGATAGCGGATCCTCAGATAGCCTCTTTCAAAGGTTAGTGTGTTTGTTTCTGATTTATAATTATCATGATTTTTTTTACTTTTAGCAAAGAAAAGGTCAGCACACATTAACTTTTTCCTCCAAAGAGAAGGAAACACCATGCCATGGCATTATTAACCCATACATTACCTTCATCTCCAGTGTAACAGATCACCGAAGCTCCGTTTCTTTGCTGGTATTCACTTCTTTTATTTTACTATAGTTGAAAGGAAAAGAATTTAAATCTAAATTCAAAACTGCACTGCTGTAAAACTGAATTGAATTCAATTGAATTGAACTGAATAACCACAAACCTACGTCACTGGCATCATCTGTTTTAATCACAGTGTTCACACATACACAGTTTAACAAGATGACACATTTTATATATATATATATATATATATATATATATGTCTGTCTGTCTGTCTGTCTTCCTTCCTTTCGGGAGTCGCCACAGAGAATCATGTGATTCGCACATTTGATTTGGCAGAGGTTTTTACGTCGGATGCCCTTCCTGTCACAACCCTTTTAGCAAGGGACAGAAACACGTTGACGACTTTGCAACTACTCTTTACAAAAGTCAGCAATGGTTCTTTTACATGCCTCACACCATAGACAGTGACAGACATGGCCCGCCTTTGATAACCCAGTTAGCCGCACTGGGGGGATAGTGACAACCTTGTGGAGAGTGGGACTCGAACCCCCAACCTTTGGATCAGTGATCCAGCGCCCTATACCACCACATATTTTATATATATATATATATATATATATATAGAGAGAGAGAGAGAGACACACACACACACACACACACACACACACACACACACACACACACACAGTCGGCTCTCTACTTACGAAAACCTCTGAATACGAAAAATCCAGGTTACGAAAATCATTTTCCTAAATTTGTATACGAAACGAAAAGCACCAAACGCGCCATTCAAACATTCAAACAATGCGAGAGTTGCTCTCTCATTGGCTCTCTCCCAACATCCCGCCCCGCTGGCCTCCCATTGGCCAGGAGGGAGCTGAATCTCCATAGTACTGCACACATAAAGCTTGTTTGTCACACGCGCAAAGGAGAGATGTACTGTTGGTTCGTGAGTTTCGAGAGTTTTTTGAGAGTGTTCATTGCAGCTTATTTTTCATTTTTTTAAGTTGTTTAATTCAGTAAAGGTTTAATAAATGTGGTGCGCTCTGCCGAATGTGGGCAAAACGCGGCTCATCCAGACCTCCGATCCTTCAAGCCAATGAGTGAATGTTGAGAACTCAACAAGTGTTCAAAGCGCACTTGCCTGCTTGACAGATCGGAAGTCCGGACAAGTTCCCCCCAAAAGCTTCGGTGTCGGCCGCGTCACAAATGTTTAATAATGTTTAATATTGTTTGGTTAATAAAAAATTGGTTAATAAAAAATGTTTAATAATGGTTTAATTAATGAATGTTAATAAAATGGTTTAATATGTTCATAAAATGTTTAAATGGTTTAATAAATAATTTTCTTTTACTTTTAACACGTATTTCATACAAAATCGGTGTACATTTTTGTAATTTTTAAAGGGTTTATGGGGTAGTATTGGGAGCCTTGGAACGAATCATGCATTTTACATGTAAAATGCACCCCCTATTTACGAAAACTCCAGGATACGAAAAAGGCGCTGGAACGGATCAATTTCGTAAGTAGAGGGTCGACTGTATATATATATATATATATATATATATATATATTATATAACAAATATATAAAACTAAATAATCTGAATCACATCTTGGTGGCACGGTGGTGCAGTGGTTATCACATCAATCTCACGGCAAGAAGGTCCTGGGT
This sequence comes from Plotosus lineatus, assembly GCA_024760905.1. Classification (NCBI taxonomy): domain Eukaryota; kingdom Metazoa; phylum Chordata; class Actinopteri; order Siluriformes; family Plotosidae; genus Plotosus; species Plotosus lineatus. The sequence continues at coordinate 71,894,853 of CM045731.1, forward strand.
TCGAGTCCCAGGCTCGGCAAAGGTGTTTCTGCGTGAACTTTGCATGTTCTCCCCATCTTCATGTGGGTGTCCTCCTACAGTCCAATGCACATTAGGCTAATCAGGTGTTCCAGATTGTCCCTAGGTGTGAGTGTGAATAGCTGTGTGTTAGCCCTGTGCTGGACTGGTGAGCCCTCCTTACTGGGATGACCCCAGTAGGAATAGGCAGGTCAACAAAAGAAAGGAACACACATTCAACTCCATCTTTACACTCTCGGCCATGCCTCCCGTCCAAGTATGACAGAGTTAGAATTTCCAACAGATTTAACAAATTACAACAGGGATATATTTGCATGTTTGTTCGTGTTACATCACTTTCGTTTTAACTGAACTTTTCGTAATCGTTTGGGAAGTGATAGAGTTGCAGTTTTAAAACTGGAAGTTTAATTCATTCTTGTTTGATACGGGACTCTAGTTGCTCCATGGTACATGATCTTGTCCCCTTTTCAGGATATTGCTAGAGCTGGACTGGCAACATGCCAAACATTTACAGCATTAGCAGATACTTTTATCTAAGTGTCTGTGACTTATCTTTTATCACAGTCATACAGCTGGACAGTTGAGGCTTAAGAACCATGCAACGGAGGTTGGGAGCACTGGGATTTGAACCTTCAACCATCCGATCACTTACCCAGTGCTATATCTAGTGAACCAGCACTGATCTTTCATCAAACAACCACACTATGAAGCCACGCTGTTTTAGCTCATATAGAATGAGGGGTAACATTGACAGCTATTGTTAAACCAGAATTCAGAGCTCAGTATTATGGATTTATTATTGAGATTAGCAAGTCAATCATGTTGAAAATCATATCTCGGTCTTTTCCCTGGAGCATGACCTTTATGTGATTTACACACTGATTGAGAAATTGTGCACACCGCGCTCATGCCAGCCGGTGAAAGGTTCCCGGTCTCAAAGTCTCGACTGAAAGGCAAATATTTCTGGTGTATCAGATCCCAATCGCAACATAAACATCAACCTCAGCTGATGTGAAAGTTTTAATCAAACGGGTTTCAAAGGTTGAGAGACAGTAAGAGCGCGGTCAATATTTAGCACACTGTACTGATAAGAACTCCATGACGTGGAAGTGTAGTCTGTCTGTCTGTCTGTCTCTCTCTCTAACACACACACACACACACACACACACATGTGTGTGTGTGAGAGAGAGAGAGAGAGAGAGAGAGAGAGAGAGAGAGAGAGAGAGAGAGAGAGAGCACTATTCTAGACAGTTCACCTGTACTGAAGTGCAACACCCGTCATGTTTAACATTGTTGTTGTTTTTCTTGTTGCTTTATCAGTCAGTATTGGGGAGTTTCCTCGTCTGTCAGACAGTATTCAATCTCAACTGAACACACAGCTTAAAGTTAATTATAGGCAGTAGGGACAGTTGTGTCCTTAGGGTATTTGTGTGTGTGTGTGTGCAAAACATGCAGAAAAAGATTTCTTTGATAATATTCTCATCTTCATATTCTTCTTTTCTAGTTGCATGAAGGTACTACATCACTAAACTGCACAACATAATCAAAGTGGTGTGATGAGGTGGAGACATGGCCGCCACACTTTAGATTATAATTCATTACTTAACTCATTTGCTGAGCCACTTAAATCCATTCGGATCACAGGGAGGCTAGTGTCCATCTCAGCTGACTCAGGGTGAAGGCATGGTACACCCTGAACATCTCACCAGATCATCACAGGCCCAACACGCCTCCACACCTCGGGGGAGTATGCAACAGCCAGGCAGCCTGATGTGTTTGGAGTGTAGGAGGAAACCTGCGTACCTGGCGGAAATCCACGGAAAAAACATGCAAACTTCACATAGAGACGCCCTCACCGAGCCTGGGACTCGAACCCAGGACCGCCTTGCTGTGAGTTGGACGTGATAATCACTACACCAAAGTACCATCTACATCGTCTTTATTTTTGTAGGTAAACAGTGAGCTTTAAAACCGTGCTGCTTTTGCCTGAAGATAGTTGATAAGTTTGATTTAATCCTGTGGGAATTGAAACTAACCTGCTTTGTTACGGTGGATGGTTTCGGTGCTTTTGTGTGTCTATAATACAGTCGATGTAACTGTAATACGTGTATGTCCTCTGACCCAGCTGCTTTTTAAATCACACGCAGGAGAGGTTCATTCAGGGTTTTATACTGTACACACAATACACACTACACTGACTGGACTGAACTGCTCCTCTGTGGTTTTCCATTATCTGTGAACATTGCGTAAATTATCCGAAAGTCTTCCTTTGCAATCCGCATTGGTTCTAAAGGCTCTCGGATTAGAGCGCTTTTACACACGTATTCCGACATTGTACCATGGTTTTCCGTGTCTTTTCCGTACATTCCAAAGGTGTTCCGAGGGTACAATTTTCCGTAAGTTTTTGACCTATTTTCCGTGTAAAAATGCTGAAGCTCCTCTGTAGAGTGCGTTCCACGCCTTTCCGCCACAATCATTCCGCGCTCCAGTGAAATGGGGGTATTAGCTTTAAAATCATACATGAAGCATCTCATCCCCAGAATATGCATAATGAGGATAAGGCAGACATGTTTTCCTCGGTTATTATAAGTGCTGCACATTTTTGAGCAGATTTGTTGCAGTAAACCTTTCCAATAATCAAAATTACAGGAAAAAATTAATTTGCTGAACCTATCTCAGCTGACTCTGGATGAAGGCGGGGTACACCCCCATCCATCCACCAATCCGGGCAATTTGGAACAGCCAATTAACCTGCTGTATATGTCTTTGAGATACAGTGTGCTATGGAATGTAAATGAGTGCTATTACATACTACTGAGAGTGTAACTTTGAACACTGACTGTGATGGTTTGCAATTGTTGGATCCATGAATATTACAGTGTTGAGTAGGCGGATTAAATAATGAAAGCGTTTCAAATAACGAGGTGATGTGGCCTATAAATGGGTGGAGGAAGCCAAATAGACTGTTCCTGTCCCGCACTCAGAATCCGGGTTTCATGGGGAAACTGCTTCATGGAAAACTCAGAATGCCCCCAGACGCCTCCTTGGTGTGGTGTTTCGGGCATGTCCAACCGGGAAGAGACCCCAGGGTCAACCTAGAACACCCTGGAGGGACTATGTCTCTCGGCTTGTCTGGGATCGCCTCGGTGTCCCCCCGGGAGAGTTGAAGGAAGTGGCTCGGGAGAGGGACGTCTGGACCTCTTTGCTTAGGTTTCTGCCCCCGTGACCCGACCCTGGACTAAGCGGATGATGATGATGATGATGTTATGGCATTTCTCTGTACGGACCTTCTTCTTTCTTCTTCTTCTTTTTCTTTCGGCTGTTCCCTTCAGGGGTCGCCACAGCAAATGATCTGCCTCCACCTCTCCCGATCCTCTGCATCTTCTACTCTTACTCCAATGACCTTCATGTCCGCCTTCACCATATCCATAAATCTTCTCTTTGGTCTTCCTCTGGGCCTTCTGCCTGGTAGTTCCAACCTCAGCATCCTACTACCAATATACTCACTATCCCTCCTCTGTACATGTCCAAACCATCTCAATCTAGCCTCTCTGACTTTGTCTCCAAAACATCTAACATGTGCTGTCCCTCTGATGTACTCGTTTCTGATCCTATCCATCCTCGTTACTCCCAAAGAGAACCTCAACATTTTCATTCTCTGTACGGACCTTGAGTGCCATTAATAAGGAGTTTATGTTTTCATCTTGTTTGACAGCGTCTACAAAATGCTCCTTGATGGCTGTGATGGATGATTTTATTATTGTCCTACTTAATGACACGGAATGTTTGCGGAAGGACTGCGGAACGTGAGGGAATACTGTTGGAAATTTTTTTCGTGAACGTACTTTTAAACATGTTTGAAAGCATATTTGAGGAAGAATTTGGCCTGACGGAAGAGGAGGAATACCTTCGGAATCGTACAGAAGAGGGAAGATGACGGAATGACTGAGGAACCTTGGAGGATGACTACCTCGAATCTGCCGCGCTCCAGTGAAATGGGGGTATAATACACAGCACGTTTGGATTTACTGCAGGGTTTTGGTTTTTTTTTAATCACGACAGAAACTTTTTTAACTTCCTAAAAACGACACAACAGTCCACATAAAAACATCAAGCATCATGTTTCAACGCTAAACAGAGCCCTGACTTCTAAAGTAACTGAACAGGTTGGTTCCTGCAGCAACGGTCGCCATCTTTCCCCGCCCATTGGTGGCAACGTCATCTCAGCCTCTTTCGAACGGATCCGCAGTGACGGTTGGCGCCACACTCGACTCTGATTGGTTGTGTTCGCTACACTGAATCATCATTGGCTGGTTCTCCGTCTCTTAGCTTTGCGAAATGCAGTTCCAAAAAGGGACGGAGTGTCAAAGGAGAGCACGCGATGCTGTAATTTGAGATGAAGACAAGGGCGCATGGGTAGTGAGGGAGAGCTGATTGAGGACACATCCTGCAGTAAATTCCTGCTCGGGGTTTTAAACAGAGTACAGTGTTGGGACTGATGAGTGGTGCGGTGCTCGCTGTGGGCACCGGTTTGATATGAATGGACCCGGTGGAACCGAGTGTGTTTGCGGGTTTAAAGGCTGTCGTTATGTCAGTTAGGACGCGATTGAAAGTGGTGTGTTTGGGGAGAGATTGAGACAAGGGTTTAGATTTTAAATAAGGAAGTGCTTCCCTTCCTTTTCCTGTTGCTATCATTTATCATCATCATCATCATCATCATCACTGTCATCAGAACCGATTAAAGATGAAGAGAGAAAACAGCTTCCAAAGGTAAGTACTGTACTGTGTATAGATAATATAGAGCATAAATTAGCTATAGTACTGTATAATCAAATAGATGTAATGGATTTCTCTCTGGGTGTGTATGCAGGCGGGGTGGCTATTGCCGAGATTTCATGTATTTGGATATGGACTGGATTGCGATTCCTGGCATGTAGTGCGATATCCGTCCTGCGATATATTGTGAGAAGCATTTTCAATTAAACGTGAGGCTGTTCTTGACAGTATCTATTCATTATTTCAAAAAAACTAATCAACAACATTTAAAAACGTTGCTTTTAGTCATTAAAATAAAAATTCTAAGCATCAGGGGAAAAAAAATCTACTTATGAAAATTTAATGTTTTAAACTTTGGCACAAACATTAACACTTAAATAGAACCGCATATTGAGCAAGATAAGCTATTTAAACTTATTAAATACATCTAAACATTACAATAGTGTACAATAATTGCATCTAGTGCTTTTATTAGCTTATTGTTAAGCCTTAATTATTAATGTATGCATATTAAATTTTTAAGGCGGGATGAAAGATGGAGCATCATCGACGCATGCGCAGAACTATACCATGAGCCTCATCATACCTGTGACCCTATGAGCAGTAGATTGATATACTTTATTTATATATAACAATATTAACATTGTGTGTGTGTGTGTGTGTATGTGTGTATATATATATATATATATATATAATTTAATGCCATCATGGTGGGGCAGTGGTGGTCTAGTGGTATAGGGCGCTGGATCGCTGATCCCAAACGTTGGGGGTTCGAGTCCCACTCCCCCCCCCCTTGTCCCTTTCTGTCCCTTGCTCAACAGGGTTGTGACAGGAAGGGCATCCGACGTAAAAACCTTCTCCAAATCAAACGTGCGAATCAGATGATTCGCTGTGGCGACTCCCGAGTAAAATGGAAAAAGCCGAAAGGAAGACAGACAATTAATGCCATCCTGGTGATGCCCATAGAACTGCTGGCATGTGCAGCACGTGTAACACTTAGTGACACTGACGGCTCATAAAAGTCCTTCAAACTTCAGAACTTTACAATAATAACATGCAATATCGTTTATCACGTTAATATTATGATTATACTAAAGAGAAGTGGAATGTAATTTACCTGAATCTGGGCCGATTTAGAGCATGTTGAGCCTCCGGCGGAGTCCGCAAGTTGTGTGACGTCATTTTTAAAAAGCGTCGTCAGAGATGTGATTGCCGCGTTTAGCAAAAAATAAATAAAAATAGCATGGTTAATGTGCCTTGTTGGAGATCAGGTTCATGGGACCGCTTCCCTCTTTGGCTTGTTTTAAAATAAATGTTGAAAGTGAAAATCTAGATCCAGTAGGTCATTAAATTTCTGAGCAATTAGCAACATGAACAGTAGTTTTGTTTTTAGCGGGAATTTCCGTATCCTGTATAAAAACAAATTCTATTGGCTGAAGGCCTTCGTGACATTCGCACTGCCCAATGACGGCATGGCTCTTATGAGGGCTCTCCACACACTGAGTGACTGTAGATCAGAGGACGGAAACACGATTGTGTCAGGATTACATGCCGGAACCGCTGCAGTCGCCATTTTTTTTTCCAACGAAAGCATTACTTCCGGTTCAATTAGCGGGACAGCCCAATTTTTTTTTTTTTTTTTTAACAGTTTCGAAGTTTTCCGAATGCATGTCAGAAAAACGGTTTTGCTTCAGAATATTGCAATACGTATTGTTTTCATGTTAGAACAGGTTTAAACCGGTTTATTGCGCAGCCCGAGTATGCAGTGCTGTTATATACATCATAGTTATCTTATTGTTAATGATTCAGATCAACCTTTATGCACAACAAACATCTTCAAAGGTAATTTCTTAAAATTTTCAAGTCGAGCTCTATCTTGGTATATATATGAATACAAACACAGGTTATATTTTATTTATATATAGGGACAGGCTGTGAAAATTAGTGCAGCTAATAACAAAGCATCACCTTTACACTCTGAGCAGATCACCGCCCCTTTCAAACCCGCCCGGGACTCGAACCCTTTTTGCTGCGAGGTGGCTGTACGAGACATCCTGGGTTTCATTCACTAGTTTTAAAGTATGTGTGTAATATATACAGTAATCATAATGTAGGTAGTCAGTTGGGCTTTTTGGACCCGAGCACCGTGGCTCATCAGGCCGGTGTTTATTCCCAGTTTCTGTAGTGTGACGCGAGTTCAACTCCTTTTGGATGGAACACGAGTGTGTATAATGTGACCGAATGGGCCCTTTCGGGATAGTTAACAGTTATTCACTGAAAGCAAGGTGGATATTGCTGGTGAATAGTCCTCAAGACAAAATGTTTATTTTTAACACATCAACGTCCTTTTGTTGTTGTTGTAATATTTATCTTTGCATGTTTTGAAGACATTTACACTGTATTGTAAACAGGACAGGTCTGCCTGATCATAAATATTTAAATCTTTACCAACTCTGGAATTTCACTTTATCAATTAATCATTATATTAACTATAAAAGATTCACGGAGATCATCAGTCACGGTCCACATCACCGTATTAAAATTCATTCAAATAATATACTGTGTTGTATTGTAAATTGTACAATGTTTTGTATTATTGATCTAGTTTTATTAATATACACAAAATTTGGTGATATATTTTAGGAGTTTGATGAACCGAAATGTACTCAGTGCTCCTTCTCCTTTTCCTTTCGGCTGTTCCCTTCAGGGGTCACCATGGCCATGGTCACTTTTCCACACTCTCCATTGCTCTGGATTGTTGAACCTAAATACTTAAAATCCTCCACTTTCTTTATCTCTGTTACCTCACCGTTCCTTTTGGGTCCTTCTTGTTCACACACGTATTCTGTCTTACTGAGGCTAACCATCATTTCTCTCTTTTCCAGGGCATACCTCCACCTCTCTAGATTTTCCTGCACTTGTTCTCTGCTCTCACTACAGATCACAATGTCATCTGCAAACATCATAGTTAATGGAGATTCTTGTCTAACGTCGTCTGTCAGCCTGTCCATCACCATAGTAAGCAAGAAGGGGCTCAGAGCTGACTCTTGATGCAGTCCCACCTCCACCTTGAACTCTTCTGTCATGCCGACAGCACACCTCACCACTGTCTTACATCTCTCATACATGTCCTGCGCCACTCTAACATACTTCTCTGCCACTCCAGACTTCCTTATGCAATACCACAGTTCCTCTCTCGGCACCCTGTCATATGCTTTCTTCAGATCCACAAAGGCAAAATGCAGCTCCCTCTGACCTTCTCTGTACTTCTCTATTAACATCCTTGAAGCAAACACTGCATCAGTGGTGCTCTTTCTTGGCATGAAACCAAACTGTTTTTCACAAATGCTGACCTCTGCCCTTTGTCTAGCTTCCACTATTCTTTCCCATAACTTCATTGTATGGCTCATCAACTTTATCCCTCTGTTGTTGCCACAATTCTGCATATCTCCCTTGTTCTTAAAAATGGGCACCAGCACACTTCTCCTCCATTCCTCTGGCATCCTCTCACTCTAAGACCTTGTTGAATGTTATTGTCAGAAAGACTACTGCTACCTCTCTTAGACACTTCCATACCTCCACAGGTATGTCATCAAGAACAACTACCTTTCCACTCTTCATCCTCTTCAATGCCCTTTTCACTTCACCCTTACTAATTTTTGTTACTTCCTGGTCCTCAATGGTCACCTCTCCGACACTTTTTTTTTCTCTCTTATTTTCCTCATTCATCTGTACTTCATAATACTCTTTCCATTTTCCCAGCACACTTTTATCATCAGTCAATACATTTCCCTCTCTGTCCTTAATCACTCTAACTTGCTGCACGTCCTTCCCATCTCTATTTCTCTGTTGTGCCAATGTGTATGAATGATTTTCTCCCTCCTTACCATCCAACCTTACAAATACAAGTCATCATACGCCCTGTTTGGCTTTTGACACTGCTACCTTCTCCTTATGCTGCATCTCCCTGTACTCCTGTTTACTTTCTTCTGTCCTCTCTATGTCCCACTTCTTCTTAGCTAACCTCTTCCTTTGTACACATTCCTGTACTTCCTCATTCCACCACCAAGTCTCCTTATCTACTTTCCTTCCAGAGGAAACACCAAGTACTCTCCAACCTGTCTCCCTGATCACATTAGCTGTAGTTGTCCAGTCATCTGGAAGCACTTCCTGACCATCCAAAGCCTGTTTCAACTCCTCTTTGAAGCAAACACACTCTTCCTTTTTCAGCTTCCACCACTTTGTCGTCTGCTCTGCTTTTGCCTTCTTCACCTTCCTCACCATTAGTGTCATCCTGCACACCACCATCCTATGCTGTCTAGCAACACTCTCACCCACTACTACTTTTCAGTCACTGACTTCCTTCAAATTACATCACCTACACAAGATGTAGTCTACCTGTGTACTCCCTCATCCACTTTTATAAGTCACCCTATGCTCCTGTCTCTTCTGGAAGAAAACAGCCATTTCCATCCTTTTTGCAAAATCTATCAACATCTGTCTGTAGAAACCCATACATGTACAGAGAGAACATGCAAACTCCACATAGAAACACCCATGTGAGCCCAGGACTCAAACCCAGTACCTTCTTGATATGAGGCAGATGTACTAACTGCGACACCACTATACTACCAAACTATAATAATGATTGATGTTACAGGTTGACACTGAGGGCCATATGAATGTCTACTTTTATTCCTTTTTCTTATTATTTTTTGTTCTGCAGGTTCATGAACACCAGAGCTGCTGCTAACTGCCGCTACCAACCGACAAGCTACGAGCATGCAGCAAACTGTTACACACATGCAGTGAGGAATACACACACATACACACACACATGCACACACTGGACAATATTTCTCTTTTTCAATCTTCTCAAATTGATGACGCAACAGCACTCCTCAGTGTCTTGCAGATTATTAGTAGTAATATTTGTATTATTATGAGCAGCAGATGCAACGTCTCACTGTGTGTGTGTATGTGTGTGTGCGTGTGTGCATGCATGCATATGTAGCTGATGATTGTTCCTGCATTTGTGGGCGTGGCTCTGCTGCACCGTCTCTCAGACGATGGATGGGAGAGGATCACTGCCTGGGTGTATGGCCTCGGGCTCTGCGCTCTCTTCCTCATCTCCACCACCTTCCACATCATCACCTGGAAGAAGAGCCATATGAGGTTCGAGAAGAGAGAGAGAGGGATGACTGTAGAGAAAGATGGAGGGAAGGATGGAGGGATGAATGTGAGGAGAGATGGGTCAGATGGAGATGGAGTGATAAAATAAAACTTAATTTAGCTAGAGGAAAATAATAACTCTGTGTGTGTGTGTGTGTGTGTGTGTGTGTGTGTGTGTGTGTGTGTGTGTGTGTATACATGCATATAGGACGGTGGAGCACTGTTTCCACATGTGTGACCGAGTGGTCATCTACTTCTTCATTGCTGCGTCCTACACACCATGGTAAGAAAAATGCATTGTGGGGTGTGAAGCACAGGTGAGTGTGTGTGCATGCATGGTCTGTAGGGGCTCTAAATGTGTGTCTGTGTGCGTGCGCATGCGTAGGTTAAACCTGAGGGAACTGGGTCCGCTGGCATCTCACATGCGCTGGCTTGTGTGGCTCATGGCGGCGGCAGGAACCATCTATGTCTTCAACTATCATGAGAGGTGCGACCTTTGACCTGCTGTAGAGTGTAGTGAGTTGAATGTTTTGCTGATGCTGTATGTATATGTTGTAGGTATAAACTGGTGGAGCTGGCCTTCTATCTGACGATGGGTTTCTCACCTGCCCTAGTAGTGACCTCAATGGTAAGATTTCGCCCTATATACCGAGCGTCGCTCCCTCCATGTACAGTAAAGTATGTAGGGTCTAGATGGACAGACAGACTGTTTGAATGACAGATGTACTTCTCTGCTGTCTAAATGTTTTTATGTCTCAGGACGAATGGTGATGAGAATATTTAGGAATGGGTTATTATGACTGTAATTAGTGAAAGATGACAGTGTGATGTCACCAGGATGATGTAATGTCTCTATGCTCTTTGGTCTCAAGATCTGATCTTTTCTGAAGGGTGAGATATGGAGGGTAATAAAGTGTGATCGAGAAAAGTCTTTCAGTATTAGCACAGAGTCTGTGGGTGTTAGTGCAGAGATCTGATGCCACCTGGTGGCCAGGTGTACGTTTTATCATTTAACCCTTTTCCACTGAACACACACCCACTGTGTATCTTTCTGCAGACAAACACAGAAGGTGTGTATGAGCTGGCATGCGGTGGTTTGATCTACTGCCTGGGTGTGGTCTTTTTTAAATCTGACGGCGTGATCCCGTTTGCTCATGCCATCTGGCACACCTTCGTCACACTCGCTGCTGCCGTGCACTACTACGCCATCTGGAAATACCTCTACCACAGCTCGGCTGGTGACGAAGTCAGGCCTGTGGCTGACCTCTGACCTCTCTCTGTCTCTCTCACACACACACACACACACATACATGCACGTAAAGAAGGTTAGCTCACCTGAGAGATCTTCAGCAAGACCATCTTCAGCACTAGGTGCTCATCAACTATCCAGGTTTACCAACACGACCTCCGATTGCGGAGAACTGTGTGTGTGAAAATATTTTTTTTTTTTCCTATGTGTTTCTGCATTGACGTTAAACTGAATAGCGCTTCGACTCGAACCATTGGTTCCTCTGGATATCGATAGGATTTGAGGCGTTTCCTCTGAGGTTGGCAATTATCTGATATACTACGAGGATGTAGGTGCATAATGGAAAGCAGCAGGTTAACATGTCCTGTCTGAGCATGCTGTGATTACCTTCACGCCCACATGAAATGCCGTCAAAAACCTAGTCACAGGTTCATGTACAAATTGTTCATGTTTTCCACCGTTTAAACATTACGTAACCCACAGGGATAAAATCAAACAAATAGTATTTTTGTCATAGCTGGAATTGATTGTTTCAAGAAGGTCCTGGGTTCGAGTCTCGGATACAATAACGCAAGTGAAATAATACTGATGACACAGTTCCCACCGAACGGTGAATATTTTAAGTCGTATTCCAAAAGTGAAAAGTGTTTTTGTTTACTTATTGTTTATCTATCTATCTGTATGTCTATCTATCTATCTACTTTATTTAGTTTTATTTTTCTCCTCTGTTTTTCATGTCTCAGTTCCTTTACTTTATCTCAGGTTAAGAAGAATCAGCTGATTTATTTCCCATCAGGCAGTTTGCCAGTACTGTTGTGTAAAACATGTGTTGGGCAGAGTGGCTAGTTCAACTGACAGAACTCAATAGAACCCAACTCTCATGTCGCATGGTGGAGGTCCTGATGGTGGTTCTGATAGTTCCAAGCCCAGACTGACCCACCAAAATATGACTTCAGTGTAGTAAAAGCAACAATCACAAGGTAGTTCTGATGGCAGTCCAGTGTAGTTTAAAATGATGGCGGTCTGACATAACAGTAGTGATCAGCAGGTGAAAACATGGTGTGAATGAAGTTGTACAGAGGCTGTATTGGGCAGAGACTCGGCAGCTACAAGGCCACAAGATGCTGATGCACTGTTTTGAGAAACTCCTTAAAATTTTAAACAGTTTGAAACGCTTGCGGTTTGTTGTGGTCAGCATCGGTTGATGGCAGACATCAGCATGATGTTACTGCAGTCCGAGACAATTTGGAATTGTGGTTTCAGAACCGCCCTTTGTGAGTCCTGCTGAAGGACTGGGATCCTAGAGACCCAACAGAGTATGAGAGTAGCAGATTTTACTCTTCGTTCGTTTGAATTCTGAATTTGTTTGGCATCTCACTGGTGTATTAAATGATGAATGATGCTGTGGAGATATAAATCAGTTCCTCACACCAATCCTGCAGAGCACAGAGTCTGACGATTCCTCAGGTCCTCATTCTGCACTTTATTTCCTCTCTGGAATCGTATTTCATCGTCATTCTGTCACATTAAAAGAAAAAAAAAGAGCTGCAAGCAGCGATTGCCAGGGTCCAAGCAAAGCGATTAGTGAACTGTGTGAGCGATGAAGACGAGTGGTGGTGATGATGTTGATGATGATGTCATTGAAAGGGGTTGAAAAATCAAAGTTTGTTCCATCAAACACAATTGTCCAACAAACAACTGTTGCGTTTTTATATTTTTAGTAGTTGGGTTATTAGTACAGAATTTGACGGCTTCTGCTGGTCTTATAATCGCACTATTATCTGTGTGTGTGTGTGTGTATACATATATACATACACACACTGGCTGTGGAAATAAATGCTTCTGTCTATTTAGGGTTTGACCACCTAATCAATTAGCTGTAGGTAACCGCAGTTAGCAAGAAACAAAAAGGTCGTAGCGCAGTGACAATGTCCCGTTGAACAGATCTGACATTCCTACAAATGGATGTGTTGACTGTACGGCTGAACTGAAATACAACAAAAATACCTCCGCTATGTTGAATCATCTCAAGATGAAACATCCACTGCCAACAGCTAGCACACAAAGCTAGCACCAGCAAGCAAAGTACTGCACAGAAACCAGCTAACATTAGTAAATGTCCATGTGTCCACTCACAGACTACCGCTCTGTGTGGTTTTTGTTACATAACAATGAGTTGAAACATACATTGAAAAATTTGGCAACTAGAAAAAAAATCAGTAGCCGTGAAACCAAGAATGTGTTTTGTCTGTACTGGATCTGGAGTACTGGATATTAGCAGCGTGGCACTGGATATTAGCAGCCTGGCACTCTGATTGGATATCAGCTCATATTCAGTGACCTTAGTACGGTGGGCCCTCGATATTCGCGGGGGTTCGGTTCGGTTCCAGGCCCTCCCGCAAATCAAGATAATCCGCCAGTTCTGTACACGGAAGTGTGAATCGGCAGCCAGAAGTAAAATACTATGCATCTATTACATGCGCTAAAGTATGCTTCTTAAACACATTCTATAGACAGTCTTACTCATTAATTCAGTATTAATGTAGTAAAATGTAGTTATGATTAAGAAAAAACATTTTTTTACTGTAATATTTATTGATAATAAAATATAAACATTATACAGCATACATATAAAAACACCTTTAAATGCATTCTCTTTGAAACATACAGCAGTGTAGTTTTCAAAAATGCCCACTAGAGGAAGGTATTGCATTAGGCATGAGATGACTGAATCAGGTATTAACTGTATTAAGTCCGAGCAGCTCAGCCACGCCCCCCAGCCAGAGCGAGTTGAAAACAGAGTTTTAGAGTGAAAGAGAAGCAGTGATGTGATGTGAGTTAATCCTCTGGCACAGAGGTGAGCTGTGTGTTTGTTTATTGGGAGTAAATGAGAATAGTGAATTCAGGTGTGAGCCACCAAGCATCTCAGGCACACCCCTCAGCCTAAGCAGAGAGTAAACAGTTAGAGGCACAGCCCCAAAATCAAAGTTCCCCAAAACACAGACCATAACAAAATGGACATATAAGAACAAGAAATGTAATAAACCGGGTAAACAAAACAAAATGAGAAACATGCTACACCACAGTAAATAAAATCGCATACACAAACATTCTAAACATTAACTTAGGTAATGTACTGGAATAATAATTGAAAAGGACTTTAATAGTGGAGTGTTTTACAACAGTTCAGACAATTATTCCTCTTCAGGCACTTCAGAGGAAACTGCCGTTTCTTCTGGAGAAAGTCTTATTTCTTCAGAAGAGACATTCAACGTCATTACCTTTTTCTGGCGCTTGGCAGGCGTTTGAGTGGCATCATAGAACTTAACTGGTAATTAAAACACTAAAAAAGCTCATTGACAACTTGTGCGAGAATGAGGAAAACAGGGCGTTACATCATCTTAACCAATCAGCAGGAAGGAGGGGTGTTACATCATCTCAACCAATCAGCAGGAAGGGGGACAGCCATTGGCTGAATTTGAATCACGTGAGAGTTGCTCGGCAGTCCGTGAATACTCAAACCGTGAGTGCAAAACTGCGAATATTCAAGGGCCTACTGTATCACCATTGAAAAAGAAAAAGTTGACTCATTCTAAGCATTTTATTATGAAAATTATTTTAAGAGTTAAACCGTTTTATAAATTTGTTTTTTTTTCTCGGGATTTTATTTGATTACTGGTCTTCATCTCCTCCTCGTGTGGCTATCTAACTACATTTGACTTCTTTTCCATTTAGCTTTTCCCATTTTCAGGGGTCGCCTGAGTGAATCATCTGATTCACTCGTTTGATTTGGCAGCGGTTTTTACGTCGGATGCCCTTCCTGACACAACCCTTTAGCAAGGAGCAGAAACACGCCAGCGGCTTTGCAGCTACTCTTTACGAATGTCAGCAATGGTTCTTTTACATGAACCTCACCATCGACAGTGAGAGACACGGATTAACTGTATACCTTGCAAAACAAACAGTGACAGACAGGCCACGCCCACATCAAACAACTGTTACAGTCACTACTATACCTACAGCTGACATGACTTGCGATATGTCCTGTGTTGGTGGGAACGGCACTCGGGTGTCATCAGTGCAGCATGTACCTCATTATCATCATCATCATCATCATACTAACAATAATAACAACAAAACTAATAGAGCTGACCAAACCAAAATGAAAATACCAGATTGAGGAAACATTCAGGAGCAAATTCACCCAAAACATTCAGATCAACAGGTTCAACCCTTCATTCGCAACATCCCCTGCTGCATTGCATTATGGGAAATGGGATATTTTCATAAAGGCTGCTTTGTGGGTGGGGATTTGGCATCAGTATTTTAATTCCAAAGATATCCTCTGCATAATTTTTATTTGTGTGTGTGTGTGTGAGATTTTCTTTTTAAGGTAATAAAGATAAAATGTTATAACAGGATGTCTGTGATGCGCTTTTGATAAAACCTTCATCTTCTGACAAGATCCAGAAGGATTTTAAATACAGTGTGTGTGTGTGTGTGTATATATATATATATATATATGTATATATGTATAATATATGTATGTATTTGTACTGTTACTTTTCATACTGGCACGTTTCATATTTGACCAGACTTTTCAGTATCAGTGAGAGGTTGTGAGAGATTGAGACAAAGGGAGTGTGTGTGTGTGTGTGTGTGTGTGTGTGTGTGTGTGAGAGAGACTGAGACAGGGAGAGAGATTGAGAGAGAGGGAAAGATAGGCAGGGAGAGATTGAAGGAGCGGGAGCGAGGAAGAGTGATTTGAGAGAGAGAGGGAGAGAGATTGTTTCCTCCTCTTTTTCCATCCTTTGTTTGGTGCTGCACATGACGACTTTGTGTCTGATTCTTTCTAAAGTGTTAATAAAACGTGGCTGCTTTAACTTCCTGTTTCAGGCCTTGTGTTTTCCACTTGCTAACAGTTAGCGAATGTATGAACATCATGCTAGTTATCAGTCTCTTCTTGCAACGGAATGAAAGCTGAAGATATTTTCATTAGTTGAAAAGGTCACGGATGTAACGTTGAGATTAGGAATTAGTGGTTATTTAAGCAACGTTCTGGAAAACACTACGAGCTCTTCAGTGTTCACAAACATCAGCACTGTTTAAACAAGGCAGACACAAAATATATATTCATAAAAGTCATATCCTAAAACGTGTATAACTATATTCTGTACCATGTTGCCTATATTTACAACATCTGGAAGATTTTTAAAAATAATGCTAATAGAGCTAAAAAGGGGAAAGATGAAGTACTGTATCCTCATCACTATTTACACTCAA
The DNA here is from genome assembly GCA_024760905.1 of Plotosus lineatus. Taxonomy (NCBI): domain Eukaryota; kingdom Metazoa; phylum Chordata; class Actinopteri; order Siluriformes; family Plotosidae; genus Plotosus; species Plotosus lineatus. The sequence goes on from CM045731.1 coordinate 71,911,351, forward strand.
TAATAAAACTACTCCGTGAATAAGACTGGCGTGACGGTGTAGCAGTTAGCATGTCCACCTCACGGCAAGGTCCTGGGTTCAATTGCTGGGCTCAGTGAGGGCGTTTCCGTGTGGAGTTAGCATGTTCTTCCTGTTCCTACAAGGGTTTCCTCCAGGTGAATGTCAGACCTGTGACGGTCTTGTGTGCTGTTCAGGGTGTACTCTGCCTTCACCCCAACCATGGCCAATCTAGAGTAGCTTGTGGACCTTACGTACATGTGTCTGGTCTGTTGGGGAAAGACAAAACATATAGGAAACCTGTGCACATGAAGACTCCACACATCTTGTTGCTTTAAGGCGTGAAAATCTTCTGCGTGCAAAAGCTTCACCCTCTTGTTTTGTGTGTGAAAGTTGAATGCATCTAAAATTTTGTGTCTCATAAATATTAAAAAAATGTAATGTTTAAACATTAGACAACAATAAGAACCAAAACATCATTCATAATAATTAATCATTTCTTTTATTTTTATATAGAATCACATTTGTTTTTTTCACACTTTACAATTTTACAAAAAAAGGCAAACTCTGACTTTGCGCTTTGAGAAGTTTAATAACGACCCCTGATTCGCTCACAAAACGCTAGCTTAACTCTGAGGAATAGATATATGGATTTTATACACAGAACCAATCAAATGCTTGGACACGCCCACTCTTACAAACTGAATTCGAAGGTGTGAACACCTTTTGACTGGTCCTGTATAAATATATATTATATATAAACTTCTGTAAATAGATTCTGTATAAGCTCGAGGTTAAGTACTACTCTGGACCTGTGCCTTGTATCCGGTATAAGAAAAATACTGTACAAAAAGACAAACATAGAACTCTAGAATATTCTGTATAAACATTAACATCTCTGTTTTAACCAATATAGCTCTGTTATTAGTGTGTGTATGTGTGCGTGCGTGTGTGTGCCACACGTTTTGGTCTATAGTAAACAAACTGATTGCATTAGCCATGCTAATCACAAACAACATCATCCAGCCATCTTTTTAACAAAGGAATTAAAAAAAGAAAAGAAAAGAAATCAACAGAAAAAACAGCATACATTCAGTACGTTCATCACAGCCGTCTGAGAAAGATATCAAAGGGTGCCGAGGTAAAGCTACGAGAGAAGACTATACACGTCTGTACAGGAAAAAAAAACAAACAAACAAAAAAAAACACCTGACAGGAAACAGAAATTTAAACTAAAAAAAGAAACTGATGTGTTTGTACGGGGCAAAGAAAACTACAAAATTGTATTTTCCTGATTGCAAGTCAGTCACTGCATCAATGTATGTTTTTATATATACACTAACAACTGTCATGGGTGCTTGAGGACGAGCAAGCTTGTCATTACTTCCACCAAGGAAGTCAGCTTACACACACACACACACACACACACACACACACACACAAAATAAATACATTTTAAAATGCACCGGTTTTCATCAAATTTCAAATGGGGCGGGGCTTTGGAGAGGACATGAATCTGAATCCAGAATTTCAGTTCAGTTCATTTTCTGTAACCGCTTAATCCTAATTAGGGTCGCAGGGAGGCTGGCTCCCATTCTAGCCGACTCCAATCGAGGGTAGAGTACACCCTGGACAGCTCGCCAGGCCATTGCAGGGCGAAAACACGCTGACGGCTTTGCAGCTGACTCTTGACAAAAGTCAGCAATGTTTTTTTTTTTTTTTATTATAACAGCCTCACACCATAAACAGTGCGAGACATGGCCAGCCTTTGATAACCCGGTTAGTTGGAGGGAAGGGGGGGGGGGGGGGGGGCAGTGACAACACTGTAGAGAGTGGGACTCGAACCCCTAACCTTTGGATCAGTGATCCAGCACCCTATACCACTAGGCCACGCCTGCCCTAATCCAGAAATTAAATTATCAAATTAATAAATTAAAGATTCTTTAAAATTGTAAGATAGGTCAAAATTTTTTGCAACTGTGGTTTTATTGCAAGCCCAGCAGAGGGTGCTGTGTACTTTCTGTTACTGTTTTCAGCTTGGCGGAGGTTTGTGTTCTCCAAGTGCTTTGTTTCTTTGAAAATTGTTTAGAAAGCAGTCTATCATTTGTTAGGCTAACAAGCAAGCTTATTCGATTTCAAAATTGAACAGAAACAAAAATTCCTGTTCATTTCAGTCCAATGTTTGCTCATGATAGTAAACTTAAAATGCTTAGTTTCGGCAATTCACTGAATCCAATTCCAAGTCCTGCATTGCTTTTAAATGTCAGCTATTACAGGAAGTCCAAGATATACAGCGCTAAACATGGGGTTTTAGAGTCATGACAATACAGTACAGTAGCTTCAGGCTCATGCATGGACATAAAAGTAGATTATAATAATTACAGCAAAGATAACAATACAGCAAAAGTAATCCTTTCATAGCTGCAAAGTAGTTCTCAGATTTGAAATAAAAATCCAAAACAGCCCACAAATGGATCAGATTTCTTACACAAAGTCGACTCACACTCAGGTCGGATTGTGAAAGACGCTTTAGTGCAGGTTGTTACCAGAGAGACAGAGACGGGTGGGGGGGACGGGAGGGGGACGAAGAGACGTGTATTAGCATGAGTTCACAGATGCAGCTTTTAGCAAATTAGCTTTGATGGGAGGCTTCTATGTAAACGTATCAGCATATATTCCACTGCATATATTTAGTGACTATAGCTAGCTCAGTTTGCATTTGTGTTGCCACGGAAACACTGTTTATGATATCTAGGAACGTTGTGGGGATGGAGCTGGACTCTGATGGTCATGTCGGAGAGCTGAAAATAAGGGACAAGAAGTTTTTATTTATACAGGAAGTTAAAGAATAGCTAAGTGACTAGCTTAACCAGCAAGAAAAAAGAAAATATTATTAGTATAATATTTGAGAATATAAATAGATATAAAACAGCACTAGCAGTGATTTTTATCCATCGGATTTTAAATCGTAATATATTAAACAATAAGTAATAAACTAGACTTGCTAATAGTTCGCTAAACAGCTTATAATAGCTCAACCTGTAGCATTGAAATTAACATCATAGCAACTGAACACTGAGGGAAAGTGAAATGGCCAAAAGATCAAATTGTAAGTTTTTTGATTGTCGTCTGAATCGCAACTTACAAACTTCCACAGGAAATCTGCTTTTGTTGCTAATTAGTACGAGTGTAGGGTTTATAAATCTACTTCACACACACACACACACACACACACACACACACACACACTATGAAGCAGTTGACGGAGTGAGAAAGAACGAGTCTAGCTAACATTGCTTTCTTGGTTCTATTCCCGAAACATCTTGGAGTTATTGCTATCTGGGTGGATGATGCATGAAATAAAAATAAAAAGGTCACTGGTGTGTTCGCATGATGACAAGCAACAGAGAAATAGAGAGAAAGACAGAAGTAAGCATACAGCACCACTTTCCAATGAAAATCAGGAGTGCAGAAAACAATGATTAAATGTAATGGAGAGCAAATGCTAATGAGCGCAAATGCTCATCACACACACTGTAAAAAGTGTGTGTGTGTGTGTGTGTGTGTGTGTGTGTGTGAGAGAGAGAGAGAGAGAGAGAGAAGGGTTGGGGTGAGAGCACTAATCGTGGCACGCAGAAGTTCTTTGAACAGGTGGTGATGGGTGGTAGTGTTGGGCAGGGGCTTTAGTAGAAGGGTGGAAGGAGTGGGTTCACAGGGTGCCGTGCCGTGCTTCGTATTTGCCCAGAATGTTCCGGCAACGTCCCAGTTCCTTGCGCAGCTCAGCAACTTCCTGCCTGAGCGCCGCATTCTCTTTTTCCAGAAAGCCGGCCCGGATGGCAATCTGGTTCTCTTTGAGGCGCCGTGCGTCTCGGGAACGCTTTGCCGCCATGTTGTTCTTCCGACGCCGCGCCCAGTACCGATCGTCCTGTAAAGAAAAAATACACGACTATAACAAACAGGATTCATAAACAAATAAAATATTACAGATACACAGAGAGAGAGAGAGAGAGAGAGAGAAATAGAGACAGAGAGCAAGAGACAGCACCATTATGTGTGTGTTATAAGTGAATCAGTATACGGTTTTGTGATGAGAACCTCAGTAGGACCCAGTTCTGCCTCAGTTCTTCATGGCAGGATGTGAAAAAAAAAAGAAAAAAAAAAAAGTTCCCTTGCACCATGTTGTCGTTTGTGTGGTGAATCGCAAAGGAATGTGCGAAAGCTTCTAAAGAACACTGAACCCATCAGCATGGTGTGTGTGTGTGTGTGTGTGTGTGTGTGTGTGTGTGTGAGAGACACGCCACGCTGGATGTAGCGGTTTGGTTGATGATGGTTCATTGTGGGCACGATCAGCAACAACACTTTGAAATGCTACAGTTTTGCTGGCGTTCCCACAGCAACACAAAATCTCCAGCAGCCCGAGCTGTTCACACAAGGCAGGAGAACTGTTGCTACCTAAATTTTGACCCGGCCATCAGCGTACCTGGACAGAAATCCAGATTCATCAGATGAAGCAAGGTTTTTTGGCGAGTCTGTACCCACTGCAGCCACAACATCCGGTCCCTTGCTGACAAAAGTGGAGCTTGTCGGGGTCTTCCTCGGTTTTACTTTGTCCATGATATGGATTGATGTGTTGTGGATTCTGAGTCACACTACAGTCACTGTTAGTTTTCTGTATGATTGAAGCAGTCTGGACATTCTGCACTGAGACAATCGCTACAGTGGTTTCCGTCCATAGTGGGGCGTATACTTTATTATGATAAGAGTGAAATATGGTAAATGTAAACAGTACCAATGTACACTCCTGATACTGACTCAGAACTCATTACTGGCGCTGTGTGTGTGTGCGTGCATGTGTGTGTGTGTGTGTGTGGGTGTGTGTGTGTGTGTGTGCGTGCATGTGTGTGTGTGTGTGTGCGTGCATGTGTGTGTGTGTGTGCGTGCGTGTGTCGTAGCTCTCACATACCTTCATGTCTTCGGGGATAAAGACTTTACGTGCTTTTTTGATCATGGGTTGTGGTTTGAGTTCCTCCACTGTGAACTTGCGCTTGCGCGGGTCGAACATCTCCTGACCAGGAACGCTGGACAGGGCCAGATCGGCCGGGTCGGGCTCGTAACTCACTGGCACTTGGATAGACTCTGGGTCGATCGGACTCGGGGTGTTCCGGCTCGATGGCAGGCCTGAGACACACACACAAACACAGAGTGTGTGTGTGTTACTGGTGTTTGTATTCATGTAAAGGCCATTAAGTCTTCTTTCATTCATTTTCTGAACCACTTAATCCTACTTAAGGTCACGGGGAGGCTAGCGCCGGAGGAAACCAAAGTATCCAAAGGAAACCCACACAAGCACGGGGAGAACATACAAACACCACAGAGAAACGCCCGAGCTGGGAAACAAACCCAGGACCTTCTTGCTGTGAGGTGGACGTGCTAACCACTGCACCGCCGTGCTGCCCGGACATTAAACAAAATCAGTAATTATCAGAAATTATCATCATATATTATTATTGTTAGAATAATAATAATTTCAAAAAAAGCAACTTAGGAGGCACATTGGCATAATGGTTGGCATGTCCTCACAGCAAGAAGGTCCTGGGTTCAAGCCCCAGAATTGGTGGAAACAATTCATACTGTAATAAAATAAGTGTGATTATGGGCTCCAGCCGCTAGGTGGGACCAAGAGATCAGAGTACAGTCAGCACATGGTGTACACAGGGTAATGTGCATAAACATGTACATGTGCACACACACACACGTTCGTATATCAGCTGCACTCACGAAAAAAAATATGAGAGACAGGAGAAATTATGTGATGAAATTGTGTAAATGTTTTATTAACTTGTTTATTTATGAATTAATGTTATAAACAGGTCACCTGCCTTTAATAGGTTCATGTCACCTTCTCTAGTTCTGTTCCCTTATAGTGCTTGTAAGAATTATGATCATAAACACTTGTGTTTTTACTCCCTTCATTCCTGACACCGTCATCATCATCATCGATAAGACTAAAATACTGTAATGAGAAGACGGCGGCAATGGCAGACAGGCTCTATGATTTCCATAATTCGTATGTGTAAGATTCTCTAAAGCAGGGGTCACCAACCTTTTTGAAACTGAGAGCTACTTCTTGGGTACCAATTAGTGCGAAGGGCTACCATGTCGATTCACACCTCTGAAATTACAAATTTACTCAATTTACCTTTAATTATATGTTATTATTAATAATTAATGATATTCATCTATGTGAAGATATTGATTTGATTTAAAATATATTCAAAAAAATTAGATGCAGCTCAATGGAGAGTGGCGTTATGGAGCCGTGGGCCTGTCCTAAAAATAGCAGTGAACAGGTCCTTGCGGGCAACTTATATTGTCCTTGCGGGCTACCTGGTGCCCACGGGCACCACGTTGGTGATCCCTGCTCTAAAGTTAACAATGCAGTCCTAACACTCCACAACCTTTGACCCCTCCCTCCACACACACACACACACACACACACACACACCAGTAAATAAATAAATAAACACCCGTTTGTTTAATTGAATGCACACAAAGAATGCATTGTGTGTATGCATGTGTGTGTTGGTCCTGCAAGGATCTGGGAACTGTTCAGGGTGTACCTCACCCAGAGTTGGCTGAAATGGACTCCGGCTTCCTCGCTTTAAAAATACTGCAGTATTTGATACTATGTGATGATTCTAATTATTTATGCTTTGCAGAAAAATTCACACCAAGTCTTTTCTCACACACTCACGTGCCCACACACAGAAACACAAACATGCAATTTGACTAATAAACAAATACAGAGGAAAGTATTTTAAACCCCAATGGCCAAGCACTTAGTATTTTTTCAAACCACGGAAACACACACTTGACAAAAAATGAGAGTTTATTAAACACGCCATCAACTGCAATCCCTGAAATCTGTTCTGGATGACAGGTTATTGCACCACAAAGAAAAATATCTGTTTTGTTATCGATATATCAGTCTATCTGTAATCAGCAGAGAGCCTCACGCACAGCAGCACCAACATGAAAATCACTAGCGGACACACACATACACACACACACACACACACACACACACACACACACACACACACACACAAACTAAGAGCTCCAGTTGAATTCAGCCATCACTCCAGTGAAAATCTGTAACACACTTTACGTGTTAGCGTCATGTTTTTACATGACATCACTCATGATAAACAAAAGCTAAAGCAAGCTAATCTTTCCTACAATAGCGTGCCATCCACAGATGCATTGCATTCATTTCTTTAACATTCATTATAATTATATGAAAAAAATAAATCCTCACATGGATACGAGCATTTCTCTGACTCGTGCGTAGTTATGTATGCTAGCTTTAGCTTTGTTCTCTATAGCAATGTGCACACAAAAACAAAGAACAAACAATGTCTGCTCTGTTTTAGATGATAATGTGCTGATCTTGAAGACATCTATAGGTCTGCTCAGTGTTTTGAATCCAACTGAATGCTAACAATACAAGCACTCGCACATTAGCATTATTAGCGATGTTAACAATGTATTTCAACTTGTAGATAACACTGGGGCGCGCTATCCTGCGAACTCCACAGTTTAAAACGGCCTGGAGATCCATGATTTATGAGCACGCCCGGAGCAGGATTGGAATATAAAATAGGAAGCAGTTCGTAGCCAAGAGATGAATCTTGAAGGAATCATGCCGCCAAGTTCACCAACATCCTCTACAATGGCACATCAAGGTCTGTTACGCTCTGTTATGCTCTTTTGTGCTCGACCACGTTCTATCACAACCGGCATCAAATCATAATACATCATTTCTGACTGTCAAAAATTTTGCTGTAATCATCATGAATCCACCAAGTTCTCTCAAGATCATCGTGATTCAACCCAATGATCCCCAATCCCCCCCCCCCCCCCCCCCCCCACACACACACACACCGATCATGATTCTCTCAAATCACGGAGATCGAGGACATCGTGCCCCGGGTTACTCTCACTTACTCATTTACTGAACTGCTTAATAATATTAGAATCAAATTGAGGCTGGAGACTATCTCAGCCTCAGAAGGTGGGGTACACCCTGAGCAGCTCAAGGGAGACCACTGCAGGGCCACCACATACACTCTCACTTACTTGTAGGGGCAATTTGGAAATGCATGTCTTTGGACTGTCGGAAGAAACCAGAGTACCTGGAGGAAACTCATACAAGCACAGGGGAAGATGCAAACCCCACAGAGAAAAGAAGAATGTGTTTGAAACTGATATGGAGCAGATGGAAATAATCACTGTGTACGTTTCTATAAATGGTTATGTTCTGTCTGATAACGCAACTGATCTTCGTAAAGCTAACAGAAAAACATTTCAGGATTATATAAAAGATCGCTAGGAACTGAATGATAATAAAGTCCACAAAGTCCACTTGGGGCTATGCAAATGAATCCTGCAAGTTGTTTGACAAAGTGCTGAGTTGTTGGCAGCGGTTACCGCGACACATTCGGGTTGAGTATTAACCTGCATGAAAGGTGAAGGTCAGGTCATGATCAGCGCAGTGGAGTCCAGACGGATTCACATCAAAGAGTACAGGTGCAAATTCACAACACGCCAGCTAATAATCATCCACTCCTTTAGCTCACAGCCAGGAGCTCGTCTGCAACATACAGTACGAGGGTCTCCGTACAGCACTACGTACAACCGACTGCTTCGTGTAGCTCAAAGAATCCCATCCAAACATGAGCAGAACATGCAAACGCCACAAGGAAAGGACTCGAACCCAGAACCTTCCTGCTGTAAGCTGGATATGCTAAACATTACGACACACTGCCGCCCTGTATCAGCAGTACATCGTCAATAACAATGTTTTCATTAATCTCTGATCATTTAAAAATGAAAGTCAGACATTTTTTGGAACTTCATAATTAGCTGTTTTTAACTACCGTACATGGTGGGGCGGCAGCTGTGTTGCACCACCATGTTTCGACGGTTGCTCAGAACCTTCATACTACACCGTTTCTATAATTTCAACACTACAATACATCTGACTGACAACCCCTGCACTTCCCTACAACCAACCTAGAGTCATTTTGCCCAGTCTGGACTGTGGGGACGGAGCTAATTTCAGGGCCAGAAAAGATCTAAACAGAGATTTCAATGGACCGGGTTAAAGCTGGGGTTGTATAACACAAACTGTTATATTAGTAGAAATGGACTTTACATTCCGTCAGTAAGCAGTAACTGATGGAATCTGGGGGTTGGGGGGGGGTTCGTCGATGTCTGCTGTATCCCGTTAAAATGCAGGAATATCACTGCCTCGCGGTCCGCTCAGTAATATCCAAACAAAGTCGCCCATCTCTGGTGACACAACCATGCATGACACAACCATGCACAAATCAGCACTCAGATCCAGGGAAGTGTTGACTTTGGAAGGAACCCCGCGGGCAGGGGAGGGCTTACCTGCATGCCTGAACACATGCTACCTTTAAATACTGTTCACGCTCCAGATTACCAATCCCAACTTTAATAAAAATGTTTCATGTCAATGTAAAGCAAATTTTATTCCAATGAATCAATATGATTATGGAAATATCAAACAAAAAATATAATATTACAAATTATTTCTTTAGTTTAAAAATAAATTAAAATAAAAGGCTTCATGTGTTCTGCCTGGAGCAGTGCGAATTCCTCAGGCGTTCCGTCTGAATGCGTTCATGAATCACATGTCTGTCCAACATCACACTTCAAAAGCAAAGGATATGTGTGTGTGTGTGTGTGTGTGTGTGTTCTTACTGGATGAATGCTGAGGAGTGATAACTTGTGTCACTTGAATTCCTACAGTAGACAATATATGTGTGTGAAATACCATGTTTGTGCATACAGGTTTGTGCGTGTGTGTGCGTGTGTGTACCTGCTCGGGTGGGGCTCTGTAGGCAGCCCTGTGTCACCATGTCAGCGTGCAATGAAGTGCTGGCCCGGCTACTCAAATCAACCACAGACGGCGGTGATGGCAGTGTAGTGCTCTGCTGTAGGGGCTGCTGGGTAATCTGGCTCTGCTCATTCTGTGGGTTGGCAGGAATGCCATTTTCAGACAGGAACTCCTCCAGGTCCATGTATTCCAGCTGGAAATTGTCTCCATCATACGGTAGAGTTTTGTCCCAAAGCGTCGGGCCGAGAAACGCAGACTGAGGGGCGTTCCCTCCGGCACCATCATCCTCCAACTTCTTCTCTTTCTCCTTCTCTTTACTAAACCCTGACGAGACAAAGATACAGATAATGTTGAGTAAAAAGGCTTCACTGTTACATTATCATTATATTAAGACATATCACTGAGACTGACAGACACCGGCCGTGTCTCCTTCAGTGATACTGGCAGTAATAGTGGTGATGCCTTCTTCACTAAAACTACCAGACAGAGAGGCCACACCTTCTTCATCAGGTCTGACATATACAGCAGCCGCGAATGACAGGTACCAAGACCACGCCCCTTCACCGAAACTGACCGGTACAGTGGCCATACCGCTTTCAATGAAACTGACAGGTACCAAAGCCACACTTTCTTCAGTGAGATTGACAGATAGAAAGGCAATTTCATCGAGGCTGACAGATACAGTGGCCACACCTCTTATATTGTGACTACCACAGAGACACAAAGTTACTGAGGCCACACCTCATTGGCTAAAAGTGGCATGTACAGAAGCCACATCTCTACTGAACCTGACAGGTAGAGTCCACACCTACTTCCAGTCACCTGAGACTGATGAAGAGGTCACCTTTCATTGGTTAGTTGACAAATAGAGAAGCCACACCTCCTTCACTGATACAAAGATGCCAACCACAGATAAAGATTTTCAGTATTCATGACTATTTTCAGTATTTTTGAAAAAAATTTCAGTAACACTTGTTCCACACACATGAATTAGCAGCAAATGTATTTGTAAGCAATATTATTGACATGTATTTTATATCATACTTACAATCTAGAGGTAGGATGGTAACACTGGGATCCCAGCGAGGTTTAGAAAAAATAGAGGAAACTGGTTCAGAAATAGAGGAAATTAAATATTTCAGCTGGGGGGTCAAAGGGGCTGCAGGGCCCCTGAAGCAGAAAAAATAGCAGAATTCCGCTAAATAGCAGAGATCTGGGATCCCTGACCATCATATGACTCACATGCAAAAACAGGAACTCAATAGGAAAGGTGTGAGTCGGGATCAACAGTCCTCACAACGAGGGGAAATAGCTTTTCGTTATCAATGGTGCCGTTCGTTGATATGGTAAACGATGACCTTCGCATGAGTTGAGCTAATTTTTCACTCGTTTCTGCAGCCATGTCCATTATCATAGCCGTCACTTTCGAACACGAGCACTGAAACCCTTTAGCAATGTCGGAATCTTTGAAAGCTTTTTTCACAGTCGATGTAATTCTGTCCATGACACTTATCGGCAGGTTCAAATCTAAACACAAATCCACCATCATTGCTTCTGCATGAGTGATGTTCAATGCCTTTTCATCCATTGATTTTTTTAAACAAGTGTTTGATTCCACTGGTTTCCGACTGACTGGCCATCGCCGCGTGTTCAGAATGTTTTTTCGAGTTGACGTGCCTCCGACAATCATCGCGACCTCCATGGGCGATATTCAGGTCAGTTACACAGAGTTTGCAATGTGCAAATTCATTTCCTAACTTGCTGGCTGTGAAACACGGCCATTCTAATGAATATCGTTGAAGAAATACTTGCGACCTCTTCTTAACTTGTCTCGTCACTGATCTCTTCATTGTTCTTTTATATTAGCATTAAAATTACACACAGCCATAAAGTGCTCCATCCTCAAACAACTCGAACCACGAGGCATGCGATCATAAACTGAGTTATCTGCACATAACCACCAGACATTGCGACCGCTTGGTGATTGTCGCAAAAGTAAATATAATCAAAAATCTGATTAAACAATGGCAATGATTACATAGGTAAAAAAAAAACAGTGCTTCTCAAATAGTGAGGCACGGCACCCTTGGGGGCTGTATGATGTCGAGCGGAAGGGGCGAGCGGTGTGATGCTGGGTGGAGCGTGTATGACCCTGGGATTTTCTGGAATAGCATACAAGAATTAAGTGTAATTGCACGTCCACTCCAGTAGTTGGCAATGGCGCTCTCATTGTTGCACTGTGGTGTAGCGGGTTTTTTTTGCAAGAGCAAATGATATGAAGTGCAGTAAACAACCTCTCAAGAAACAACATGAGAAAATTTCTAACAGGAACGAAGAGAAAGGTGGAGAGAGAGAGAGAGAGAGAGATATTAAGACATAAATAAGTTGAATGAGTTTAAATAAGGGTGTATTTTTTTTTATTTCAGTCACAATGTTTTTTCTTCCTAGAGGGGGCGCCACAGAAAATAATTGAGAAGCACTGACCTAAACATAAAAACCTAGTATATGAAGTAAAATAAATCACATTCGTGATTCTCTTTTTTATTTTTTCCGTACAAAATAGTCCCCTGTGACGTAACACCGTATTTACATCAACTTTCGTACAAACTACGGAGAATCAGTACTGGTAGATTGACAGGTGGAGGCAACACCCCCTTCATTGAACCTGAGAGAGGAGTCATTGCCGAAACAGAAGCCGCACCACCTCCACCGAGATTGACAGGTGCAGAGGCCACGCCTTCGTAATGCAGCGTGAGAGACACGAGTGTAAAGCTGCAAGGTCTGGAACGAAGCTTTTCATAAGGAAAAAAGCTGATTGTTATTTCAAATACAAACCAGAGACGCACACGGTGAATATTTTCACCGGCACTCGATACACAACATCTCCGAGCTCTGACTTTAGTTTTCGTTTCCACGTCAACACGCTGGAAAAAACAAACAAACCAAACTTTCGCATCTGTTTCCGTCAACATCAGTCTGTGTTTATCTCAGACGGAGAAATCACACGGCGTGTGTCTGAAGGAGACGCATGCGGATCATACTCTCAGAAATAAACTCGAATAACAACATTCTGACTGAACAACGCGTGCCGTTAGCATGAAGCTAAAATAGCCAGTGGAGTGACGTCACTTGTAAGTTCACCTTCCTGTCTCTTCAGTGCGCCGCTTGTCCTGACTGATCGGTTACAACCGGATGTAAAGGGAACGCCGTGGCGTGAATTTTGCTTTCACTGCAGACCACACCGATGATACATTCAAGCAACTCGGACTTTAAACGCATCTTAAATTGTTTTCCAATCAGCTTTACACACTCCAATGATCAGCGGCGGTCCTGCTCACACGCTCCCCCTATTGGCAACATCGCACATTTAAATAGACACAACAACGTCCTGCTTATAAAATAAAAGATGATAAACAGCAGAATCTTATTGGACAGACGATGAACACAAGCTGAACTGATGTGGCGCCAAAACGCCTGGAATCATGTCTTGTGATATGAGTAATTGAAGCAGGGAGCGAGGGAGGGAGGGAGAGAGGGAAGGGAGAGAGGGAGGGGGAGGGAGGGCGAGAAGGAAGACATGGAGATTTCTCTCCACTGGCAAAATCAGTCACCTTGCTGTCAAAAATGAAAAGTGAGGCTCATGATCACAATTGAAGTCTTTACCCAAAACATCACCGTACTGATGGGAATATCACTGTACAGCTTCGAACTGTGCTTCAAACACAACACAACAGTGCAATCATTAACTATTACCCTACACTGCACATGCAGTAACAACATGCAGTGCACTAATTACAAAAATAATTAAATAATAATAATAATAATGCAATAGACATGCAGCAGCTTCAAAATAAGAATGTAATCGCGTTGCTTCAGAAAAACAACAGAACAAAACAACAACAAAAACCTAAAATGGGTTTTACACAAATCCATAACCTCACTTCAAACAAATACATAATGGTATAATAATAATAATAATAATAATAACAATGCACGAGCCCAGTAATCATAACTCGATAATAAGATGATATAAAAAATGCGTCTCGAGCCCAAACATCTCTTCTCATGTGCGTCTTTAGTATGATAACGTGTGCGCGTGTGCGCGCGCGTGTGTGTTTATACCCTCGTCATGGTGAAAAGGCAGCTTCATGGGATTCTCCAAGAGGGATTTAAGGACTCCGTGGGTCGGAGGAAGGAAAGCGGAGTTGACGGGTCGCGACATTTTCTCCATCGCCTGCGCACGAGCAACACGATTTATTCCTCCGGGAACGAGGTCCCGCATCGGAAATAAAAATAATAATGGAGATCAACCCAACGAGCAAACAAAATAATAATAATAATAATAATAATAATACTAATACTAGAACAGGGAGTAAAAGCGGACTGACGGAGGTCGAGCAGCAGCGAGCGGTGCGTGTTAAAACCGCGCGCGCACTCCGACCGTCCCCGCTTGTGGTTCTGCTGCCTCTAAGCGGCTCGAGCGGGTTCACCTCCCATGTGCGCGCGCTGCCGTCTCTGACGTCACGCTAATGAATAGCAGAACTATTCCGATGGGTGGGGGTGGGGAGGGCCGGTGAAGCGGTGTGAGCGCGCGCGCGACAGAAATAAATATTTCGTTTATGGTTGTCGCTGCGGGTTTTTTTCTCTCTCTTTTTAATTAACGTTTATTTATTGCGCTTCTGAAAGCGCGCGTGCTGCAAGTGCAAATCCCTATAAAATCATGTCAGGTCATCTGGAAAGCCAAGGAGAATGTTATATGATGATGGTGATGATGATGAGGACAATTTCTGAGGAAAAAAATATATTGAATGAACACTAATTGTTCTTTAAATCTATGTTCATTAAAGCTTATAAAGCCTCGAATAAAGTATAATATATAATATTATATATATATATGTATATATCCCCGTCCGCCAACAGTCCAGAGCCATGCACATTATGTCAACAAACTTGTGTAAAATTCCACCTCGGTGTGAGGGCAACAATCCAGCCCTCCCGCCTCGCACTTTTCAGGCACGAACCACAAGACTGACCGCTGTCGGGCACCCACTGGAGCACCAAGTGGGCGGTATCTGCTGGCTGATCCCTGTCCGGTTTGATTGGCCGCTGGCCTGCAGTTGCTCGCGTTCTGTCCAATCGGAGCT
>CM045731.1:71931416-71953916 GCA_024760905.1 Plotosus lineatus
TTTTAATGCCCTTTCAAGTGTCACTGTACTTTTACATTACCTGTATTTGTTTAATGTTTCTAAGAGGTGAGTGCTAGCCGGATAACTCATTACTTAGCAGAAGGTTAGTGCACTTATGTTGCTTAGCGACAGTGTTTTCATCACTCTTGTGTTTTCCATTTAAACTCCACTTGGTGCAAGATTGACTGCCATTACTTGTAACATCCGTATTAAAGTGTATTTTAACATTTAGCAGACGCGCTTATCCAGAGCAACTTACAATTACCATTTTCCAATCAGCTGTGCAGTTCAGGCTTAAAAGCTCAAGGGCCCGATAGTGGTGACAGTGGGGATTGACCTGCTGACCTTTGGCTCAGTAACTTGTCGCCTTCACCATAAAGCCACCACTGCCACCAAACATGTTTTCGACAGAGTAATGAGGTTCCACGATAAACAAGTAATTCACGGATGAATGCAGAAATTGATGAATTTCATCTATTTTCATCAATTACAATCGTCTAAAACTTTCCCATTCAGTTTGCGTGTATTAAATAAAGATGAAGTTATCCTGGGTGGAACAGTGGCGCAGCGGTGGGTTCGATTCTCAGTCTCAGGTGTTTGTGTAGACCTTGTATGTTCTTCCTGAGCTTGCATGGGTTTCCTCTGGATTTTTCCAGTTTCCTTCTACAGTCCAAAAACATGGTGTGGTGAGCTCTTCAAAGTGTACCCCGCCATCACCCACAGTCAGCTGAGATTGGCAATAGCCTCCCTGTGACCCTAAAACAAATGAATGAATGAAATACAGTGGTGTCTCTTGGAAATGAAATGTAATAAATAAATAAAAAGCTCTATAATAATAAATATTTTAATAATATATAAAAATAAAATGGAATGGTTAGTTTCCTGCTGTACGTGTTAGTGAGCCATGCACCGGCCACCATGATATTCATAACATCACCATCTTTAATATTTCTTTTGAAATAATTTCTGTTTCTTATCACACGATCACAGACTTTTCCACTTTCTACCAATTGCTGTTGCACCGCCAAGTTAGTACACACGCACAAGATCGTTTTTCGGGTCATGCCGTCACAATATTGTTATTTTTATTGTAAACATACAGAACCAAAACAAGACGTAGAGTAGGTGAATAAGAGACAATGAGCCTGTGAGCTCGAGTTGTTTCACCAGGAAACATTTATATTCATCCAGAATGAAGTGATCATAGAAGATAAACATACACGCGATCTTCACTTGTGAATGAGAAACTTGAATCACAGCACCAGTTTTCTAGTAAATTTTTAAACACGTTTGTTTTATCAGGAATAGTTTATGCTTGTGTTTAAAAATGGCCGAAAGCACCATCATGCAAAAATGTTTTCGGCAAAACTGGTTAACAATATAAAGAATAGTGTTGAGAGCTCCTCTTATCTCTGTAAGTGGTTGTGGTTGGCGTGGTGTCTCTGTGTGTCCTTTGTAAGCCTTCCATTTTCAGCATGGGCCCAATTATGAGCTGGAAGACCGCCATCAAAATGCCTGAGCTGCCCAGGATTCATACAGTTCCTTTACCCTCAAACGATGTCATTCAGAAAGTAATTTTGATGAATTGTGACCTCATTAGGAACCTCAGGAGGAATCCTGTGGATGATGTGTGGAATACTGCGAGCTATATATTCTACTTTTGATGATTTGCAGTTTAATTACAGCTTAATAAAATTATAATCACACCCACAGATCTGTGGGAAGCACAGGTTTCTGATTCCACAGTGACCTGGTTTCTGTTTTGTTTTTGTTTGTTTTTTTAATCCGTTTTGAGACGGGGATACTATTTGACTATTTATTTGTACTATTTTACCCTCCACTGTTTACACAGAGCAGAAACCACGTTTATACAGCCTGTGTTGCAGGGAAAAAGCAGAATGATGTACCATCACACACTGATTCACATCCATAACAGCTTACACATGTTTGCCTTGATTAGGTCTCAGTAGTCTGGTTATACTGTACCTTTATCGTGGTGGGACCTGCCAGGGCTATCACAAGGCTACCTGAGGCTTGTACTATGGGCCATTAAGCCTTAAGCCAAAAGCATATTCATAACCGTACTGTAATCCTGTAAACTCCACCCACCGCGTCCAAGATGTCTGACCAACAGAAGAGTGAACAAAAAGAAATCTATTGGGGAAGTTTCCGTGCGAACAATCCACCACATGTAAATAGGACCAAAACAATTTTTTTTACAGCTTCACACGTCTTTATTTACACCAAGATGGAGAATGATGAGCTTCCCAGCAAATTTCGGATATCACTTAGCATAGCTGTTGTACTAGTTTTCTTAAATACATATTTGTGCACAAATTACAAAGATACCATTAAGCTAAATGTTTATACCACAGTAATGGATCAAAAGAAATAAACCACGCCTTCAACCTTGACACTGCCTCTCTCCCCGGTTGGCCTCGTCTGGCCTACAGGTATTCATCAGGTCCAAATCCTTGGGTTTCTAGATTCAAAGTAGACCCGAAGAAGTGCAATCAACTCCTATGAGGCCCAACAGAATTTATAATGACCTTGATTGGCAAGAGCCTGTCTGGCTATTGTTTACTCGTGATAAAGAGCCTAATAGGCAGTTAATCATGTTTTATGTTCTGTGTCCTTTTTTATTCATTTTCTGAACTGCTTAATCCTAATTAGGGTCACAGGAAGGCTAGCGCCCAGCTCAGCTGACTCTGGTTGAGGGCGGGGTACACCCTGGACAGCTCACCAGGCCATCGCAGGGTCCTAATATTCTGTTAGCATCATTTATTCTGAGTGTTGATCATTTCCTCCTGTTTCTCAAAGATCTCATGTACGATGAGTATGAAAACAATTTAGAAGTGATTCTGAAGATTTTTTCCGAGATGTGCCAATGTCCTGTCTTGTATATAAGGCGAGAAATTAGAGTCCTGTGTTGTGTAGTTGTCTTGTTTTTATTTTTTAATCCACAGTCTTTATTCCTCTATTTGTGTTATTCCTCTTTTTGAGAGGTTTATAAGTGGTTAGCTTAGAAAATAAAAGAGTTCTTCAAGAATTCCAAAATACTAAATGGTACTTCACTTACTCAGTTGGTTATACTGTGAACAATCACGACTGTAGGGTTGTGCATAGAACCTCAAAGGGGTTCCTCAAGACCGGTAGTCACCAACCCCATTCCTGGAGATCATCCTATTCAAACTAAGAACTAAAGCTTCAGCAAACTAAGATTCCAGCCATAATCACACCCACTTGACCATCTAAGATGTACTTTCTGAAGTTAAAAGAGGTGTACCCTATTAGATCTGGTTTGGGCTGTAGAACGATGTATTGATGAGCACGTCCACCTGACAACAAGAAGGTCATGGGTCCTGGGTTTGGCATTTCTGGGTGGAGTTTGCATGTTCTTTCTGTGCCTTTATGGGTTTCCTCTGGGTCCTCCAGTTTCCTCCCACAGTCCAAAGACATGCAGAAGTGAACGTTCGAGCTTGTGTTCACCCTGTGATACACTGGTGGGCTGTTGAGGGTGGCAGCTAAGATACAGCTTCCCTCATCTTAAATTGAAATAAGCAGTTTGGTGAATAAATTAGAGATAAAACCTTAAGGAAGGTAGAGCAGACCTCCAGGAACAGGATTGGTGAGCATTGGTCTAGATAAAAGAAGAGCTCTTGGAGTTTAGATTTGTGTAGATCTGTTGGAGAACAACCCGAAGGATCATGAAACATAACAAGGTGCAAAGAATACAAGAAAAAGATAATTGTGGTCAAGACATAAACATTTATTAGCAATCAAGTATTTACTATGGGTTACTAGCCAGAGTGTGTGTTCAATACTGCCTAGCGTTTCCAGACCACATGACCTGCTAAAAGTGGCCTGAACCAGCTGACCATCTGAAGGCAGACAGCCAAATGTGATTACATTCCAAACACAAGGTCTGTTTATACCATGAGCCAAGAAGGAAGGGGAGTGAGGAAAGTGTGTGAGTTGGGTTCTGCTCCAAACACTTGTCCTGATAAAAGTCATCCTACACATGAGGGTCATCAAGAAGCATTAACAGTGCAGACTGGGGTGGAGAGCATTGATATATGCTTTTTATCGTAGAATTCTCAAGTTTACTCGTTAGCATGTTGGATAACGGTTGGCATGATGGTGTAGTGGTTAGCGTGACCACCTCACAGCAAGAAGGGCCTAGGTTCAAGTCTCAGGCTCAGAAAGGATGTTTCTGTTTGAACTTTGCATGTTCTCCGTGTGCTTGTGCAGGTTTCCTCTAGGTACCACAGTTGCCTACTACAGTCCAAAAACATACACAGTCGACGAATGATCTGTTCCAAATTGGCTCTAGATGTGATTGTGAGTGTAAATGGTTGTGTGCTCATTGCGATGAATTGGCGAACTGTTCAGAGTGTACCACAACTCAATCCAGAGTTGGCTGAGAGAGGACCCAGCCTCCCTGTGACCCTCATAGGATAAAATGAGCCAGACTTGTAAATCAATTTGCTGCTCATAGTCATGTCACGGTGTATTATGGGTAATATAAACAGGTACGGACTTAAATGAATACCTCTCTTACTCTTCTACCTATCGAGGAATCAAATAAAAAATAATTGAACCATAAAAAGAATATGTTGTGTGTTGTAACGGCAGCAGGCCTTAGCCCATAATCTAGAGCTTTAGAAAAAGCATTAAGGAAAATGAATGTGTGTGTGTGTGTGTGTGTGTTTGGAACCTTGAGTGTATTTATACATGTATCCCTGGGAAGTAGAAGAAGAAGAGGCGGTTGAGGAAAGCTTTAGGGAGCTAATGCGACTGCATAGCTGTTATATAACTCCAACACTGAAAGCACATCCAAACCTGCTTCATATCGAATACTAAAACGCTGCCAATAATCCAGCAGTTACTGATCTTCAGCGATGGCTTCATCCAGAGGAAGTGTGCAGAGATGGGGAATCTGTTACCCACTGAAAAACTTAACCGCACTGGATACATAAAAAATAGACATCATTTATAATTTTTTTTAACCTCTTGATCCTTTGTTAAGGTTACAGGGAGGCTGGTGCCCATCTTACCATCTTAGCTAACTCCAGGCATAGGACGAATAAACCCTGAACATCAGCCAGATCCTTGCAAGACCAACACCATAAACATTCACACTCACACCTAGGGGCGATTTGGACCAGCCAATTAGCCCAGTGTGCATGTCTTTCTTTCACCTTGTTGTGAGGTGGACATGCTAATGACTGCACCGATGGATTTGGACATACAGTAATTTGTTATGAATTTCAATAAATTATAAACAAGTTAATACTGTATTACAGATTCAACAATGCAGATTAATTTACAGAGAGCGAGAGAGAGAGAGAGAGAGAGAGAGAGAGCGCTGAGGTCACTGATTCAGAGAGAAGTTGTTTGGGTGAATGCGTAGTAACAGTAACTCGAGGGTCAAAAAATCAAGCTCAGTAAGAATTCAGTCCAGTGTGTATTGTGTGTCTTGTCTTTGTAGATCTTGCAGGAAGCATCCGCCCTGCTGTTATTGTCCCCTGAGGAATGGAACAGGGTGGATGCACTCTCAAACACAGAGAGAGAGAGAGAGACAGAGAGAGAGAGAGGAAGGAAAGAGAAGAGACAGATGGGTGGATGGATTAATTGGCAGACATGCTTCAATATGGCTTTCTTAGTTTTGCTCTTGTGCCATAAATGATCAGCCTACTGGTTCAACAGAGATGAATTGAAATGATGAGCCAGCCTACTAGTTCAACAGAGACACTTGTGTTGTTGTTGTTATTATTATTATTATTATTATTATTATTATTAATAATAATAATAATAACAATTATTATTAATTATTATTATTATTCATTAAAAAAATAATAATACGGTAAATATAATAATAACACAAGTGTTTGTGTACGTGATTAGAGTTCATAAACATTTGAAGGAATGAAGACAAAGTTTTATCCTGTCATTGTGTGGACAGAAGGCTGTAGGCTAGTCATGTGGGTAGATAGGGGAAGAAGGTGAAGGAAACGCAGCATGGTAAAGATGGAAAAAAACCCAGCCATTTGCATTTTTGTAAGAAGGAAAACTTGGGATAACACTTGAATGACTATCAGAGCTGCATTTTCAGAAGGAAATGGTTGAATGTTTCTAATGTTGTACAGGAGATGGCTGAACAACAGAATAAAGTTGTAGCATTCTGTGGTCAACAGTGAGAAGATGGCAAAAAAATGTCTTGGCATGTCCAAAGCGAGATATCTGCGAATTATCAGAGATGTTTGATGAAAAATTTTAATGCAGCCACAAGGGCACAAAGCCAGTGTTCACCCTCACGCTGGTCTCAAGCCCGGAAAAATGCAGAGGACTGCGACAGGAAGGGCATCTGGTGTAAAACTTCGGCCAAGATTGTGATGCGAATGATCAAAAGAAATTTCATACCAGATCAGTCGAGGCCCGGGTTAACAACGACCGCCATCAGTGCTGTGAACCAACAAGGTGCTGGTGGAAATTGGACTACTGTTGGTTGAAGAAGGAAAGGCGGGAGGCGTGTCCGTAGGCGGAGAGAGAAGAGGAAAGGACATGAGTTTAGGACTGAGAGTAGGGACTTTGAATGTTGGAACTATGACAGGAAAGGGTAGACAGCTGCCTGACATGATGCAGAAGAGGAAGGTGGACATACTGTGTGTTCAGGAGACCAGGTGGAAAGGTAGCAAGGCTAGAAGCTTAGGAGCAGGGTTTAAACTGTTTTATCATGGTGTGGATGGGAAGAGAAATGGAGTAGGAGTCATCTTGAAGGAGGGGTTTGTCAGGAATGTTCTAGAAGTGAAAAGAGTGTCAGACAGAGTGATGAGTCTCAAGTTAGAAATTGAAGGTGTGATGTTCAATGTTGTTAGTGCTTATGCTCTGCAGGCAGGATGTGAGCTAGAAGAGAAGGAGAGATTCTGGAGTGAGTTAGATGAAGTGATGCAGACTACCCCAGAGGTGAAAGAGTGGTCATTGGGGCAGACTTCAATGGACATGTTGGTGCAGGAAACAGAGGGGATGAGGAAGTGATGGGCAGGTTTGGTATCCAGGACAGGAAGACAGAAGGACAGATGTTGATAGATTTTGCAAAAAGGATGGAAATGGCTGCGGTGAATACTTTCTTCCAGAAGAGACAGGAACACAGGGTGACTTATAAAAGCGGAGGTGGGAGCACACAGGTAGACTACATCTTGTGTAGGCAATGTAATTTGAAGGAAGTCAGTGACTGCAAAGTAATAGTGGGTGAGAGTGTTGCTAGACAGCATAGGATGGTGGTGTGCAGGATGACACTAATGGTAAGGAAGGTGAAGAAGGCAAAGTCAGAGCAGAAGACAAAGTGGTGGAAGCTGAAAAAGGAAGAGTGTTGTGTTCTCTTCAAGGAGGAGTTGAAACAGGCTTTGGGTGGTAAGGAAGTGCCTCCAGATGACTGAAAAACTACAGCAAATATGATCAGGGAGACAGGTAGCAGAGTACTTGGTGTTTCCTCTGGAAGGAAAGTAGATAAGGAGACTTGGTGGTGGAATCAGGAAGTGCAGGAGTGTGTAGAAAGGAAGAGGCTAGCTAAGAAGAAGTGGGACAGAGAGAGAGAGATCTTTTTATTCATTTTCTGAACTGCTTAATCCTAATTAGGGTCACAGGGAGGCTAGTGCCAATCTCAGTTGACTCTGGTTGAGGGCGGGGTACACTCTGGACGGCTCACCAGGCCATCGCAGGGTCGTAATATTCTGTTAGCATCAAGTTGCAAGGATGTAGTGGTCGATCTGAAACAGGCAATTAGCATAATGTGAATGTGTTTGGACTGTGGGAAGTAACCAGAGTACCTGGAGGAAAGCCAAGGAAGTATGGGGAGAACATACGAACTCTACTGTACAAAGAAATACCCTCGCCAAGACCAGGGCCATATTGTTGTGAAGCAGTTGTGCTAACCACTGCACCACAGTGACGCTGTCAATGCTGCAGTTTAAGAAAATTCATCAAAACGTCCTGGCCAATCAGATTTCACAAATCAACAGCACCGTGAGAGTAGAAGATGCAGAGGATAGGGTAAGATGGAGGCAGATCATTCATTGTGTCAACCCCTTAACGGAACAGCCAAAAGGAAAAGAAGAAGAAAAGAAGTTTGATGAGAAATTTGTCAGAATCTCTTACCTGTCTGACTGTCTGAGAGACCTGGGAAACGTTTTATTTATATCCGTAGTCAGATTAGCACAAGCTAGAAACCCAACCTAAGGTGATGTGGCTACGAAAGAGCAAATCTGAGTGGTTTATTTGGACAGAAATAATCCAGTTCTTCTAATGTAGTCCAGATGAATCCTGAAACCGGAAGACATAGAACACTGATAGCTTTGAGATGGAGAAATCAAGACATGTTAGTAAAGATATGCTAATGTATGTCAACTGTCATTTGCTTTTGATGTGACAAATGTCAGCGACATGTACAGAAGAATCTGCCGGAATCAGACAAGTCAGAAGAATGTTTCAGTTGTCAAAATAACAATGAACAAAACAAGCACCTGAGGGTCCTGTTGGCAAGAAGTAGAGAAAGCTTTGTAATGTTATATAGGGAAAACATGAATGACAGATGAATCTCTAAGTTTTCAGGGGAAGATGTTAGGGAGATGGCAGGGCAGGCATTTAAACAATTATACAGTTTTTGTAGGTATCCGCAGAGATGTCTTATCTGTCACTGTCAAGAGAAGACAAACACAGTTGGATATGGTCACAACATGTGGTTATATATTTGCCCAAACAGCCACTTACACTAAAGTTCACACCTTTGAGCAATTAAGTATATTTCGATAACTTAATTCTGATGTCGGTGGCAGTGGTGGTTTAGTGCTATACGGCGCTAGATCGCTGACCCAAAGGTTGGGGGTTCGAGTTCCACTCTCCACAAGGTTGTCACTGTCCCCCCAGTGCAGCTAACTGGGTTATCAAAGGCCAGCCATGTCTCTCACTGTCTATGGTGTAAGGCATGTAAAAGAACCATTGCTGACTTTCGACAAGAGTAGGCTGCAAAGCCGTCAGCATGTTTCCACCCTGTGATGGCCTGGCAAGCTGTCCAGGGTGTACTCTGCCCTTTTCCGAAGTTGGCTGGGATGGGTGCCAGCCTCCCCGTGACCCTAATTAAGCAGTTACAGAAAATGAACTGAACTGAACTGAAATCAGATGTCCTTCAACTGTTGGAGGAAACCAGAGTTACGAATATGTGACCTCCACATCGAAAGACTCCCATGAACTTATTATAAGGTGACAGTCCTCATCATAGCTTTCATCATTGCACCATTCATCATCATCATCATCATCATCATCATCATCATCATCATCATCATCATCATCATCATCATCATCCACTTAATTTGGGTTCTGGTCTTGGGGAAGCAACAATGAAAGGAAAAGTGTACAAGACGGTGTTGAGGCCAGCGATGTTGTATGGTTTAGAAACAGTGGCCCTGGGGAAAAGACAGGAGGCAGAGCTGGAAGTAGCAGAGATGAAAATGTTGAGGTTCTCTTTGGGAGTAATGAGGATGGATAGGATCAGGAATGAGTACATCGGAGGGACAGCACATGTTAGAGGTTTTGGAGACAAAGTCAGAGAGGCTAGATTGAGATGGTTTGGACATGTGCAGAGGAGGGATAGTGAGTATATTGGTAGTAGGATGCTGAGGTTGGAACTACTAGGCAGAAGGCCCAGAGGAAGACCAAAGAGAAGATTTATGGATGTGGTGAAGGAGAACATTATGTTAATTGGAGTAGGAGTAGAAGATGCAGAGGATAGGGTGAGATGGAGGCGGATGGTTTGCTGTGGCGACCCCTGAAGGGAAAAGCCGAAAGGAAAAGAAGAAGTCATGGGGGAGCAACCTAAGCAATGAGGTCCAGACATACCTCTCCCCAGCCGCTTCCTCCAGCTCTTCCGGGGGACACCAAGGCGTTCCTAGGCCAGCTGAGAGACATAATCACTACAGTGAGTTATAGGTCGACCCCAGGATCCCTTCCTGGTTGGACATGCCTGAAACACCACACCAGGGAGGTGTTCGGGAGGCATTCTAACCAGATGACAAAGCCACCTCAACTGGCCCCTCTCAATGTGGAGGAGCAGTGGTTCTACTCTGAGCTCCCTCCGGATGGCTGAGCTTCCCACGCTATCTTAAAGGGACAGCCCCACCACCTGGTGAAGGAAGCTCATTTTAGTCACTTGTATCCGCAATCTTGTTCTTTCAGTCACTATCCAAAGCTCGTGACCATAGGTGACGGTTGGTAAATTGAAAGCTTTGCCTTGCGGTCAGCTGCCTTCTCACCACGTCGGACTGGTACAGGCTTCACTTTACAGCAGAGCCTGCAGCGATCCACCTGTTGATCTTCCGCTCCATCCTTCCTTCACTCGTGAACAAGACCCTGAGATATTTAAACTCCTCCACTCTGCCATTCATTCATTCATTTTATAAGTCACTTAATCCTAATTAGGGTCGTTGGCGCGATGATAAGCTATCAAGGGTGTACCACTTGCTTGTCCATCTCAGCCAAGTCTGGCGACAGCGGGGTACACCCTGGATAGCTCATCATCTCACCAACTCTGAATCCATCACATCATAGTGTTTTTTGCCCCCATCAAGTCTTCATCAGCTCACATGGGTTCCAGAGGGCACTCCCAAAGTCTAATGTTCAAAGTCTATGTGTCGTCTCCACACTGACTTTCAGGACTTTGGGATAAATTCCACTGCAGAAGATTGTTCCTAGGTTTATATACATTAGTGCATGGTCTATTTAACACAATACAAACTTTGCTTCGGAGATCACCTCTGTGTTGCCCTTCCTGAAAGATGTGCAGTAAAATAGATGTGAATGAGGCAGGACTGAGTTGCAGTTATGAGATTACAGGAGAAATGGTTTGCTTGATGAGAAATGATTGAATTATTTTGTTACACTGAAGAAATCTGAGAGACTAGGGAATTAAAAAAGACACTAAAGAAACCTTATGGAGAATTAATGGACAGCGGGTTAAAGAGAAGTGGACTGAGTAGTAAGTTCTGAGGAACACCAGTTGGAAATCTGCTTGAATTGATTAGCTGTTCTTCCTCCGTATTCCACTGATATGTGTTTTTCAGCAAAGGAACAGAGACAGAACAAAGACAGGCAGGAGAGACAGAACATCAGTATTGTTATCAGCATCAGATCCTGCACAGAGATCCAGAAGGATCATGACTGATGGCAGTTTCTTGGGTACAAGAATATACAATATTTTATTATATAATATTATATTATATTATATTTAATAAATTATAAATGTGCAATATAACACACACACACACACACACACACACACACACACACACACACACACACACACACACACACACACACACACATTTACCTGCATAATCAATAGAGAGCTCTCACTTTTTGTGTTCACACACAAACAAACATACATCCTCCTCCTCTCCGCCTCCCCCCACTCGCTCTTTCTCTCTCTCTCTCTCTCTCTCTCTCTCTCTCTCTCTCTCTCTCTCTCTCTCTATCTATCTCTCAGATGCTTTACCTGATGTTTAAATGCAGTTGTCGCAGTTTCATTAAAATGAAGACAGTTTGTGCATACATAATTGCCTAACAGCGCATACAGCACGCTAGCACCTGTTCTACTGTGAGTGCTGAATGACGTCTGCTGACACCACAGCCTCATTCCATTAAGTCTCATCTCTGTGTCAATTTTAAAACGTCTCTGAAATCCAGCATGGGTGCTAAAAACTCAGACTATTTATGAGGACACCTTCTGCCAAGTAATAATTCCTACATTACAAGCACGCCTTTTTATCCTCATTAGAATTTCGTCAAAAGTTGTAAATAGATTTAAACTGGATCTAAACCTGTTCCTCCTTGTGTCCCATATATCGGGATTTGTTACTACATACAGCATTGGTCTGAAACAGTAAAAATTCAATTAGCCCTAATTTTTCCACGGTTCATTTTTGTTGTTTTCAGCATTCGAGGGATGAGAACTTCACTTGTTTCTATAAGAACGCTCTATGGAAACAAGAACACTCTGTTGGCATAAACCTCCTCAAAGCCATAAAAAAAGAAAACAACCACAAAAAGTCCCCAGTGCAGCTAACTGGGTTATCAAAGACCGGCCATGTCTCTCACTGTCTATGGTGTGAGGTTCATGTAAAAGAACCATTGCTAACTTTCAACAAGAGTAGCTGCATAGCAGACAGCGTGTTTCCGCCCTGAGATGGCCTGGCGAGCTGTCCAGGGTGTACTCTGCCCTTGCCCAGAGTCAGCTGGGATGGGCACCAGCCTCCCCGCGACCCTCATTAGGATTAAGCGGTTACAGAAAATGAAGGATGAATGGACAACAAAAAGAAACAGAAAATACACAACACCCCTGCTGGGCCTACATTTCCCAAAAAAAGTGTGTTCTTGCAATGTTAAAGAATTCTTTTATCTGGATTGTCTTCAAAATTCATTAAAGACTTATTTGTACAAAGTTCCGGCTCTACTAGGAATTCCATGAAAACAGGTATTTCTGCAGGTAATTGTGCTAACACACAAATTGTAGGTTAAGCATAACTTCCGTGACTTTCACTCAGGTGTTGATGATGTATGATACATAATTTATTATTTTATTTTTACATATTTAAAGTGTTTTTCTTTGTGGTTGAAGCATAGTTTTCTACCCACAATGCATTGCTTGTAATGGGATCCAGTCACACTGTACAGGTTGAGAAATCAATTATGAGCAGCATTTTAATTTGTACTATATATCTGGGTCTCATGTGAGCATTTCTCCCACAGTGGACAGAAGAAAAAGAAAAAAAAAGAAGTAAATCCTGCCTTCTCAGACACTGTGGTTGATTAATTTGCAGAAATAAAGTAAAAAAAAAATGTGCTGCATGTAAAACACGCTGCCTTGTTCCTCAAACCCAAGAAGGAGGAAGAGGAGGAGAACTAAGTACGCTGCAGACGCTCCACTAAATTTAGTCCAAAAAAAAGACTCCATTAAGTTTTTAAGATGTGTTTTAAATCTGATCATCACACAATATAACAGGAAGATAAACGAGTG
This sequence comes from Plotosus lineatus, assembly GCA_024760905.1. Lineage (NCBI taxonomy): Eukaryota > Metazoa > Chordata > Actinopteri > Siluriformes > Plotosidae > Plotosus > Plotosus lineatus. The sequence goes on from CM045731.1 coordinate 71,944,483, forward strand.
CATGGTTGGAAGAGCGGTGAAAGAAGTATGCTGGTGCCCATTTTTAAGAACAAGGGAGATGTGCAGAGTTGTGGCAACTACAGAGGGATAAAATTGATGAGCCATACGATGAAGTTATGGGAAAGAATAGTGGAAGCTAGACACAGGGCAGAGGTCAGCATTTGTGAAAAACAGTTTGGTTTCATGCCGAGAAAGAGCACCACAGATGCAGTGTTTGCTTTGAGGAAGTTAATGGAGAAGTACACAGAAGGTCAGAGGGAGCTGCATTGTGCCTTTGTGATTCTAGAGAAAGCATATGACAGGGTGCCGAGAGAGGAACTGTGGTATTGTATGAGGAAGTCCTGAGTGGCAGAGAAGTATGTTAGAGTGGTGCAGGACATGTATGAGAGGTGTAAGACAGCGGTGAGGTGTGCTGTCGGTGTGGCAGAAGAGTTCAAGATGGAGGTGGGACTGCATAAAAGAGGATTTTAAGTACTTAGGCTCAACAATCCAGAGCAATGGAGAGTGTGGAAAAGAGGTGAAGAAGCGCGTGCAGGCAGGTTAGAATGGTTGGAGAAAAGTATCCGGTGTGATGTGTGATAGGAAGGTATCGGCAAGAATGAAAGGAAAAGTGTACACGACGGTGATGAGGCCAGCGATGTTGTATGGTTTAGAAACAGTGGCCCTGGGGAAAAGACAGGAGGCAGAGCTGGAGGTAGCAGAGATGAAAATGTTGAGGTTCTCTTTGGGAGTAATGAGGATGGATAGGATCAGGAATGAGCACATCAGAGGGACAGCTCATGTAAGATGTTTTGGAGACAAAGTCAGAGAGGCTAGATTGAGATGGTTTGGACATGTACAGAGGAGGGATAGTGAGTATATTGGTAGTAGGATGCTGAGGTTGGAACTACCAGGCAAAAGGCCCAGAGGAAGACCAAAGAGAAGATTTATGGATGTGGTGAAGGAGGACATGAAGGTAGTTGGTGTAAGAGTAGAAGATAGAGGATAGGGAGAGATGGAGGTGGATGGTTTGCTGTGGCGACCCCTGAAGGGAACAGCTGAAAGGAACAGAAGAAGAAGAAGAAGAAGAAGGGTATTTGTGTTAGCTGTCTTTATGATTTAGGCATCGTAGCTACAAGCAACCAACCAATTCTGTTGACTTAATAATAATAAATAATACTAACCACCACCACCACAATAACAACAACAACAACAACACCTTATGCATATGGTTCTGTTGGGCTCCGGGTGATATTTGTGGATATTTGTGTGTATGTGGTACGTCGTGTTGTTGTTGCTTGTTCTTTTGTTCCTTTAGCAGTTCCTGATAAAGAATAAAGTGTTTTAAACTGATTCTCAGTTTATTTCCAGCCGCATCACAAGACACGCTGAGACTCTCAACAACATCACAAGATATGAAGCTCGGCTCTAATGGTGACATCACTCTGGCTGCAGAATCCCGGAATGGTGCAGCATTACCAGTTTATCACTGAATACAGAAACGTGGACACTAATTAAAATCAAAAGATCGGGACATTTAATTCATGATGGGCGGCACAGCGGTGTAGTGGTTAGAGCATCAGCCTCGCAGCAAGAGGGTTGTGTGTTTGAGACTCGGGCTCGGTAAGGGGTTATCTGTGTGGCGTTTGCATGTTCTGCCTGCGCTTGCGTAGTTTTCCTCCAGGTGCTGAGATTGCAGAAAAGCTGTCTGCAGTCTTCAGCGATCAGATGTGTGTCGAGTGTCCTCTCGTTCATTTTCTGAACCGCTTAATCCTAATTAGGGATGGGAGGCTCTTGCCCATCTTGGCCGATGCTAGGTGAGGGCAGAGTACACCCTGGGTAGCTCGTTGGGCCATCGCAGGGCAGAAACACGCTGACGGCTAAGCAGCTCCTCTTTATGAAAGTCAGCGGTGGTTCTTTTGCATGAACCTCGCACCACAGTGAAAGATAATTAGCTGCACTAAGTGGACAGCAGTGATAACCCGGTGATAGTGGGGCTTGAACCCCCGACCTTGGGCTCAGTAATCCAGCACCTTACCACCGGGCCACCAGTGCCCGTGTCGAGTGTACTGTAGGAGGTAAACAGTAGCATGAGACGACAGTAATGATGACATCATGATATGATTTTGTTTGGTTACCCAACGGAATCTTGTCACTGAGAAGTGAGCGTTTACGATTAATAAATGATTTACGAACCGCTTCAAACAAATGAGATAACGGTCATCGCCATCAAATGAATTTGCTAACAGCTAACACAGTGTTATTTGTCTATCTTAACCTGCTAGCTTCTTCACGGAACAATGTGATTTGGAGGACGATCGTGTAGTTGTGCTCACCAGTACAGAATTAGTCTCTGATCGTCCCATAAACCCTGCAGCTCAGTGTTCAATGTGGAACTTCTGGTTGTTGGAATCTGAAGGAATCTACAGGCTGAACATTAAACATGCCACCAGTGTTTTTATTATATTCATTAATATTCATGTAAATGCGACAAGAGAGAACACACACACACACACACACACACACACACACACACACACACACACACACACACACACACACACACACACACACACACACACACACACACACACACACACACACACACACACACAGCTTTCTTCATCGTCTCAGGCACAATGTGACCCACAAAAGAAATGTGATTAAAAAGACAAAGTTGTGGTGTCTGGCATTTGTATCCGCATCTCAGTTTTAGGTTCATTATGTATAATTATTCATTCATTAATTCATTCATTATCTGAACCGTTTAATCCCAATTAGGGTCTTGGGGAGCCTGGCGCCCATCTCAGCCGACTCTGGGTGAGGGCAGGGTACACCCTGGACAACTTGCTAGGCCACCACATGCCAACTCTTACACAGCCACTCATACTCCCACTCACATCTAGGGAGGATTTTTTTGAACAGCCAATTAACCTACTGTGCATATTTTTGGGGGGTTGTGGGAGGAAACCGACGTATCCGGAAGAAACCCACGCAAGCACAGGAGAACATGCAAACTCCACACAGAAACGCGCAACTGGGAATCGAACCCAGGATCGTTTTGCTGTGAGGTTGACATGCTAATCACTACGCAACTGTGCCGCCCTGCATAATTATCATTCTGGGGGAAAAAACCCAAAAAGCAGTTTCTCATAATGAAGCTATTCTTAAGGCCCACCCGACACACACACACACACACACACACACACACACACACACACACACACACACACACACACACACACACACACACACACACACACACACACACGCACACACACACGCACGCACACACACGCACACACACACACACACACACACACACACACACACACGCACACACACACACACGCACACGCCGCACGCTGCACACACACACACACACACACGCACGCACACGCACACGCACACACACGCACACGCCACGCTGCACGCACACACACACACACACGCACACACACACACACGCACGCACACGCACACACACACAAAGAAGGGTTTGTGCATTTTCAGAAAAGATGAATGTTTTATTAATTGGGGATCATTTAGGTTTAGCTTTAAAGTTAGGAATGATAAACATCTGGTTTCATCTCTGAAGTTATTTTCTTTTTGTGTTCTTTACATCAGGTTTTTTTTTTAGAGTCTTGCAGCAATAAGCATTTCTGCCTCACAGCATGAAGGTCCCGGGTTCGAGTCCTGGGCTCAGTGAGGTGCATTTCTGTGTGGAGTTCATCTGTTCTCCTCGTGTTTGTGTAGGTTTCCTCCAGACACTCCAGTTTCCTCCCACAGTTCAAAAACATGCACAGTAGACTAACTGGCTGTTTCAAATCAGCTCTAGGTGTGTGTGTGTGTGTGTGTGTGTGTGTGTGTGAGAGAGAGAGAGAGAGAGAGAGAGAGAGAGGGATGGCTGTGTGTGTGTTGTCCTTCAAGGTCTGGTGAGTTGTCCAGACTGTATCCTGCGCTCACCCAGAGTCAGCTGAGATGGACACCGGCCTCCCCAGGACCCTAATTAGGATTAGTCAGCTAGAAAATGAATGAATGAATGAATGAGATCTGATTAGATTTGGTGCTAAACAATATCATCAAGATCATCAACCTGACGAGTGGTGGATTCATGATGTATTTTATAAACGGTGATGAATCTGTTCACAGGTAAAGCATGTGATGTCATTCCTCGTAAACATTTTCTCCCTAATTTAGTTGTATCCAATCAGGTATTATCTTCTTTATCACATGACCTCCTCCAACCAGGGATGGGCTAAAGCATGCACACACACACACACACACACACACACACACCCTCCATGACATACAATGCTATCCAACAGCCTCTTTTCAAACTGTGGCACATGTGTAGTTGGGGACGGGTCGAATACACTTGGAGGGAAAGTGCTCTCCGCCCCCCATTTGAATGAGCTCACAGACGCCCATGATTGGCTGGTGATCGTTGTGAGTGACAGGGAAGTGAGCATATGCCATCCATCCTTCCCAGGAGAGCTCGGACAGTCAGCTCCTACGGTCTCCCGGCCACGGACAGCTGTGGCATTAACCCAGATTCAAACTTGTGATCTCCGGGTTAATAGTCGTGCACATTGTCCATGCGCCACTCAGATTTAAATCTCAGTGATGTTATGAAAGACTTTCTATTCATAGCATCATCGATAAACCGTGCGCACGTCAGAGCCTGAGATTCATTACTGAGGATTTTAGGTTGTATTACTCTTTTTTTCTTCCTGTCAGGAACACAGTCACATCCTGTAAAATCCTGGAAGGAGCCTGATACCTTTAGCCCAGTGTAGGAGGGAAAAAATGTTACTCCTCCAGAAGCTAAATATAAAACCCACAATGCTGAACTTAGGTCACCTGCTTAAGTTTCTCTGGCTCTGGAATGTTCTGTCGGCATTTTACAAACCCAGTAAATTCCTTGCCGTGTGTGATTTTAGGCCGATTTCAGTCTGCAGTGATGAAAAGGATAGAAGATTTTTTCCAGGCTGAATCCTTTCCAAGACATGAAAAAGAACGAAAAACACATTATATCCTTCATCGCCTTCAGATATTCTCTCTGAATTCTCAGCTCCATAAAATTATTGTTTATTATTACCTCTGCCATGGAGGTTGTGTTCTACCCTGGGTTTATTGGTGTTTGTTAGCAGGTGTCAGGGATGAAGTCGGATACGCTGTGCAGATAAACAGCTCCTTATTAAAGTGCGGCACACAACACAGGCACAATTCAATATCAGAACCATAGAGCAAGCCAGAGTCGAACGAGGAGACAGACAGTGCCATGAGGCAAGGCAGACTCGGAGTTTTTAGCCTTTTAGCAGAGAGAAAAGTTCATACATGGGGATCAGTATCAAAGACGACAAAAAGAATCATGAACAGTACAGCAAATGAGGGGCAAACCCACAGGGCAAAGCTAAAGACCTGGTATACGCCGGACAACGCAAATCCAACACTTCACACTTAAACCTGAACTAGACTTTCCTTATGCGGGCTGGCATGTAATTGGTATCAGGTTTGCTGAGGTCACGTGACATTCTGTGACCGCAGGATCACGAGAAAAAATGTACGTGTGCAGGTGGTGCGGTAGTTTAGAGAATGAACGCCTCGCAGCAAGAAAGTCCTGGGTTTGATTTCCAGACTCAGGTGTATTTTTGGTTGTCATGCAGTCTGCATGCTCTTCCTGTGCTTGTGCAGGTTTCCTCCCACAGTCCAAATACAGTCGGCCCTCTACTTATGAAAACCTCTGAATACGAAAAAATCCAGGTTACGAAAAACGTTTTCCTAAATTTTCACCCTCTGTATACGAAACAACCTCTTCTTACGAAAAGCCCCAAATGCTCCATTCAAACATTCAAACAATGCACGAGTTGCTCTGTCATTAGCTGTCTCCCAACATCCTGCCCCGCTGGCCTTCCATTGGCCTCCCATTGGCCAGCAGGGAGCTGAATCTCCACAGTACTGTACCCATAAGCTTGTTTGTCACACGCGTAAAGGAGAGATGTACTGTTGGTTCGTGAGTTTCGTGAGTTTTGAGAGTTTTGAGAGTTCAGTACTGATTGCAGCTTATTTGAGGAGATCCGGATGAGCCGCGCCCCGTCTCAAAAGCTCCGTGTTCGGCCACGAAGCATTTTTGTGCACAGAAGTGCGCGGCGTCACAAGACTGCCGATCTTGTAAGGAAGCAAGTTAATATTGAATCAGGACCTTAGATCTTTCAAACAGGTACAGTACTTCCGCTTTAAATACAACACCCCATCTCAAAAGCTCCGTCGGGTGCACTCTGCATGTGGGCGAGCCCGCATTCGGCAGAGCGCTCACGAGAGAGAGAGAGAGAGAGAGAGAGTTTTGTGTGTTTGTGCAAGACAGAGAGAGAGAGAGACAGAGAGAGAAATAGAGAGAGACAGTGTTTTGTGTGTGTGTGTGTGTGTGTGTATGTGTGTTAATAAAAAATGTTGAATCATGGTTTAATTAATAAATATGTTAATAAAATGTTTAAATGGTTTAATAAATAATTTTCTTTTACTTTTAACCCATATTTCATACAAACTTGGTGTACTTTTATAATTTTTAAAGTCTTGGGAGCCTTGGAACGAATCACACATTTTACATGTAAAATGCGCTTCTACTTACGAAAACTCCAGGTTCCGAAAAAGGCTCTGGAACGGATTAATTTCGTAAGTAGAGGGCAGTCTGTACAGGAACAGTAGGCTAACTGGCTGTTCCAAATTTCCCTCAGTGTGAGTGTAAGTCTGTATGGTTGTGTGTGTTGCCTGGTGACGCTCTGGCGAGTTTTGTAGGGTGTACACTGCACCTTCGCCCAGGGTTTGGCTCCACCCTCCCAATGACAGTAGTAGGATTAATCAGTTAGGCAAATGAGTGGGAGAATTGTGTGGCTTTTCATCTGAATTTTTTTGGAAGTGTATTATTATAGCAGGGTTCTTTATAAGTTCTTTACAGGTTCTGTTATCACTGTGTTCTTTCTGGGGGTTTTTTTTTGGCTTTGAGAGGTTTTGTACTCGCTGAGTTGACCTTGTCAAAGAGGTTATGCTTTACCTGAGGTCTGCTTGTTTGTTGTTGTCGTTTGTTGTTAGAAAGATTACACAAAGGTTTCCACGGAGTACGGAGCTGTGGACAAGGAAGATTGTCTGATAGATGATTTGGATCAAATGAAAGCATTTTTGCAGGATTTTTTTAACACTGTGAAAAAAAGGGATGAGTTTGCCATGGTGGTAAATATGGGAATTACCAGGCTTGGCAGAGGTTTTCGTAAACCAGATGTCCTTGTTAAGACACCTCCAGCTTCTCAAGCTATGAAACAATTATTAACGCTAATAAAACCTTTAATGTCATGTTATCTCATTGTACTACTGACTTTTGGATTGTGATTGGTCAGTTCTATAACAGCAGATCTGACAATATTGCAAGTTTATATGTATTGATGTGTTAATTTTAAAGTTTTATAGTTTCTAAACCAGCACCTCATTCACAATGATGTATCCAGTTTATGTCATTCATTCATTTTCTGAGCTGCTTAATCCTAATTAGGGTCACGGGGAGGCTGGTGCCCATCCCAGGCAACTCCAGGTGAGGGCCGATTCCATCCTCGACAGCTCGCCAGGCCATCACAGACACGCTGACGGCTATGCAGGACCCGCCTTTAATAACCCAGTTAGCTGCACTGGGGGTACAGTGACAAGCCTTTGAGAGTGGGCCTTGAACCCCCAACCTTGGTATCACCTTTACCCCACGCCATCACTGCCCGTGTTCAGGACATGCTATGCATACAAAGAATAAAAGACATGACCACACAAAAGTTTTCTTTAAAGACATATTTATTTAGGATTTATGAAAGGAGTCTGCAGATTCAGTGCCTTGTTTCTCTCTTTCTCTCTGTCTCCCCACCCTTACTTTCACTACTACGTCCTTTCATCTCTCCATCTCTCCTCTTTCTACATCTTTCTACCAAACATATGCACACACAGAGAGAGACAGAGAGAGAGAGAGAGAGAGAGAGAACTGGGTTATTGTGTAATCTCCATTCTGCTCTCTGGAACACAATTACTATTAAAGCTAATTATTTGTTCATTAACAAAATGATTTCAACATTGCAATTTGCCACTGAAGTAACCGCTAACCCTCACACATGCACACACACATGCACACACGCACACACACACGCACACACACACACACACACACACACACACACACACACACACACACACACACACACACAGCGTGGGAGAGAGAGAGAGAGAGAGAGAGAGAGAGAGAGAGAAATTGTTTAAAGCCAGATGCATCAGAAATCACTGGCATAGCAGAAGAGTCTCAGAGGAACTGCTGGAAATTTCTTATCTTGCTGCTCAAGTATCAACCTTTGTATGTACCAAAAGCAGTGCTTCTCAAATAGTGGGGCGCGCAGTATGAAGCTGGGGGATGGAGCTCGTACTACCCTGGGGAACATGTTTTCCTGGAATTCTGTACGAGAATTAACTGTAATTGCACCTCCACTCCACTAGTTGGCAGTGGCGCTCTCATTGTCAAGCTATGGTGTAGTGGTTTCTCGCATGAGTAAACGATATGAAGTGCAGTAAACAACCCTTCAATAAACAACACAGGAAAATTTCTAACATGAACAAAGAGAAAGGTGGAGAAAGGCGGAGATATTTAGATACGTTGAATAAGTTTAAATAAGGATGTATTTTTTAATTTCAGGCACATTGGTGCACTTTAAATCTTTTCCATTATAGATTAAAAAACAATGTTAATGAAGTTTTTCTTTATTGTAAGTGGCACTATATTTCTTTCTTTTTTATTTTTAATGTTAATAAAGACACAATGTTATGCCGAGGTGTACTCATAACACTTTTTTAGACAAACAGTACTATTTATAGTTGCTCTCGGAGCGGTGAGGGGACATGAAATTTTTTTTTTCTTCCGCGGGTGCACAGAAAATAATTGAGAAGCCCTGATTTGAAGCAGCACTCGCACCCTTGCCAGAGAGTGAAAATGGAAGTCTGGACGGAAATAAACTTTGAAAAAAAAAAATGAGATGCTGGTGAAAGTTATCTCCGGTGCTGCTCTAGACTCGCAGGATTCCCTGAATGATGTACATCTCTTCGTATCGGATCAGATGAAGACCTGTTACACGTACAGTAGTTATACTGTACTGATCCTATTGCCGTCAGCTTTGTCCTGTGGACCCCCGGTACATGTCTGTTATTTACTAGTTTCCACACCTTCCTCGTCAGTGACCATTTTTTGGACATGCGTGGTCTATGTCTGTCGCACCTTCAGTTCACTTGCTGCACATCATCTAGTGACTCAGGTCCACTGGACATCAAAGGATGTGAACTGGTAAGTGCAGAACAAGGAACACACGGGTTCTGAACAAAAAACACACTCGTTGTACAACAACCGTACAACCCGTGATTGCCTCTTCCCGGTGAGTTTG
>CM045731.1:71958916-71966416 GCA_024760905.1 Plotosus lineatus
ATCTTCTCTAGCTTCTGGTAAGGAGCCGAAGTGTTTTATTCATTAATAAGTATTATCACAATGCAATATGAAAAAGTTTTTACTTAATCATTACTACATATTACTGCATTATTACTATATTAATGAATAGGATTGTCTATAGAATGCATTTAAGAAGCATATTTTAGCGCATGTAATATCATACAAAGGGTTAAAACGGTGTCAATAACTCGCGAATTTTCTTGATCCGTGGGAAGGGCTGGAACCAAACCATTGTGAAAAACGGGGGCCTACTGTAAGCGGTCACAAAAAAGGAATGAATGAATTAATGAAGATATAAAGACATAAAGATACAGTATAAAGAGAGATTCATTGTTTTTTGTTTCAGTAACGAATCAACAAACACATAAAATTGAGTATGTAATGTACTTTCTGTAAGGTGTATGCTCTTACATGAATGTATGTGTGTGTGTGTGTGTGTGTGTGTGTGTGTGTGCGCATGGGATTTTTTTTCCCCCACAATGCTGCAGCCTCTGGTTCGTCTGTGCTCCTGCAAGGACTTCCTCTAACACAGGGACGTAATGTACAGCCAAGCAGGGGTGTGTGTGGTGTTTCATGAACACAGATCTGAATTTAGCAGACAACCTTTCACTGGCAATTCTGCTAATGAGCCTTCGAGTTACAGTCTGGCTCCACACACATGTACACACACACACAACCAAAAATGAGCATGCACCATATCACTAAGATCACGGCGAAGGTCCCTACATCACTCTCCGCCTGTCTCACTGTCCAGCTGTCTCTCTCTGTCCCCCGCCAGTTGCTGAATAATACAAAGCAAACACTGACCTACTTCTGCGCGTAGGGAACAAGTGAGAGTGAAAGTCTGGACTGGACTTATGGAGAAGAGCGTGAGGGGGGAACAGAGGAGACGAGATGGACGGGGACGAGAACATGGATGATAAAACACACCACAGAAATGAATGTTTATCGAGTTTATTTCTGAAATGAGACCTTAGTCTGAATCCTGGATGTGTTGCTGTGCCTGTGTGTATCATGTACTTGTACCTGTGTAAGGGGGAGGAGTTTGTTTATAACAGTAGATACATACACAATATATATATATATATATTACAAACAGAGTTTAAGTTCTTTTAAAACAAGTGCTACTTTGTTGTGTTTTTCAAATAAACTTCTGTGAGAAGACACAGCCGTAATACATCATGTCGAAAAATGAGTGATCACTTGTCTTGTTGTTCATTTGTGTGAACACAGGATAATCATCTGCATTAAATCAAGAGCTGTGCGTGTGTGTGTATGAGAGAGAGAGAGAGAGCAAGAGAGAGAGAGAGAGAGAGAGAGAGAGAGCGAGAGGTGAGTACAAATCCATTGAGTTTATCTCTCCATCTCTTCTTTCACTCTATAATGTGATTAAATTCAAAAGCACCAGAAACACGAGGGTCCCTCCACCATCCCTACTGCCGTCCCCTCTCTCCTATCTTCTTTTGTCCCCACTTCCTTCCCTCCTTTTCATCTTTTCTTCTCCACATTTCCATCAACAGTACTCCTCTCCCCACTTCCCTCCCTTATTTCCATCTGCTCCTCTCTCCATGTCCCTCCTCTCTCTCTCCCACATCTCCTCCTCTCCAAACTTCGCTCCCATCTTTTCCACACCTCCTAGTCTTCCTGCTTCTGTCAGCCCCCTGTCCTCCCCCTATCTCTGCTTCACACAATGTTAAATAATACTGTATACTTTTTAAAATCTCAGATCCAGAATTTAATCTGGATCGTCTCTAAAATCTGAGACCGATGTCCAGGTCCAAAGCTCTGACTCTGGTAAAAAATTCATGAAAATCCAAAAATCTTTGACACAATCCTGCTAAAAGAAGACACACAACCAAACTACAGCTAAAACTTGGTAGAAGTAATAAGAAATTATTACAAAAATGTTGGTGATTGTGTTTAATTATTTGTATTGCTAACACAAGCTGACTAGCTAACATGAATTAACCTTACAGGACTATATATATATATATATTTTTTTTTAATTTAACAGCCTAATCTTTTCTGCTAATGCTAACTGGTTAGCTGACATGAGCTAAAATGAATCAGATTGTTTTAGGATGATTTTTTTTAATAAATCTTTGCTAGCCAACAAGCTAACATGCTAACGCTAGAAAGTTAGCCAAGATCAGTCTGACAGCTGATATCTGAGAGGATTATATTTATGCAAACATTGTTAATACGTACTAATAACACTTTGATCGTGGAGCTTATTTTGTTACCTGGAAAAGTTTGAAGGCTGAATTTTCACATTGATTAGCGCTCAGGCAAACAAGGAAAGTGCACTGGTGCTGAGCTATGACGTCTGTAGGAGTCAAAATGAGACGAACTTCATCCATTTATACAGCATGAACAAGAGGGAGAGGGAGGATGAATAGAAGCGAATGAGAGGAATGAACATCCTCACATCATGCATCACAAACATTTTACCGAGGACAAAAACATATAATTCAGCAGGGAGAAAGTGGAGACATCCTCATGAAGGTGAACTCACAGAATAAATCTAATAAATCTTCAGTAAATCACACACACATTTATTTTATGTGTAAATATAAATATACAATTTTCATTCTTTTTAAGCAGATTAATAGCATTAAATGTAAAATCATATGGAGGCTAATACTGTATAGCATTTATTAGTTAAAATATTTCATAATAAATAATCAATAAAATGTAATGTTTATATATTAAGTACAAAACTAAACTATGGTGGGAGTAGAAAAAGTAAATGGCAATAAAAAGTGAATTTTCTTAACTACAAATCCTGAATATTACAGAAAATGAAAAAAAGAGCGCATGTGGTGAATAAATATAAACATAAAAGAACTAAAATTGTTAATTTTGTTAAAAATCTAAAAGAAAATCACAGTGTAACAGGTAAATATGTGATTGGAGCCGCAGCAAAAGGGTTACAAGGAAAACGAATGAAAGAATCGAAAGAAAACAAGAAAAGAAGAGGATCAAAGGGCAGAGCGAAATCTGATTATTCATGCACGAAGGACATAAACGAGAGACCCTTTCAGAGCAGCCACTCACTGTAATTAACTACAACAGACAGGTTCTGTATGAGAGAGAGAGAGAGAGCACGAAAGAAAAGGGGAGATAAATCAAAACAGGGAGACAGCAAAAGAGAGGGAAATAGAGACAGAAATATTAAAGGAGAGAGCCAAAGTGGGGCAGGCGACAGAGACAGCAAGACAGAGAGAGACAATGAGAGCCACGGAAAGACAGAGAGAATGTGAGAGAGACGGACAGTCAAAGAAATCATCGAGCGAACGTCTGGTACCTACTGTAGAAGATGCGCAATTACACTTAATTCTAGTACAGTATTGCAAAAAAGGTTCCCCAGGGTCATACGCCCACCCACTACACACCCACTACACACACACACACACACACACACACACACACACACACAGAGTGCTGTGCAAAGTTTTTGCCCCCTTACTTTTTTGCACCTTTGTCACACTTAACTTTTTCAGATCATCAAACAAATTTAAACATTAAATAAAGATAACCCAAGTATTCAAAAAATGCAGTTTTCCTGTTGTGATTTTATTTAAGAGAAAAATCCTATCCAAACCTACATGAACCTCTGTGGAAAAAGTAATTGCCCCTTGTTAAAAGGTGAGGTAATTGTGATTAATCCTATTGTTGGGGAAAAGTGAGTTCAATTTCATGGCCACATCCAGGTCTGATTGCTGCCAGACATTTCCAGTCATTAGATCCCGAACATAAAATCTGTCTTACAAGCTGAGGTAGGCCATACTGAACACACATCATCATGCTGCGATCCAGTGAACTTCAAGAGCAAACAAGAAAGAAGATTATAGAGATGTCTCAGTCTGGGAAAGGATACAGAGTCATTGGTAAATCTTTGAGAATCCAGCAGACCACTGTCAGGCCATTATCCATAAATGGAGAAGGCATGGCACAGTGGTGACGCTTCCCAGGACTGGTTGACCTACCAAAATTACTCCAAGAGCACGGTGCAGACTAACCGGAGAAGTCACAAAGGATCCAAAAACCACTTCTAAACAACTACAAGCCTCACCTGCCTCAGTTAATGTCAGTGTTCATGCCTCCACCATCAGAAAGACACTAAGCAAAAATAGCATCCGTGAAAGAGTTCTGAGGTGAAAGCTATTGTTGACAAAAAAGAATATCAAGGCACCACTCATTTTTGCCAAGAATCATCTTGATCATCCCTAAAGCTCTTGGGAGCCTTGGAACGAATCACACGTTTTACATGTAAAATGCGCATCTACTTACGAAAACCCCAGGTGTTGGATGCTATAAATGATGCTATAAATGCTATAAATGCTATAAATGCTTATAATAACAATTCAACATTAAAAACTAATGCATAAGATGTAAATAAAATATAAATACACACACATACAGACATGCACCTCACAAAAATGAAAGTAGTTTTGTTGGGGTGGTTTTGGGTTATTTTTTGTTTTTGTTTGTTTAGGGTTTTTTGTTGTTGTTGTGTTTTGTTTTTGCATAATTGGCCTTGTTTTTGTTGCATTTTCCTTAACTTTTCCACCTATTCTTCCTTAATTTCCTTATTTTTTATTTTGATGAATATTAAAAAAAAAAAAAAAACTGAAGTCGAATAAATTGAAGTGCAAAGTAGCGAGGGATCCCTGTATAGACATATATATATACAAGGATCCTTCACTCCTTCACGCTTCAATTAATGTGGCTTCAGTGCATCGCGTTTTTTTTTTTATTATTATTAAATAAATAAATAAATATTCATCGCATTAAAAAATAAGGAAATTAAGGGAGAATAGGTGGAAAAGTTAAAGAAAATGTCACAAAAACAAGGCCAATTATGCAAAAAAAAAAAAAAAAAAGCCCAAAAAACAAAACAACTACGACAACCACAAAAAAAACCAAACGCTAAACCAACACAAAATTTCTCCTCAAAACTGGATACATTGTTGGATCTGGGTTTGCCAGCCACGCCCCCTCTGCAGGAGCCTAGTATTGAGTGTACCTCAGGATAATGTTTCATCATATCTCATACTTATATTTATGATCTATCGTTCTGTAGATTTTATTCAATTTCTATTTCTATTTGTTCTTCAATTTCATTTCACTTTTACTTTCACTTTCAACCTTGAACATTGGTATCTAATGTTTGCAAAACGAATGTTGGTAAGTTGGGGAGTGTTTGTATTTATATTTTATTTAAATCTTGTGTTGTATTTTTTTAATGTTTAATTGCTATTATAATCATTTATAACATTGAATATGTATTTATTAATATTATATACACATATACATGTACGTATACCTCAGTGTATATATATATATATATATATATATATATATATACATATATATATATATATATATATATATATATATATAGTGAGAGAGAGAGAGAGAGAGAGAGAGAGGGAGAGAGAGAGAGAATGGCATTAGACACAAACTAGGTATTAAAAAATTATAATGAAATGATAAAGATGGAAGCTCTGAGTGTAAATTTTTAATAATTAATTATCTGGATTATGTAATTTTCTGTACAGAAAGCTCGGCTCGTTAACTTTCCGCAGCACACCTAAGTTTTTTTGGATGAAAGTAATCAGTAACACGTCATTACCACATTAATAAAACACCCAAGCTATCTGTGTGATTTCTAATAAGTTGGAGGAATTCTTTGTGCTCTAAAACATCTCATGGTTCCTTATAATCACCCAGAAATAAATCAGAATCTTTTTTACTACCCATGCCACAAGCAGGAATCATTCAGGGCCTGTAAGTCATTGTATGTTTTCATTTTTAAGTTCAGCGTGTTATAGATCAGCATGACAAAGGTGTGCTACTGTTTTTTCAGGAACAGTGATGAAGCGAACAGTGTACAGCTGCCGTACCATTGAACATCCAACCAAACAGGAAACAAATACTTTACTATCTTGAGAACAGACGACTTGAAAATAACCCTAGTCCAGGATTAGCGTGGGAAGCTACCGCTAAATACCTACACATAGTTATTTAAAGGATCAGATTATTATATTTGAACCGCCACATTTAAACCTAGTGCTAAGTTTAGTTCCTTGCTGGCTTGATGACAGGTCATAAACAGCAACACTAATACTATTAGCGTACTGTATGTATAAAGACAACTACAAGGCCAACTGGCACTTAGCTGAGTAGCATACTGAGCATAATTAACTCAACAACTAATTTTTTAACTACATATCAATTTATTCACATGTTGAACAAGCATCACATTGAGAGATATCTCAGCTGACTCTGGGTGAAGGTAGGGTACAATCTAAGCAGTTCACAAGTCCATTGCAGAGCCAACACACAACCATTCACATTCACATCCACACCTAGGGGCGATTTGGAACAGCTAATTTTCCTAATGTGAATTTCTCTGGATTGTGGGAAGGAAACCAGAGTACCTGGAGGAAACATACTCAAGCACAAGAAACACAGAAACGCCTTCGCTAAGCCCGGAAAAAGTAAAAAGCTTTGTAAACACCCACAGGTACTCCGATCCACTAGGTGGCACCAGTATATTGTAACCTATTTCAAACACTTTAAAAATAACTTCAGGATGTTAAAGCAGATAGGAGAACTTTGGAAAAGCACTAACATGCGTCAGAACAAAGAATAAAATACACGGCCATGTGTGGACGAATAATACTAATCGATGATACCACTACAGAGGGCTTTCTTAACCTGTTGGGCATGATAAGTCATGATTGTAGTTTCCTGGTTCAGTGCAATGGACTACAATCAGGATTTGTCGGATTTCCCCCAATTAATGTTATTCTACTGGTACTAAGCCTCATGGTAACTAAAATGCATCTCGGAGGTGGTGCTTGGTCTCATTGTTGAAATACCAGTGAATCTGATTGGCTAAAGTACTCTTGCAGTTATTTACAGATTAAATCCGCACATGGGAGCGGACCAGGAAGTGGATTCTGTCATACCAGCATGTCACCACATTCTTCAGGGGCCTGTTGGCGCAATTTCTTGTTGTATGACAACTGTGCTAAAAGTGAGGGGAAGTTTATCTTATAAACATACTCACCGTCCAGACCCACAAAAGGACACATCACCATAGAGCTGTATCACCAAATAGATAAACACACACACACACACACACACACACACACACACACACACACACACACACACACACAACAGTCTTCCATGTCATTACTCCCATGTTATGGACTTCATTTCCTGAATACTGGGATAAATGATGGAATGCACATTTGGAGAAGGCCAAATGAGATGGTGTTGAACAAAACTATATCAGACGCAGTCCTGCAGCATGTGATGCCAAGACTATTATCATAGCAGGAATTTACCATACTGGGAGTTAATCATTCGAGGAATTCTTCATACCATTCCACCCTAACAAAACACACACACACACACACACACACACACACACACACACACAAACTATTATTATTCTCAGTG
>CM045731.1:71968916-71986416 GCA_024760905.1 Plotosus lineatus
CTGATGTGCATATTTTCACTTAAAAGTAGGAAGCGGCCTGTGTGTGTGTTTGTTTGTTTTTGGGTTTTTTTTGGTGGGGGGGAAAAACATGATCGACTTTAATTTTCACCAAATCCACACTGCATTCAGAAGGGAAAGTCAAACACAGCAGTGAAATTACTTTAATCCTATCACTCTCCCACACTGAGATCCAAGCATCACATTTCCGCAGTGCACTGCGCAGCATCGTACTACTCGATAACTACACTATATCACAGCTTATCTTTAGCGTGTGATTGGATGACACTAGCTACACACTGATTTGTTGATCTTGACCATCTGAACACACGGCATGAATTTGTGGACTATTAATTGCAGGATGAATCGGTACGATGTGGAGACCGAGTGACTGATTCATTGTATTGTGCTGCTGTGTCTTTAAATTAATTTTAATATTCACTAACATCCCTAATGAGTCATTTGTGGTTTAAAATGCCATCACTGAGTGGACTGTTGTACGCCTCATTAACAATAGCGCATATTCCAAATAAAAATTTGAGAACAGTAACCCAAACACGCTGAGACAGGCTGTGTGACATGAAGGTGTAGCATGAGGAGAATACACCTTCTCAGAGATCTGCCTTAATCCTCGAACATTAAAAACCTCCACCCAAGCGATGCAGATGAATCTCTTACGATACATCCAGTGCAGGATTCCAAGAACACGATAATTACCAGAAACAAACCATTGAACTGGCTATTAAAGCTCCATCAGCGATCTTCATAAAGCTGTAAAGTCTTGTATTAATTAACTTTCTTTCAAATGAAGCACCTTACACCCACAGTGACTGGAATGAACCAACACCTTATTTAACATGTCTGCGCTTGAAAATATAATTTAGATTTCAGGCTGAAAAAATGTTGTGTTTAGACCAGAAGTTCAGAGTTCAGCAAGTTCAGCAACTTTATGGTGCATTAATCTTAACGTTCCTTCCACAGTCAAGAGACACCTTCAAGAACACAAAGGGTTTAACTCAAGACACAAACCAGTGGTGACATTAAAGGACAGAAATGTCAGATTAGACTTTAGTGAAAAGTTCTTGAACATCTGGAGCCGAGATGAACCTCAGGCAGAATGACGGGACAGGAAGAGAATGGAGAAGGAAAGGAAGGAGTCGAGATCCAATGTGTTCCACATGACCTGTCCAACATAGTGGACATGGTCGTGTATGGCTGCCATTAAAACTGGTTCACTGGTGTTTATCAATAATTTGATTGATGATAGAGGACGTGGATGAAAACTAAAGGGTGTAGTATATACTTCCTGATCAGATTCAGTCGAATGCTGTGAATCTACTGTTAAGGCACTTGGTGCTACAGATGGTTTGTGATTCCAAGTGTTGCTTAATGAATTATAAACAATTGAAGGGTTTTCACTTGGACAAAAGAGGGTGTGGTGAATTATGTGGCGATAAGACAAAGACCTTTTAGATGGCAGCTGAACCAACTTGAGACTCTTCAACAATAAATTGTTGCAACTTCCGATTGATGGAAACATCTCATATGAAATTCAGACTTCTGCAAACAGCATGGTGTGGTGTTGTAGAATGTGACTCTGGTGAAAATGGACAGGCATTGGGAGTCTATGGGAGCTAATTGGTTGAGCTCTCATAGGAGGGAGGGACGGCATACGCTCACTTCCCTGTCACTCACATCAATCGCCAGCCAATCACGGGTGTCTGTGAGCTCATTTATATGAGAGAGCGATAGAGCTTTCCCTTTGAGTGTGTTAAACCCCTCCAAATACACTTTCACAGCAGTTCAAAAAAAGGTGGATGCTAGCATCGCATGTCACGGAGGGGGCATGTGTGTGCTTTCGCCCTTCCCTGGTTGATGGTGGTCGTGTCATAGGGACGGCAGTACCTGATGGGTGGAAATTGGATACGTCAGAATGAGGGAGAAAATGGGGGGGGGGGGGGGGGGTAGCCCTTGATGAAGGCGCTGTGGAGACATGTTCAGCAGAAGAACAAGAACTCTTATTAATATTCTCACCATTCTCCAGACTTAGCAAACTTGCTAATCTGCTTCTTCTTTTCCTTTCGGCTGTTCCCTTCAGGGGTCGCCACAGCAAACCATCTGCCTCCATCTCACCTTATCCTCTGTATCTTCTACTCTTACTCCAACTACCTTCATATCCTCCTTCACCACATCCATAAATCTTTTCTTTGGTTTTCCTCTCGGTCTTCTGCCTGGTAGTTCCAACCTCAGCATCCTACTATGAATATAGTCACTATCCCTCCTCTGTACATGTCCAAACCATCTCAATCTAGCCTCTCTGACTTTGTCTCCAAAACATCTTACATGTGCTGTCCCTCTGATTTACTCATTCCTGATCCTATCCATCCTCATTACTCCCAAAGAGAACTTCAACATTTTCATCTCTGCTGCCTCCAGCTCTGCCTCCTGTCTTTTCCTCAACTGTTTCTAAACCATATAATATCGCTGGCCTCATCACCATCTTGTACACTTTTCCTTTCATTCTTGCCGATACCTTCCTATCACACATCACACCGGACACTTTTCTCCAACCATTCCAACCTGCCTGCACACACTTCTTCACCTCTTTTCCACACTCTCCATTGCTCTGGATTCTTTATCTCTGCTCCCTGTAACCTCACTGTTCCTCTCGGGTCCCTGTGGTTCACACACATGTATTCTGTTTTACTGGGGCTAACCATCATTTCTCTCCTTTCTAGGGCATACCTCCACCTCTTTAGACTTTCCTGCACTTGTTCTCCGCTCTCACTACAGACCACAATGTCGTCTACAAACATTATAGTTCAAGGAGATTCTTGTCTAACCTCGTCTGTCAGCCTGTCCATCAGCATAGCAAACAAGAAGAGGCTCAGAGCTGACCCTTGATGCTTCCCACCTTCACCTTGAACTCTTCTGTCACACCGACAGCACACCTCACCACTGTCTTACATCTCTCATACATGTCCTGCACCACTCTAACATACTTCTCTGCCACTCCAGACTTCCTCATGCAATACCACAGTTCCTCTCTTGGCACCCTGTCATATGCTTTCTCCAGATCCACAAAGGCACAGTGCAGCTCCTTCTGACCTTCTCCGTACTTCTCTATTAACATCCTCAAAGCAAACACTGCGTCTGTGGTGCTCTTTCTTGGCATGAAACCTGAAACTTGCTAATCTGCTATCAGGTTTATTTTATTTGATGGGGTGTGGTGTATCTTGGGCATCATTGGTTGGTCAACAAAAGCACTAAAACAGTAAGTATGAAAATATAAGGAGTCATATCACAGGGTTAATTTAGGAAGGATACAACTTTCTCCACTGACAAGATGGTGGTGCTAGGATTTGAACAAACAGTATTTTGATGATCAGCTCGGGGTGGTCAATTTACTTCATGATGTTTTGCTATAACTCATTTCCTAAAGATATAAAGGAATATTCCAGAATCAGATGTCATCCTCATGGGCTAGACATGTTTTTGTACAATCCTGCAGCTCAAACTTTATATGTAATGGCCGGTTGCAACAAGCCGGGATGGCAATTTGCCAGCCGTTTGATATTTCCTGAGCCCGAGTTCCATGTGCAACTTTCACTGCCAAGGAATTTCATGGAACTCGGTTTGATGTTTTGCTTCAATTTAATTAAAGACATGCCACAACAAGGTACAGCGTACTCATGCCTTCCTTTATGCAAAAATCAGGTTTGGTTTGAAAGCCTATTGGACGATGACTTCGTCCTTCCTTCATGTCAATCTTCGCTGAGATAAACATGGGATTATTTCATGCTTTTATGGTTCCAGTGCAGTCGGAGCTCTTTGGTTTACAGCTTTACCCCATTGACTCTTTGCCAGAGCCAACCTGTCTACTACCACAATGCACTTGGGTGATGGGGGAGGGGGGATGGATGGACTACAGTCTGGCAGCCTGGCGAAGACAGAGTCAAAGATTAAGCTACACAGAACACACACACACTCACACACACACACACACACACACACACACACACACACACACACACACACACCTCATCATGCAGACCACCAGTATTGTGAAATAGTCTTTCTCTCCTAAATTCCTTTATTTGTGAAACGCTGAAGGAAACCTTGAGAGACTGCGCCGTCATCCTCGTGAATTGCATCCATACAGAGTTTGATTGCACTTGTTGCTACTGAAGAACGCCGCACAACAAATGATTGCGTTTAGGTGCAATGTGTCCGTCAGTTATTGTCTCGGGAAATATTAGTGTTATGGTCTTTAAATCTGAAATAATTATTAATCCCTTCATTCATATTCTAAGACATTTAAACCTAATTGGAGTCGCAAGGAAGCTGACGCCCATCTCAGCCAACTCTGGTCGAGGAAACAGTACATCCTAGACTGCTCATTGGATCATCGCAGGAATTTCAATTATTTTTAGATGACTTTTTAAAATTATTATTATAAACAGTACAATAAAACATGTACATTTATAATTCGTTATAATCAGGGATCAGAGGGTAACAATTAAATATTCATTTTTTTAAAATGCTCATTTTTCCAGACCTGAGGTGGAAACAATCACTTTCCAAACTGTACCGGACTGAATTTCTCTATAACTGTATTATATTATATCTCAGTGCTGGAGTGTGAGAGAATCAAACTAGTTACAGTGTTGTGTTAGTTCTGATCCCCTGAACATACTGTGTGAATTTTTTTCAGATCTGACAGCGGCACATTTTCACCTAAAAGTAGAAAGCGGCCTTTGTAATTTTTATTTTTATTTATTTCTTTCTTTTGGGAGGGGGGTTCCCCAAATCCACACTGTATTCAGAAGGAAAAGACAAACACAGCAGTGTAATTACTTTGATCTAATTATTCTTCAGTGGCTCTCGGTGAGAGTGTGAATGTTTTGTTCTGTTGCATGTATGGAATGGTGAACCTGTTCATAGAGTGGGCAGGGATAGGCTCCACGCAGCCCTTAAGTAGGATTAAGTGTCACAGTGAATGAACCAATGAATGAATTAAGTGTTTTAAAGGTAACGTTATGCTCCACATTTCACACTTTAATCTGAAATTGTTTAAAAATGTGCACGGTGGGTTTTTTTTCTTTCTGAAACCCACACTGAGCCCTTGCTGGAATTCCCGAAAAAACAAAGTGAGAAGATTCTAAACAACAAACACTCCAGACGGCACGGAGTTCAGAGAACAATGAGCAGAAGAATGAAGAACAACACTCTGTTTTGTACAGAGAGAGAGAGAGAGAGAGAGAGAGAGAGAGAGAGAGAATGAAAGAGGGAGAGAGGTGAGAGAGAGGGGGGGGGAGTGAGAGAGATGGAGGGACAGCAAGAGAGGGAGAGTGAGAGAGAGGGGAGCGGTAGAGAGAGTGAGGGGGAGAGAGGAGAGAGAGTGAGAAGTGTGAGGCTTTTTTGCTTTATTTTTCAGTTTTCTTCACTTCTCTCAGTCTCCTGGGCGACAGCCTCCCACGCCTGTGTGCCAAAGAGATGGTTCATTAATGCACATTCTCCCTCTCTCTTTCTCTCTTCCTCGCGCCCCCTCCCGCCACTGTCTCTGGTCATGAGGGGCACAGACAGACAGAGTAGTGTCTGCACAGGCGACATCAGCCGTTTTAACTTAATTCTGAGTGGAAGCTCCGCCCATTTCTTGCTTTATTGCACCGGAAAAAAAAATCACTTAATAGTTTTCCGTAGCAGGCAGCACATCCGCCTCAGAGCAGGAAGGTCTGGATTTGATTCCCAGCTGAGGAGTGGAACTCGGCAGTGTGGGGTTTGCATGTTCTCCCTGTGCGTGCGTGGGTTTCCTCCGACAGTTCAAAAACATGCACAGAAGGCTGTGCCAATCACCTCTGGGTGTGAGTGTTACCCAGCGATGGCCTGGTGAGCTGTCCAGGGTGCACGCCATCATCGCCCAGAGTGGCCGGGGATGGCCGTCAGCCTGCCTGCAGAGCTAATTAGAATTAAATTATTTAGAAAATGAATGAGTGTCAATAAGGATTTAATCAGTTGGGACCTTCTGTGGTAGACGACATCATCCTTAATAAGAGATATTAAATCCATTGGTTTTACAGATATGCAATGATTGATAGACACACACACACACACTCACACACACACACACACACACACACACACACACACACACACTCACACACACACTCCATCTCAGTGTGAGTTCAGACTCCCCAAACCGGTTCTGACCTGACAGATTAATTTATTCCTATACAAACACACATACTTCATTTCCTTGTGGCCCGTGTATCACTTCTGAGGTTCGTATGGATGACACAAGACAGGTGCCTTCACGCTTTATTAACTTCTTTATTATTTTCAGGGTGGCACGGTGGCGTAGTGGTTAGCACTCACTTGCCTCACAGCAAGAAAGCCTGCCTGGGCGTTTCTGTGTAGAGTTTGCATGTTCTCCCCGTGCTTGTGTGGGTTTCCTCCGGGTGCTCCAGTTTCCTCCCACAATCCAGAGACATGCACAGTAGGTTAATTGGCCGTTCTAAATTGCCCGTAGGTTCGCATCGTGCAGAAGGCAATGGCAAACCACTGCACTAATCCTGCCAAGAAAACCTCCATGAAGATGATAACCAGGATGTTCTCTTTCATGGCGGGATGCCATTGGTTGTCCTACGACTCAGGCACTAGATAGATAGATAGATTATTTTCAGTTTATTCTCTGTGGTTTCATTTTAATCTTATTCTATACTGGGATTACAGAAACAATAAATAACACGCCCTGCCATATCCGGATCCAACAAGCTCTCTGGATCCCAGCCTCCTCTCAGCACAAACACCCGGCGGGAAATTACACACTCATCATCTCGTACCTGCTAGTTCTCCTGAAGTTCTCTCCCTTACATATGTTTACTTTCCTGTTAGATTAAAAATGATATCAGATCAAAAATTATCCGTATAAACTGCATTATACTGACTCTGTGACAAGTCCCAGTATTCTCTCAGAAACACTGTTGCACCATATTCACACACACACACACACACACACACACACACACACACACACACACACACACACACACACACACACATAGTGGTGCCTTGGTACTTGACCACAATTTGTTCCCGACGGCTGGTCAAATTCCCATTCCGAATCCGCTTTTCCCATTACAAATAATGTAAACGGTCTTAATCCGTTCCATTGTCTTCTGAACAGAAGTTAACGGTATCATAACTCATACCATAGGTCCTCAAATTAAATGAAAAATTATTGAATACAGTACACTATGTTATGGTGTGTGTTGTGAGAGACTCTGGTTTTGGTGGCTCTAACTCTTTCTCTCTATGCATACAGTGCTGGAGAGGGGCGTGGCTGTCACACCGGGTGAAGTGCTAAGCGAGCACACACACCTGATTCCACTTAGCAATCACCGGGCTTCTCTAGCAGTGACTACGGATTCACCATGCTCTAGTTCCTTCCCTGTCTCATGAAAAGCTCATCCGTTTTCATCATACCCTGTCTCCTGCATTTTTGGGTCCGGCGGAAATGTTCCTGGTGTCACAGAAGTGCTAGAAGATTCTGTAATTCCCTTTTCCTTTCGGCTGCTCCCTTCAGGGGTCGCCATAGAGAATCATCTACTTCCATCTCACCCTATCCTCTGCATCTTCTTCTCTTACACCAACTACCTTATAGACATACATATGTGTATATACATATACATAAATACACACACATTATATATATATATATATATATATATATATATATATATATATCTTCTTTTCCTTTCTTGTGATTCGCATAGTTTTATTATATATACATATATACACACATACATATACATATATATATATATATATATATATATATATATATATATATAGAGGACGGTATCATCAAGAATGAAAGGAAAAGTGTACAAGACGGTGTTGAGGCCAGCGATATTGTAGGGTTTAGAAACAGTGGCCCTGGGGAAAAGACAGGAGGCAGAGCTGGAGGTAGCAGAGATGAAAATGTTGAGGTTCTCTTTGGGAGTAACAAAGATGGATAGGATATCCATCTAACCAGGCGCCGGAGTCATCATTTGGTCCCACCCTGCCTGCCACATATCCACCTGGGCTGTTATCCGGGGTGCGGACCACCAAAAATCTGCTCCATCCAACGATCAAAATTTTGATTTACGAGCTCTAGTATAATTGTGCATTCTATACAGTAGGTGGCAGTGGTGTTCTCAATGTGTTCCCTATTGTGTAAGGAACTTAGTGAGAGCACAACTGCCACCTACTATAGAGGATGTGCAATTACACTTAATTCTGGTACAGTATGGCAAAAAGGCATGTTCCCCAGGATCATATGCACCCCCCATCCCGGCATCACATCCGGGCGCCCCCCACTATTTGAGAAGTGCTGGCCTTTTGAGAGCTCACAACAAGCCTTTCCTCGCTGGTATTTGTAGCATGCACATGCACAAAATTCTCGTCCTCCTCCTCAGTTACCACCACTTCATGCCTGCCCACATGACATCTTTGCTGCAGTTGATGATCGGAATGGTTAGTGGACTTATTGTTTACTCTTGTGCTATGGCCCCAACTTGTTATGGGTAGCAGACAGCAATGTATTACAGACAAATTTATTTTAAATGGGAACAGATTTAATCAACACAGACTAATAAACACATTAAACAATACTAATTTACATCTGATCAAGATTGGGAAAAAAAAAAAAAGATATTTACAGTCCTTTTTCGAAGTGTGACTGGTCTGGTGAAATGTATCCTTCCTTCATTTCTCCTCATTATTTTCCTTCTTTTTTTCAATCTCTCACTCTCCCTATATACAGGGATCCCTCACCTTCCGTGGTTAATTGGGACAGAGATCCCCCCCTGCGACTGCCGAATTCCAGAAAGTAGGATCAAACCCGCCCTGACTGACGTATACATACATGTATATAATATCAATAAATACATATTCAATGCGGGGCAGTGGTGGTCTAGTGGTATAAGGCACCGGATCGCTGATCCAAAGGTGGGGGTTCGAGTCCCACTCTCCACAAGGTTGTCACTGTCCCTGTCCCCCCCCCAGTGCAGCTAACTGGGCTATCAAAGGCCGGCCATGTCTCTCACTGTCTATGGTGTGAGGTTCATGTAAAAGAACCATTGCTGACTTTCCACAAGAGTAGGCTGCAAAGCCGTCAGCGTGTTTCCGCCCTGCGATGGCCTGGCGAGCTGTACAGGGTGTACTCTGCCCTCGCCCTGAGTTGGCTGGGATGGGCACCAGCCTCCCCGCGACCCTAATTAGGATGAAGCGGTTACAGAAAATGAACTGAACATATTCAGTGCTATAAATGCTTATAACAACAATTAAACATTAAAAAATAATGTAGAAGAAGTAAATTAAATATAAGTACACACACACATACAGATGTGCGGCACATACAGACGTGCACCTCACATAAAAATGTAAGTAGTTTTGATGGGGATGGGTGGATTGGATTGTTTTTTTGTTTGGGTTTCTTTTTTTTGCATAATTGGCCTTGTTTTGCTACATTTTTCTTAACTTTTTTACCCTTTCCTCTTTATTTTCTTTATTTTTTTAATTCAATGAATGTTTAAAGAAAAAAAAAACGTGATACACTAAAGCCGCATGAATTGAAGCACAAAGTATCGAGGGATCCCTGTATATACAAGATGCTCCCCAGCTTACGAACATTCGTTTTACAAACATCCAGACATACAAACATGGCTGTCCGAGATCGAAAGTGAAAGGGAAAGTGAAATGAGATTGAAGAACCAGTATAAATAGAAATTGAATAAAATCTATAGAACGATATTTATGGTATAGAAGTATGAAATATGATTAGACATTAATCTGGAGGTACACTTAATATTCAATTAGGCTCCGCCGAGAGGGGTGTGACTGACACACAGGTGGATCGCAATGCGCACACCTGATCCCACTCACCAATCTACTGTGCTTTACACCATATGGAGGTCATGGAAGAGAATCAGAACGATTCATTTCTGAAATCATGTCAAAACTTTCAAAGAAGAAACAAATTGACTGCAGTATTATAATGAACTGGATAAGAGTGAAACTCTCTGCAAATCTGATCAGATCCGCTGTGCTGTGCTTGAGAGGAACCACGAGTTTAAACATGGGACATAATGATATTGATAATGTACAGAGTGTTCATTTTATAATTGAATAATTTTATATTTTTAGCATTTTAATGTTTATTATACCCATTATGTAGGTTTAATTTCATCTGAAAATATTTGATATATCTTTTGTAATTTATGTCTACAACGTTTTGTAAAGAATTTTAATAAAGTTTCCTGACATTGCTTCCCATCGACCGTGCTATAAAGACGAGCAGCAAGCTCATCCCGGTGCTAGAACATTGTTCCTCTTCACGTCCCTGTTTTCCTGTGATCTCTCTGGCTCCTGGTTTCAGCGCCATAGTTCCCCGTATCTAAAGTTTTCATGTTCTCCTCGTCACTAGCAGTGAGTACATTTTCCCCTTGCTCAAGTGCCTCCCCTGTAACAATAAAGTCTCTCCGTGTTCATCCTAGTCCGTCTCCTGCATTTTGCATCCGGCTGAAAGTTTCTAATGTCACAGTTAGCTTGCTAATTGATGGTGCATTTAGGTTTGCACTTTGTACCAATAAATTATAAATTCAATAGAATGAAATAAGATGACTATGCAGAGAGAGAGAATTGTATACAGTACAAACTTGTATAGATTACTAATACAAGCTTTAAACATAAGTTCCCCTCTAAAGAATGCCCTGTAACGACTTACGAACAAATTCATCTAACGAACGGCCGTCCGGAACGTAACTTGTTTGTAAGCTGGGGAGCGTCTGTACGTTTCCAGCCTCGGAATTCCCCTTTTCTTGCATGCCCAGAACAGGTATGATCTGGTTTAACAAAACACCATCACCGCCATCTAGTGGCCTTTTACCCGCAGTACACTTATTTTATTTATTATTAATTACTGTATTCTTGTTACTTCTTCTTTTCATTTAGGTTGTTCACTTCAGGGGTCGCTACAGCGAATCAACTGCCTCCATCTCACCCTATCCTCTGCATCTTCTCTTATACCAACTGCCTTCATGTCCTCCTTCACCCCGTCCATGAATCGTCTCCGTGGTCTTCCTCTGGGCCTTCTGCCTGGTAGTTCCAACCTCAGCATCCTACTACCAATATACTCACTATCCCTCCTCTGTAAATACTCTTTAAATACTATGTATCTTCGAGATGGCACTTACAACGTTATATCCAAATTAATTCTTGCACCAATTATCGTAAGTCTGGACTCCCATCATGCTTTGAGAGCGACTCTAATGAACAGATAATGCATTGTATTGAGACATAGGTAATTTACACACTATCTACTACTTTCCTGTCGACTTTTTCAGGGGTCGCCACAGCTGAATCAGTCATCTGATTCACATATTTGATTTGGCATAGGTTTGTACATCGGATGCACTTCCTGACACAACTCTTTTTATAAAGAAAAAGAATATCTGCCCCATGTAGCGTGGGACGGGGTGCAGCCAGATGTGTTAACAGATTGGGTAGTCTACCTCACCATCACGCCCTTAGTGGGATTTTCTTTTTCTTTATTCATTAGATTAATGTTGTTTTGTCATAGTTTTAATTTACAAAAATGACAACACCACAAAAGTAAATGACTTATTTTAAGAAGGAGCCTGCGCAACAATCTTTTAAATAATATTAATGCTTAATGCTGCACAGACCGACCCATTCTCAGAGTGGAGACTGAACCACACCCAGTCTTATTTTGTTACTGGGAGGAGAGTTATTTAATTCGGAGATTGCGGTGTATAAACAAATCTCATCCACCGCCTCTTACTTCAGCTGTGGACTTACAAAGCCCGATGGTGGAAAAATCTCTCTCGCTCGCTGTTCTGCTGCTGGCTGATGATGAGAGCACTCCATTCCATGAGCAAAGGAATTTGAACAACACAGCAGATCAAAAACACTGAGAGTCTCAATGTAGCGGATTCGATAGCCATGTCCACAAGAACACACACACACACACACACCAAATAAATATCTGCCCACACCG
Source organism: Plotosus lineatus (assembly GCA_024760905.1). Taxonomy (NCBI): domain Eukaryota; kingdom Metazoa; phylum Chordata; class Actinopteri; order Siluriformes; family Plotosidae; genus Plotosus; species Plotosus lineatus. The sequence continues at coordinate 71,980,978 of CM045731.1, forward strand.
TGGCTGTTAATTTTCATTTATGTAATTTTCAACCCTAACAGAGCATTTTTGAAAGGGTATCCACTGCGTACCTGTGGGTACCCGACCGTTGCAGGACTCTACCTTAGGCAGATTCTCCCATCATTCAGGTGAAAGCTGGTTTAACTCTCTGGAAGCCCAAAGTGCTTCCGATGTGAGTAAATAAGCGGCATTTTCTTTTTGCAGTTGACCCACGAGTTGCCGACCCCTGATATAATGCAATGCAAAGTAAATACTGTATAATGCAAAACCTCCCCATAGTCTGCATTTTTGAAAACTACAGTGCTGTATGTTTAATGGAACAAATTATAGTCAGTGTTCTTTTATTTTATGTGTATATATATATATATATATATATATATATATATATATATATATATATATATATATATATATATATATGCTTTGAGGATGTTAATAGAGAAGTACAGAGAAGGTCAGAGGGAGCTACATTGTGCTGTTGTGGAAAAAGCATATGACAGGGTGCCAAGAGAAGAACTGTGGTATCGCATGAGGAAGTCTGGAGTGGCAGAGAAGTATGTTAGAGTGGTGCAGGACATGTATGAGAGATGTAACACAGTGGTGAGGTGTGCTGTTGGTGTGACCGACGAATTCAAGGTGGAGGTGGGACTGCATCAAGGGTCAGCTCTGAGTCCCTTCTTGTTTGCTATGGTGATGGACAGGCTGACAGACGAGGTGAGACAAGAATCTCCATGGACTATGATGTTTGCAGATGACATTGTGATCTGTAGTGAGAGCAGAGAACAAGTGGAGGAAAATCTAGAGAGGTGGAGGTATGCCCTGGAAAGGAGGGGAATGAAGGTTAGCCTCAGAAAATCAGAATACATGTGTGTGAATGAGAAGGACCCAGGAGGAACGGTGATGTTACAGGGAGCAGCGATAACGAAGGTGGAGGATTTTAAGTACTTAGGCTCAACAATCCAGAGCAATGGAGAGTGTGGAAAAGAGGTGAAGAAGCGTGTGCAGGCAGGTTGGAATGGTTGGAGAAAAGTGTCCGGTGTGATGTGTGATAGGAAGGTGTCAGCAAGAATGAAGGGAAAAGTGTACAAGACGGTGTTGAGGCCAGCCATGTTGTATGGGTTAGAAACAGTGGCGCTGAGGAAAAGACAGGAGGCAGAGCTGGAGGTAGCAGAGATGAAAATGTTGAGGTTCTCTTTGGGAGTAACGAGGATGGATAGGTTCAGGAATGAGCACATCAGAGGGACAGACCATGTAAGATGTTTTGGAGACAAAGTCAGAGAGGCTAGATTGAGATGGTTTGGACATGTACAGAGGAGGGATAGTGAGTATATTGGTAGTAAGATGCTGAGGTTGGAACTACCAGGCAGAAGGCCCAGAAGAAGACCAAAGAGATTTATGAATGTGGTGAAGGAGGACATGAAGGCAGTTGAAGTAAGAGAAGATGATGCAGAGGATAGGGTGAGATGGAGGCGGATGGTTCGCTGTGGCGACCCCTGAAGGGAACAGAAGAAGATGATGTGTGTGTGAAAGAGTCACGTGGTCCATTATGAACGTGAATTTAGATTGCCGGTGAACTCACACTCGGGGAAGCTGTAACGGAGCAGCTCCTCTCCGTAGAAACACTCCGTCCACGAACACGCCGTTCTTCCCCAGGCAGCGCAGGTAGAAGTTGCCCCCGACCTCGTCCTCCTCTCCAGCCGTAAACAACTCCAGATGCCTGCGGGAAATTAAGCTGGCGTGTCCCATGCTCACATCCACGGATCCCTGAGAGGAGTTCCGGCCCACGGTCACCGAGCGCTTCTTCATCAGGTACTCGAACTCTAACACAATGCTTCCTCCTCCAGCGCCCTCCAGCCGGTGCCGCCCAGGAACCACTCGCATTCACAAAAGCACATCCAGAACCGGAAAACCAAAATCTCAATCAGGCCGGAGCAGGACAAGAGTAAACGCGGCTCCAGAAACCTGAGGCGGCAGGCGGGTGACGAAAAAACTGAAAACAACCAATCACATGCGGCATTTGTATGACGGGCACACTCTAATAATCAGAGTCCTTCAAAGTGACGCGGTAACTTGAATATGAGCCTATAGGGGAACGAACAGGGGGCGGGGCTTAATGTCTAAAGTCGGTTGCGCCGTACAGCAACACGCAGAGACGAAGAGTAAACAAAGCACGAACCCTCCGAGGTTCAACTTCTGAAACACACACACACACACACACACACACACACACACACACACACACACTCCCCCTGGTGGAAGATTCCGTAATCTTCACTGAGTTGAAGAGAACAAACTGAAACTAAACCTGACATCGACAGGTGCATTAGGTACATTATAAGAAAAATAATTAAAAACACAATTTCAAGTCTTCTTGTTGTATTATTTACAATGTGGTAAATACGACCTATATTTTTTTTATCAAAAGAAATATAAAAAAACTCATATTTTCGTCATCAGATTTGTTGAGTGTCGTTTCCACTGACTGCTTTAAAGAATTTTATTACCATTATCTGTTTTTTTGTTCTTTAACCTTGTGGCGACCCCTGAAAAAGGGAACAGCCAAAAGGAAAAGAAGAAGAAGAAGAAGAAGAAGAAGAAGAGGAGGAAGAAGAGGAAGAAGAATGCGGAGTTATATTGCAAAGTTGTTACATTTTCTGGCCACTGGATGGCAGTAAATAATCACAAACCCTTGCAGTAAAGCGCTACGATCATATCACTGCAAAAATTATTTCCATCCATCCGTCCGTCCGTCCATCCATCCATCCATCCATCCATCTATCTATCAGGCAGTTCTGTATCCGGATCAGGGATGCGGTTTGGTGTAATTTAAGATGCAGTTGAAGTAGATTTAGCTCGGTTGTGCTTATTAAAAGTAGAGATTAAGGTCAGAAAATGATATCTAACACCACATACTCTTACACACTCTGTAATTATATCAGGAAGCTTTTAGTGGTTTCTTCTCGAGAGCCTGGTGAAGCTCAGGGAACGTGTTAAACCGCAACATGATCACTCCACACAGGCCCTGTGGCTCTCTGCACCATACAGCTTCCATCAAATCCTCCAGAAAATGATCAGGAGAACACCCCCCACACACACACACACACACATACACACACACACACACACACACACACACACACATACACACACACACACACACACACACACACACACACACACACACACACACATACACACGCGCACACACACACACACACACACACACACACACACACACACACATACGCACTCACACACACACACACACACACATACACACGCGCACACACACACACACACACACACACATGCACACACACACACACACACACACACACACACACACACACACACACATATGCGCACACACACACACATGCGCACACACACACACACACACACAAACATACACACACACACACACACACACACACACACCAGATATTCCCACTTTCTTTATCTGTCTATTGTCCTGTCATTGATTTTCTCTGTTTTTCTCCCCAGGAATATTTCTTCATTTCCATTATTTCTTTCCCTTTTTAAATGTTGTTGGAATTTTATTATCCCTTTTTAATATCCCCTCTTTTAAATTCTTCTCGTTCTTCCCTCGTCTTTTTTTTCTTTGTTTCTCCATTTCTGTGCTCGAGAGCTGTTTAATCTAATCAGCCAATCGTAGCCCTGTTTATCCAACATCAGCGAACTTACTACTGAAGTCAGAGTAAACATTAAAAGGGTTTTGTGGACTGAAATGTGTGTTTAAATGATACAACTATAGAACTGTACAACTGTACTGTGCTCAAACACATCCGCGTGGTGTTCATTTTACATAATTACACAAATACGTACAAAACAGATCTACTCGCCCCCTAGTGGATAAAAACATCCTGAACCGGCTAAAGGATGAGGTAGAGGCATCTGTTTATCACTTCTCTACATCGTCACACACATACACACACACACACACACACACACATACACACACACTTACACACACACCCACACACACACACACACATATATATATATATATATATATATATATATATATATATATGATAAATGGAGTTTCAATAGAAAGTCTTTGTCCTGTCCTTTTATTTTATTGTTATTTGCTCTACCAAAAAGTATTGCGCACTCTCCTACGGAAGGATGTATATATAAAAGAGAATGTTGTCACTCTGCTTGAGGAAACCCATGCTGATCGAGAATCGAGACTCATCATTCACAGAATCACACTCATCATTCACCCCACCCTCCATATACCACACAACTGCTTTCCACACCCTTTGTAGCATTTTTTTTCAAGTGTTGCAGTGGGTGGAGTTAAGATCAGATTGTGAGGGTGTTGGAGTTAGACTTGAATTGGAGATAAGCTTAATCAGATTTGCTGTTATTACGATTCGTGCGAGCTGAGGCACAGCGCCAAATTGAAAGCCATATTTTATGCTAATCAAAACAGAAAAAAAAAGAAAAAGGAGATATGAGTGGGTTTTTTAGACTTTATTAACCAATAATGGTGATAACAGGATTGATTATTGGTGTTGAAGAAGAGCAGAGTGTTAAATAACGAGGTTTAAGTTTTCTCCGGGCTGGTTGAGTTGACTGTAATCACAAGTTTGTTACCGATTTTTTTTTTTTTTTTTTTTTTGGTGCATTCTGGCTTTCCCCTACTGCCAAAACCAAAGCCCCCTTCCCCAACAAACACTGAAGGCGGAGCGTTCCAGCAACCAATCAGAGCAGGGTTGACAGAGAGACCAGCAAGACCATAAATGGGAGGAGGAAGCCAAATAGATCATACAGGATAATCTGAGCTTTAAAATGAGAACGTAAAAATCCGAACAGAGTTGTGTAGAATGTTAGCATCATTTAATCTGTTTGGCTCGTCCATCTTGAACATCACTGTGAATGAGCTATTGCTAAAGAAACAATAAAATATGATACGAATGAGTGTGTTAATGTAAACCTGTAGAAATGTCAGCGCTGTTGTTTTAGAAAACGAACCACCATTGTTTTTCCCCTGACCAATCAGAATCTGGAACAAACCAAGCTGTGGAATGAAGTGACTCACACAAGGATGTAACATAGTGTGTGTTGAATTTAGGGGATGTGACTTTTATTCAAAAGCAACATGTAGTAAAGAGAGAGAGAGAGAGAGAGAGAGAGAGAGAGAGAGAGAGAGAGAGAGAGAGAGAGAGATATGAATATTATATGTATTGCACAAAAGTGACATCATCATCGCTACTAGTTATGATGATCATGATAGCCTGGCTTCCTGAGTGAACACACACACACACACACACACACACACACACACACACCTCACACACACACACACACACACACACACACACACCTCACACACACACACACACACACCTCACACACACACACACACATAAACAGGTTCTTCCAGGTGAACAGCTTGTTACTGGAATCTGT
>CM045731.1:71991416-71998916 GCA_024760905.1 Plotosus lineatus
ACAGTGCTTGTCACTGTGTGTGTGTGTGTGTGTGTGTGTGTGTGTGTGTGTGTGTGTGTGTATTAGTTATCACTATCATGGAGGTGACGGGAATGTCAGAAGGAATCTCACCTCACAAATGATCTTGATATCGATATTTCATTGTGGCGTCACGGTGGTTAGCACAACCGCCTCACAGCAACAAGGTTGCAGGTTCAATTCCCTGGCTCAGGGTGTTTCTGTGTGGAGTTTGTATGTTTTCCGTATGCTTGTGTGGGTTTCCTCTGGGTACTGTGGTTTTCTCCCACAGGCCAAGGAACAGCTCTGTAGGCTGACTGGTTGTTTTAATTCGCCCCTATGTGGGGATGTGAGTGTGAATGATTGAGTGTGTTGACCTTGCAATGATCTGGTGAGCTATTCAGGGTGTACCCAACCTTCGATCAGAGTCGGCTGAGATAGGCTCCAGCCTCACTGCAACGCTAATTTAAAAATTAATTAATTAATATTTCAGCAGAACAAATGAACAGTGTGGAGAAAACATGCCCCCAATCTCAGCACACCGGGCCATTGCAGGGCAGAAACATGCTGACTGTTATGCAGCTCCGTTTCACAAAGCAACAATTTTTTTACATGAACCTCTCACTATAGATAGTGAGAGACATGGCTGGCCATGCAGCAGCGACAACCTGGTGACGGTGGGGCTTAAACCCCTGACCTTGGGATCACCACGGCACCATGAACATATATAATAATATTATGACTGGACATTACAAACATTATAATAATAATAATAATAATAATAATAATAATAATATAATAATAATAATAATAATAATATAATAATAATAATAATAATAATAATAATAATAATAATAATAATAATAATAATAATAATAATAATACAGTGATTCCTCGCTACTTTGTGCAGTTTCTGCAGCTTCAGTGCATCGTGGATTTTTCAAAAATATTCATCGAAAAATGCCATAAAACAAGGCCAATTATGCGTGTTTATATTTTATTTACATCTTATGCATTATTTTTGAATGTTTAATTGTTATTATAAGCATTTATAGTGTTGAATATGTATCTATTGATATTTTATACACATATACATGTACGTATATGGTGTAGCGTATCCCATATGGCAGTCAGAGCGGTTGATCCTATTTCGCAGAATTCGGTGGTTGTGGGGGTCTCGGTCCCCATTAACCACGGAAAGTGAGGGATCCCTGTAATAATAATAATAATTATTATTATTAGTAGTAGTAGTAGTAGTAGTAGTAGTATTATGTAACTGATGATAATATTTAATCATTTTATTCATTCATTCATTTTCTGAAATGCTTAATTCTAATTAGGGGTCGCAGGGAGGCTGGTGCCCATCACGGCTGACTCCGCATGTGGGCGGAGTACACCTTGGACAGCTCGCCAGGCCTTCACAGGGCAACGGCAACACAACCATCTATACTCGCACTCACACCAAGGGCTGATTAGGAACAGCCAGTTAACCTCATGTGCGTATTTTTGGACTGTAGGAGGAAACCAGAGTACCCAGAGGAAACCCATACAAGGATGGGGAGAACATGCAACTCCACATAGAAATGCCCAGGCTGGGAATCGAACCCAGGCCTTCTTGCTGTGAGGTGGACGTGCTTGAGCCATTTTTACATAACTGTTAATAATCAGTGATTTTCTGAGCCACTTAATCGTATTAGGCTTGCAGGGATGTCAGAGCCCAGGTCTGGGTGAAGGCAGGGTATTCACACAACAGCTCATGAAACCATCACAGGGTGAACACACACACACACACACACACACACACACACACACATGGGCAATTCAGAACAGCCAATTAGCCTACTGGCAGTTTTATGGCGGACACTAGTGCACATGAAGTAAAACCCACGCAAACACAAACACTCCACATGGAAACACCCTCACAGGGGACTTGAACCCAGGACCCTCTCCCTGCGAGGAAGATGTGCTAACCACTCCACCACAGTGTCCCTACAGACCTGTTTGTACTGTTGATTGTAGTAATATTCAGGGTGAACTTGCCTGCTCTCAGATGGTCTCATTCTCTGTGGGTTCGTAGGCTTCATTGATGTAACCTTCATTTTTCTCACTACTTCCTTCATCTTTCTTTTCCTCTCCCTCCAGCTTTTCTTTCATCTCCTCCTTATCCTTCATGTCTTCCTGCTCCTCCATCATTTCCTTCTTTTCGTCGACCTCCTGCTCCTTCATCTCCTCCTTCATCTCCTCCTTCATCTGCTCCTTCATCTGCTCCTTCTCGTCCATCTCCTCTTCATCGACTTTCTCGATGTCTCCTTTCTCGGAAGTGCACACCGAGGTCCTGGCCGTGCTGCGCATTGAGCTCCGCAGCGACGTGCGCACTGAACTCAGGCTCTCCGTCAGTTTCCTGCTGATCCTGCGCAAGCCAAAGGGTTTTCCGCCCGCGCCGAGGTTCCCCGAGTACCACATCACCCAGAAGCCAATGCCGAAAAACATGATGACGGCGCCGGTGAGCGCCAGGAAATCCCCGTAATAGCGCCCTTCGAGCTTCACGGACCCGGCCAGACCCACCACGAGCACGAGGAAGCCCACCAGGTCAAAGATCAGCGCCATGAAGAAGAGCGGCGCGCACTGGCCTGTAATCCGCTTCAGCTCCATCATTCAAGATGCTCGAGATCCCGACAGCGCGCGACGACACCTTCAACTACCTGCACAGCAAGGTAACCGCCCTGCGTGCTGCGTGACGTCATCGGCTTCAGGTGCGGTTTCGTGTTTATGGATCGACAGAGAGTTAAACAACAAAAAACGCCCCCACGCCCCCACGCCCCCTCCCGTCTCCGTCACTCTCTGCCTCTCCGCGCGCGCGCGCAGGTGTGTGTGTGTGTGTGTGTGTGTGTGTGTGTGTGTGTGTGCGACACTGTTGAGTGATATTCGGGGGGGGGGAAGCTCCAGTGGAATATATGGCAGGATGTCCACTTCTACCCGGCTTGTTATAAAATGCTGGTAAACTGATCCTGAATCACCTGCAGCTATTACACACCACACCTCCCCAGGTTCCATCTGCTCCATGCTCTGGATCTTCAGAACTTCCTGCTGCTCTTCATTCAGCTTTTCTCAATAGTTCACCTCGCATGGATTTTTTTTTTTCCAGGCAAATGAACCTGCTTATGCAAAATGTCCGAACTAAGCAAATGTGCTGGAAGGTCCAGAGCAGTTCCACCCTGAACTCTGTGCTCACAGCAATTTCTGTTTCAGTTTGTCTGATAACTCTCTTCAAAATATAAACCTATCAACACACGTTTACTATAATAAACACAGCCTGAGCTGAGACGCGTTCAGGATTAAAGTACAACAACCAACATCTTCCGTTGAATCAAGCTCAGATAGGCAAAAAAAGATGGACTTGAATTAAACAAGTAATATCGATTTGTATAAAAACGTTATAATACAACAGGAAGGGGTGGAGCTAGAATCTTAGCACAAAGGGGGCAGGGCATTGTTTATTGATGGGCTTCGAAGATTATTTAATTTTAAAAATTCCTAACTGATAAATAATTGCTGTATCCCATGGTACTCAATTCTATCCTATCCTTTCCTATCCTAATTAAAAAAAAAAAAGAATAGATACAATATGCAGCCACTTGGTCACGCATCGTTATTTTGAGGGTGAAATAAATGAAACATGTCTCCTTTCACATGCAAATGTTTCAGCAGTGATGACAGCATGCAGGACTCAGAGGGCCACGTCACTACAGGGCCAATTTAAACAGAAAATAAACAAGGTGATCTGCCAACAAAGAGGCAGTTGCAGTGATGCAGATCTCCATGTTCATCTGTCAAAGAGTTAAACACCAGATGAATCGACCACGCCCACCGATTTCCTCAAAATAGAATTTAATAAAGGGGAATTATGGACCTTGTGGCACTCATCAAATGTTTCTTTGTTTGTCTTTGAACAAAATCTTTTCCAGATTATACAAGGATTTTCACCAAACTCTCTGGGGACATTACGTTACCTGAGTACAAAAAGAACAGGTCATTTTGGAATGACAAGGTCAAAGGTCAGTCTCAGAGTGAATTTACAAAAATTTGGAGATAGGATGCACATATTGAGTTTTCACAGACATGCTGGTGGTCCCCAACCTTTTTTTTTTTTTTTTTTTTTTTATAACCGCGGACCGGTCAACGCTTCTCAATTTTACCACGGACTGGGGGGAGCACATTGAGTTCACTGGCAGGTTGAATATATCACACAGGTAAGCGAGTTTTGTGACCCATTCCTCCTCACTGAACTGTGCAGCCAGCGGTGGCTTTTTTCTGAGAGAAATCTCTGCAGTGGTTCTCGTAATTCAAACACTCTGGCCAGCGATCTCCCTCAGGATAACCATCGTATTTCTGTGTACAAGAGAAGGTGTCTATGCTCCGAGTCCATCTCCTCACAAAGCTGCTCGAAACAGGCGCGAGTTAAGGGCGTGTGCTTTGATGGGGTTAATGACTCGAACTACATCATCCAACATGCTTTTCAGTTCCGGTGGCATTTTCCTGCGAGCCAGTGTTTCCCTGTGAATGACACAATGCGTAGACTCACATTCAGGTGCAACTTGCTTAATCCGAGCAGTTAAACCAGGCAGCTGTCCGGTCATGGCATGTCATGGCAGCAGCTTCGTCTGTGCATATGCCGACACAAAATGACCATTTCAGTTTTCCTGATGTATAATCATCCAGCGACTTGACTAGTTCTGCGGCTGCGGTTCTGGTTGGCAATGACAATGCACATAACATATCCTCATGCACATCCTCCTGATAAACATATCGCACATAAACAAGAAGTACTGCTTTGTTATCAATATCTGTAGACTCGTCAACCTGGAGTGTGTACCACAATGATGTATTAATCCTTTCCAACAATTGTGTCTCAATGTCCTCTGGCTTCATTGCCTCATTAGAGAGCCGGTCGCCACATATTAAGCGGAGTGGACTTGGTGCGCAATAAATCCATATTTCAAGTAGGACTCCTGATATTATTGTCTGGTAAATGCAGCTTTCTTTTTCTTTGAAGTCGTAGGCTCTTCTTCTGTCTCCTGACTGGCTCTTTTACGCTGCGCAAATAAACTTTCCAAAGACATTTGTTTTTTGTTCATTGTGCTGGCTTGGGGGTTTCAATTTAGCGGTAATACCGGCCGGATCAGCCCCTTTAAGAAGGTAGCGGATGTAACATGTGACCGAGGCAAGCATTTTGACATGAGTCAAGAGTGAGTCATAGACAGATGCGACGGAGAGAATCTGGTGATTTTTCAAAATAAAACATCGTTCAGAATCCGATAATAAATAAAACGGAAATAATATAAGTTACGTATTCTTTCTGCGCGGCCTGGTACCAATTGACTCACAGACTGGTACCAGCCCGCGACCCGGGTGTTGGGGACCACTAGTATAGAGCGCTGATAGGAAAACATATTTGGATTTTTAAATGAGACAATCACCTTTAACCTTGATTGACCTTGAAATGTCAAACCACACCACATCGTAAATTCTTCAAATGAAAGAGTTTTATTTTATAATAGGTGACATTATGCATATACAGTACATACAGGACATCTCAGAGACACGGCCTAAAAGCAAACCTCAGTTTGCCACCACAATTTGTTCCAGAAGGCTGTTGGAATTGCGATTTGTTCGAATTCCGAATCTAGTTTTCCCATTAAATAATGAAAATGGTCTTAATCCGTTCCAAGATGCTAGAAAACTACCTTTTTTAAACATAATATGTTATTTCATAATGTAATTTATATATCAAATTGTGTATTAAATGTGAAACAACAGGGCAAACACACAAATATAATGTATATAATATAATATAATAATATAGAGTAGGCTCAGCTCGGGTAGAAATTGCCTCAGCAACTCGTCCCCCGGCCCAGCCGAGCCTACAGGATGTTACGTTGTTTTGTGTAAACGAATGTGTGGAAACATTCCGCAGTAAAGAAACATGTCAAAGTTTCTTGCGCTTGGCGTCTCGTTTGTTTCGCAATCGGCTTCCAAATTTTGTTTGACTTCTGGGACGAAAAAAAAATCCGAATTTTTTTGGTCGAATACCGATTTGTTCGATGTCTAAAGCGTTCGAGCACCGAACGCTTTGTCGTGAGCTTTGACAGAAGCACAGCTAAATCCGTTTCTGTGAAAGAATGAGTATTGATCTGAGCGTGTTAAAGTGCTGAGCATTTATTCGATTGTGCTGAAATATTTCATTCTACTTTACTTTATAGCCATTAGAGTGGTACTTTGTGTATCTCTGCTTCTTCTGTTATGATAAAGTCTGTCCAGCACTCATACCTTGAGCCGCAGTGGGTTGTATTCAGAGTTCGGACCATGTATGGGATTTAGTACTAAAAAGCTCTTCTTCAAGAATCAAATCCTATTTTACACCAAAAAAAAAAAAAAAAAAAAAAAATTCCTGCTTCAGTTTTCTGTCTCGGGCGCCATGGTGGCACAGAGATTAGCACATCCGCCTCACAGCAAGAAAATTGCAGGTTTGAATCCTGGGCCTGGGCTTTCTGTGTGGAATTTGTATGTTTTCCCCATGCTTGTAGGGTTCCTCCGGGAATTCCGGTCTCCTCCCACAGTCTAAAAATATGCACATTAAACTGATTGGCTGTTCCGAATGGTCCCGAGGTGTGAGTGTGAATAATTGTACATGTGTCGGCACTGAATCGAGTTTCTTGCTTCCTGTGAGTCTTCAGTTTTACACCATATACTGACTCCCATACCAACTGCACATTCTCTTAAACGCAATCTGTCTCATTTCTTGAGTAATGGGCACCAACACGATGCCAATAATAAACACCATGAGTCCGAACGACAGCATGATGGGGCCCAGGATATTTGCGTATGTCTTATATATTCCAGCAAAGTAGAGGCCGGTTAAGATCAGACCCCCGATGAGCACGCAGCATCCGGTGCAGATCACTACGATGGCGTTACGGTAGAACCCGCAGGCGGTATGTGCTGTTCCAGAGTGCCATGAAAGGCTGAGCACCGTTCCGTCGGTGTACGGACTGAGCGCCTCGGGAGTGATGGGGAAGGAGAGAGAACGAGTAATGGAGAGAGAGTGCTCAGCCAGAGCGATGAGCTCCAGATGAGACGCTGATGATGGCATGGCCGGTAAACTGTTAAGTGATAAAAAGAAAAAAAATGTAAAGTTATAAATGACAAGAACTATTGAAGAAAAATCTTATGCTGAGAAGTTCCACCTCTTGACTCTCAAAGAAATAATACCTGAAATGCTATAACAGGATGTTACGGGGATTAAATTGGGGATTCAATGAAATAAACCTCTGAAATGCGTTTATTCTTAAAACTTGGTGTCTGTTCCTACCCATCAGTCCCAGTCCCCGTCATCCCTATTTGTAGTGCAGGTTCAACTCTGGTTCGTTTCTGCTCCCAGTCTCAGCCGCTTCCAGTCCTGTCTATACCCATCTCAACCCTATAATACAATTCCACAAACATTCT
>CM045731.1:72001416-72018916 GCA_024760905.1 Plotosus lineatus
AGGTTAATTCGCACTAATGAACCATTTCAATTGTACTATAGGCAGAAACTGATCTTTTCTCTCTTTTATTCTCTCCTCTATCTGTTCTTTCTTTCCCTCTTTTATTCTGAAACAGATAGAACAGCTTGAGAGGAAGAACTGTTTAATGCCATTAACATCATGTACACACAGATTCAGGAATCAAACTAAACAGCTGTGCAGAGAAACAGGAGAGCACAGATGCATTGTGGGAAAATGTACTGAAAATAATAATAATGAGATTTCCTTTCAACGTTTCCCTTTTCTCGGGGCTCGCCACAGCGAATGATTCGCACGTTTGATTTGGTTCATAGGTTTTTGGTCAATGCCCTTCCTGACACAACCCTTTAGCAAGGGACAGAAACACGCTGACGGCTTTGCAGCTCCTCTTTATGAAAGCCAGCAATCAGCAATGGTTCTTTTACATCAACCTCTCACCAGAGACAGTGAGAGACATGACCCGCCTTTAATCACCCAGTCAGCTGCACCAGGGGACAGTGACAACCTTGTGGAGAGTGGGACTCGAACCCTCAACCTTAGGATCAGCGATCCAGCACCCTATACCACCTGGCCACCACTGCCATTGATAATGATAATAATAATACTGTAGTAATCTTCTTCTTCTTTTCCCTTCAGGGCTCGCCACAGCAAATCATCTGCCTCCATTTCACCCTGTCCTCTGCATCTTCGTAATAATCATAATCATAATCATAATAATAGATAGATAGATAGATAGATAGATAGATAGATAGATAGATAGATAGATAGATAGATAGATAGATAGATAGATAGATAGATAGAAAAGAATTATGTAACACCGATGATTTAACACTAGAGGGCAATGCAGCTCTGTATCTCTCTCCCTCTGGCTCCCTCGATCTCCCTCACTCTCCCTCTGTCTCTCTCTTTCTCTCCCTCCCTTTGTCTCTCTCTCTCTCTCTCTCTCTCTCTCTCTCTCTCTCCCCCCTCTGTCCCCTCTCTCTGTCTCTCTTTTGTCTCACTCTTTTTCTCCTCCTCCCTTCTTCTTGTTGCTGTCCTTATTTTTGGAATGTTTCTCTCAGAAACACCAATGATTATTTCTCTTAAATTGACTGAAACAGTTTTCTCTTTCTGTTCTCCCATTTCCTCCCCTTCTCCTCATCCTCCTCTTTTTACTTCTTTTTCTTCTTCTCGTCCTCCTTTTTTCCTGCATTCAATATGTTAATATAAAATATTTTTATATAATATAAAATGAATAAACCACACACACACACACACACACACACACACACACACACACACACACACACACACGCACACAAGCTGAGTGACAGGATTGTTTTTGTGTTTGACAAGTGATTCTTATTTATTTGTCACGCCGCAGTTGGAATTTTGTGTGTGTGTGTGTGTGTGTGTGTGTGTGTGTGAGTGTGTGTGTGAGTGTGTGTGTGTGTGTGTGTGTGTGTGTGTGTGTGTGTGTGTGGAATGAATCACATGTTTTACATGTAAAATGTGGTTCAACTTATGAAAAATCCAGGTTACGAAGCCACTTCTGGAACGGATTAATTTTGTAAGGTGAGGTACCACTGTATAGATTTAAATGTGCGAGATTTATTCATCTGTTGTCTTTGTTATTCATCTTGTTTTCTTTGATGGCTTTTTTGTATTTTTATTTAAATGACAGTGAAATTATGTATTTGTTATTCTGTTAAGAATGGCCACCTGATTTATCTGAGCTCCAGATACCATCATCAAAAGAGCCACATCTGGCTCGCGAGCCATAGGTTCCCGACCCCTGCTTTATCAGTCGCAGCAGTTCACATGTTATTTACATTCTGAAATGTCCTTGTGGTCTTGATTATGTTGAGAAAACAAAAAAGGGCTTTAAGGATTCATATATCTGAACATAAAATGGCTATATGAACCCAATGTATGCGTAATGCCATTGCCCAACATTATGTATAGGCCAAGCATGGTGCTGCAGCGTAACTTAAATTCTGGGGGACCGAAAGAACTGTAGCATCTCCTTGAGGCGGAGACATTATGAACACACTGCTATGTAGAGAAGCATTTTGGATTTACACATTAAACACAGTGGAGCCCTCTGGTATTAACGAAGAACTGAACTTGCCGTGTTTATATTATATGTATACAATCCTGTCTAGACTTGGTGCCGTTAGCATGCACACCTGTGATGCTTTACCTTGTCTTTACCTTGTCTTTACCTTGTCTTATTACCTTAATAACTTTGGGAGGGATCTATGTTTGCCCTTCCCAACAGGAAGTTGGGGGCGTGGCCCTTGCACATGAGCTACTCTCTTTCTTGAATCGTTTACCAGTAGAATTGAGATCCTGTTGAACCAATGAGAATTGTGCATTTGTTTCAGATTTTCTCTGTTGTTTGCGTCTGTCTTTGTCCTGGTTGACTCTATTGAAGACACATCATGTTGGAATGTTATTCTTTCTGTGTTTGCACCATAATTTATCACTGTGCTCCAGTCTCTTTTGTCTATTACTGTTGTCTTTGAGCTGTTTGGTATCTAATTCAACTAATTGTAGACGCGCAGTACACCTTCCTTTCATGGAATTTTATTTCATATCTGTTCCTCCATCCTGAAGGTGCTGTAGATGTTTTCACTATGGTTCATTGAGACAGAACCCAAAACCACTGGATTCAAAAATTGTATCTGAGCAGGAGACAAGTGAATGCTCAAACAAGTCAAATGACAAGCTTGTGTGTCCTGTGTGTTATGTTCCATGCGACCCTTACTCATATGAGTGTTGATACCAGAGACTCCTTCCATCCATGTTCCATTTGGACCCTGGGAGGAAACCAGAGTAGCCCCAGGATATCCACACAAGAACGGGGAGTACATGCAAACTGCACACAGAAATTCCCTCGAGACTCGAACCCAGGACCTTTTTTCTGTACCACGACTCTGCTATTCTGCTCTCTTCATACGTATATACATCCATCTGCGCTACCATCAAAGCTGTTGTTCCAATCAGAATCCAGAATTTTTCATCAGTGGAGTTTAAATTGACATCAACAGCACATGATGAAGTGTGTGTGTGTGTGTGTGTGTGTGTGTGCGTGTGTGTGTTTTGGTCTCACGTCTGCTCAGTATGAGCACTGGCGAGTTTGTGCAAGCTGTAAAGAGCGGAGATTGGACAGTATTGTGATTGGATGGCAGTGTGTAATCACCGAATCACAACCCACAATCTCACAAAGTGTTTAATATTCATTGTGCAGGAATGGTGCCGTCCACTGAGTGTGGAGACACCTTGACTTTGACATCACATGCATCATGCATAAGTGTTCGAGATAGCACACACACACACACACACACACACACACACACACACACACACACACTTTTTATAGTAGCTCTGACAGCAGTGCAAGTTTAGATTAATGTTATTGTTTCCACAGTAACCAATCATTCACTGGGGCGTGTCCATGTGCATGTTTGTGATACAGTGGTGTTTCCTGTACAGAGAAGTGTGTTTGTGTAACAGTGATGGAAGGAGTGTCCAGTGTCAGTCACATGACGAGCCGCTTTTCCCCCCCGGCATCCCGAGGTTGTTCTGTACTTATCAGAGTCTTTAGAAAGTTCTGGATTTCATTAGCTGAGCTTGTACTGTGGGACATTACTGTCAAAGATAACACACTGGGACCTGGGAAACACAAAGGCGTAGTGCGCGAATCTAATGTACTCACGGCTAACGTGCTAATAAAACACGCAGAGACAGCAGCTCAGGGCCGAATCACTTCTCACAGGATGTTTAACAGAAACCATTATCTCAGAGCATCTGTAGACAGAAGACGCTCAGGGCGGTGCTGTGCTGCGAGACACTAATGGCTAACTGCACGTGATGAAGAAATTCACAAGCAGACATTCAGAGTAAAATAAATTAAGGAAGAAAGCATTCAATATAGGAGAGACAGAAAGAGATAGAAATAGAGAGAGAGAGAGAGAGAGAGAGAGAGAGAGAGAGAGAGAGTATGATAGCCAGAGTGATAGAGAGACGATGAAGACAGTAGATAGATAGAACAACGGCACAGAGCGATAAACTGAGATTGTGTGTGTGTGTGTGTGTGTGTGTGTGTGTGTGTGTATGAGAGAGAGAGAGAGAGAGAGAGAGAGAGAGAGAGAGAGATATGCATGTTCAGGCCTGTCTTTCTCTGTGTACATCTGTCTGTCTGTGTCAGTGTATCTGTCTGTCCCCTCTATGATCCTTTACCTCTATTTCTTTCTTTATTTCATGTTCTCTCTCTCTCTCTCTCTTTCTCAGTGAAAAAAGAGTGAGACACATGCAGAAAATAGTTTGACCTACTGTGTTTGTTTTTCCATCTAAATGCAAATAGTCAGTGATTATAGTGGAAGCTCGAGCTGCCACTTTTTATGGTCAGAGTCAGTTCCTGCTTATGGAGGAATGAAACAACCCCTCCGGAGAAAGAAAGAAGGAGAAAAGGAGAGCAAGAGAGAGAGAGAGAGGGGGGGGAGAGACAGAGAGAGAGAGAGAGGGGGAGTGGGATAGAAAGAGGGAGAGAGAGAGAGGGAGGGAGAGAGGGTGAGTGAGTGAGGGAGGGAGGGAGGGATTGTATGAGGGAGATTGTGAGTCAGTGAATGAGTGAGGGAGTGATGGAGGGTGTGAGGGAGGGTTAAGTGAGTGAGTGAGTGAGTGAGTGAGGGAGGGAGATTTGTGGGAGAGTGTGAGTGAGTGAGTCTGTGAGTAAATGAGTGAGGGTGTGAGGGTGCTATTAGTGAGTGAGTAAGTGAGTGAGTGAGTGATGGAGGTGTGAGGATGGGTTTAACTGAGTGAGTGAGTCAGTGAGGGAGGGAGGGAGGGAGGGAGGTTTGTGGGAGAGTGTGAGTGAATGAGTGAGTGAGTGAAGTGTGAAGGCGAGTGTGAGTGAGTAAGTGTGTGTGATTGAGTGAGGTAGGCTGTGAGGGAGAGTTTGAGTGAATTAAGGTGTGCTGGAGAGTGGAGTGAGTAAGCTTGTAACAGAGGGTGTGAGTGAATGAGGGTGTGAGTGAATGAGGGTGTGAGTGAATGAGGGTGTGAGTGAATGAGTGAGGGTGTGAGGTAGAGAGGGAGGGTGTGAGGGTGTGAGGGTGTGAGGGAGGGTTTGAGTGAGAGTGTGAGTAAATGAGTGAGGGTGTGAGGGTGTATGTAATTGCGTACCAGTTGTAATAAAGGCAATCTGGACCGGTCTAACTGCAGGGGGCGTCTGCGTTCTGTGAACGCTGTGAAGGCAAAACCACCGCCGTGTATCAGTAAGAGAAAACGAGAAAAAAGCACAAACGCAAACCAGGGCTGTGGGGCTTTTACTGGTTGTTTTTATTGATCCTTATCAGAAACAGCAGTGACCTTGATGAAGGACTGAGGATGATGATGATGATGATGATGATGATGATGATGATGATGTTGTTATAGAACTGAAGAGAAGGATCAGAACAGTTCATGTATCACACAACATTCGCCATGTTACATTACAGCTGGAGAAAACACCTTTTCAGTCACTCAAGAGTCACATGGTATGCCAGGACACACTACTGAACTTCCCTCGTACCGTCTTCTGATTTGCTCTTAATTCCGAAGGTTTCTTTCATAACCACCGAAAATGTATTAAGACTTACACAAGTGTTATGAAAAGAAACCTTCGGAAAAGTGGAGTCAGCTCGCTGAGCAAAGTGTCGTGTTCGCGTGAATAGATATGCTAGCGGTAAAAATGTTCACATATTGAGTGGCACAGTGGCTCTGGGTTTGAGTCCCATGTTTGGTGCGGATGTTTCTGTGTAGAGTCTGCACGTTCTCCCCGTGCTTGCGTGGGTTTCCTCTGGGTGCTCGGGTTTCCTCCCACAGCTCAAAGACATTTGCATTATCCAGGCTGGTTGGTCCTAATCGCCCCTAAGTATAAGCGCGAGTATGAATAGTTGCACATGTGTTCACAATCTACCCACTGTTGGCTGAGATAGACTCCACCCTCCCTGGACCCGAGTCGGCTAAAGCAGTTTGGCAAATAAAGAAGTGAGGTGATCAGAGCTGTGCATGAGCTTAACAACTGGGTGATGGTGTGAGATTCCACCATCGTATGCTGAAACTACCAAAACACAAACTATGCACCAAGAAAACAAAACAAAAAAATACAGGAGAAGAGGTAGTCAGTATCAGCCCAGAGAGAGAGAGACAGACAGAGAGAGAGAGACAGACAGAAAGAGAGAGAGAGAGAGAGAGAGAGAGAGAGAGAGAGACAGACAGAGAGAGAGAGACAGAGACAGAGAGAGACAGAGAGAGAGACAGAGAGAGACAGAGAGAGAGAGACAGAGACAGAGAGACAGAGACAGAGACAGAGAGAGACAGAGAGAGAGAGAGAGACAGAGAGAGAGAGACAGAGAGAGAGAGAGAGACAGAGAGAGAGAGAGAGAGAGAGAGAGAGACAGAGAGAGAGACAGAGGGACAGAGAGAGACAGAGAGGCAGAGAGAGACAGAGAGAGAGACAGAGGGAGACAGAGAGAGAGAGAGACAGAGGGAGAGACAGAGAGAGACAGAGAGAGACAGAGAGAGACAGAGAGAGAGGAGAAGAAAAATGAGAGAAAAAGAGAATTAGGACAGAGAGAATTGAGAGATGAACAAGGAGACAGAAGAGAGAAGAGAGAGGTGTGTGTGAGAGAGAGAGAGAGAGAGAGAGAGAGAGAGAGCGAGAGAGAGAGAGAAGAGAGAGAGAGAGAGAGAGAGAGAAGAAGAAGGAATTTGTGAAGAAATTATTAAAGGAGTAGAATAGACATCAGTTTGTCAGTTCAGAAATATTATCGAGCTGCTAAAATGGTCCAGGTGGTTGTTGATGGTTTGATGTTTAATAAATTTCAGCAGTGACGTGAAGCAAACAGCGGATTATAAAGACGTCAGTGAGAACACGCGGCATGTGGCTAATGCTAGCATGTGTTCATAACCAGTACTGTACACACTGTACATCCCTCAGCCTCGGTCTCACATCGCCGGGACCACTATGCCGTGCACGAGGGCTCAGTCAGGGTATAACCAGGGTCAACTGGGGGGTCTTTCTAGGGTTCAACTGGGGTTTTCTGGGGGGGGGTAAACCAGGGTCTGCTGGGGGTCTTCTAGGAGTCTTCCTAAGGTTCAACCAGGGGCCTTCTGGCATTCAAACAGGGTCTAATCTTGATAAAATGGGGGTTTTAAGGGGGACTGTCAAGGTTCATGGGTAAATCAGGGGGTTTTCTGGGGGGTCAAATGGCCTGACAGAGCCATAGAGTTACCATCACAGCTGGATGTGGGCGGGTCCTCCAACAAAGCTGCAACTGTGAACACATCTGTGAGCCGTACATGACCTCTTGGATGTTACTGTTGAGGTCAAAATGGACATGAAACAGCTATGGCCAGGTACACGTCACAGATCCTGCTGATGGACATGACAGCTATGACGTCTGGAATGCAGATTTTTCAGACAGGCCACTCCCACAAAAAAATAAATCCACCAGAATGGTCATTGTGGCGGTTCTCATGTATCTATCGACGATTTGAGACCTTAGCATCACGCATCACACACACACACCTTATTCTCCACCCAGATGGTGAAACAGATCACAGCGGTCTGAAAAAGAAAGAAATAACCACAACAACAACAACAACAACAACAACAACATCAAAAGAAATCTGAGCTAAAGTTACTGTCTGAACTACAGCTACAGGATCACAGCGTATTTACACTTCAGTAGGCGAGAAAACTGGAACGTACAGAGGAGCTGGTGCAGACCCAACAAAACCAGAGGAAAGGAAGGAGAGAAAGGAAGGAGAGAAAGGAAGGAGAGAAAGGGAAAAGAAAACAAGAGTTTTGTCTGTTAACTGTATTGATTGTGCTTTTTTTAACCCTTTTGTTCCTCCACTTCCAAGAGAAATGGGGCAATGTTTTTATTAATTTCTTTATTTTCACTCACATGGAAACTCACGATCTGTTTCCTTCACTTCTATGAAGAATCTCTAAAACTAAACTGACAACTAAACCAAAACCCAAAGTCGCTTTATTTACCCGCACAAATCAGTCCTGCGTTTTACCCCTTCTTCTCTTATTAATATTCTCTGTGTGTGTGTGTGTGTGTGTGTGTGTGTGTGTGTGTGTGTGTTCATGTGCAAGTCCTTACACCGGACAGAGGCATGGGGAGGAAAGAATATTCTCTCTCTCTCTCTCTCTCTCTCTCTCTCTCTCTCTCTCTCTCTCTCTGTCGCTCATTCCCTCACTCTCTTACTTTTTCTCTTTGTGTTTCTCTCTGTGTCCCTGTCTGTGTGTTTCTCTATATATTTCTCTCTGTATTCCTCTCTCTCATTCTCTCGGTCTCCCTGTCTCTCTCTCTTTCTATCTTTTCTCAAATGATCCAGAAGACATCGAGGCTGAAGCTTTGAGCTGAAATCAGGAATGAGTCAAGGTCAAAAGCAGTAGCAAGACGTGAAATGAAAATCGTGATGCCTCCATTATCTATCCTGATAACACACACACACACACACACACACACACACACACAGACACACACACACACACACACACACACACACACACACACACACACGTGCACACTGCGTATATTACCACAGATCAGGTTCAGCGCCCCCTGCCCAGTATTTCATTCTGAGCTGAGGGAAGACTTAATCTTAATGTCTTGTTGCGTTTCAGGATTGTCTTCTTCTATACCCGTGTTACGGTCATCACTTGTGGCTCACTTGCGGTGTAGCGCTGATGTTTCGCTTTTTCCTTTCTTCCTCCTCTTGTTTATTTCCCTATCACTTCCTTCAGCCTTCTCTCTGTTTTTTTTCCTCAATATTTCCATGTAATAAACATTTTTGTTCCTTCTGTCCTCCTCCAGTCCTCTGCCTCTCTCCCTCGTTCACACTGTCACTTCATTTTTGCTAGCCGTGCGATACTGATGGTGGTGATGCCCAGGTATATACTGCAAGTGGTCAACAGTGTGTGTCCGTCTGGAGGCGAATGCCTGCCTCTTGTTGTTGCTCACACTCAGCAGCCCATCGTTCCCCCTGTAACCGTCGTTGTCGCTGGCGTCGTCGCTGTGCTGAGAATGCGAATGTGCCTTCGCCATCCTGTGGTGACGCTCGATGGTGGGTGTGGGAGGCACAAACATGTCTGTATGTGAGAGTGCACGAGCCATGGACTTCTCCCGGAAGTCAGATCGCCGCAGAGAGAGCAGCTTTTCTGGCGAGAGCAAAGGATCCCGGGACTGCAAGCGATCGGCTGAGAGCAGATCCTGTGAGAACGTGTACGCGGGTGAGGCGTACTCTCGACGTGGGACGACAGGTGAGAGAACATGGTCCTGGGACATTGCACGCTGCACGCGACGTGGCTTGACTCGCTGCACCGGTGTCTCTGGAGCCAACTTCACCAGCTTCGGAGTGACATCGGGGAGGTGGAGCTTCCTCCCGTAATAGTCATCTTCACCTGAAACGAAGAAGAAAGGATTCAACTCACACCAAACTTTATATGGACGCCACCAAAACAACACAATCAGCTCGACGTCAGTGGTGTTGTGTCTGCTCTCGAACCAAAGTGCAGCCAGCCGTGGACCTCCGAGCTGAGCCATTGATTGACTTCAGATGAAGACTAAACACAAACCTCATCAGCAGAAACTCATTCACTCGTTCATTCTCTGAATCACTTAATCTTAATTAGGGTCACAGGGAGGCAGGCGCACGTCTCAGTAGGCTCTGAGCGAGCGAAGGTGGAGTACACCCTGGACAGCTCACCAGGCCATCACCGTGCCAACATACATACAACTATTCACACTCACACTTCCACCTCGGGGTTCACTGGAACAGCCAATTAGCCTACTGTGCATGTTTTTGAACTGTGGGAGAAAACCAGAGAACTCTGAGGAACCCACCCAAAGTAAACTCGTGCATTCACCAGAGTCCAGCCTCCCCCATTGTCACTGATAAAGGATAAAGAAGATTAGAAAAAGACATGGCCCATAGGGATGAGGATATGTTGATCTGGTTGCCAGATCCATATAAATCGTTGCACTAAGGAAACAGTGGCATGTGCTTTGAAATTGAGGGAATTTAAAGGTCTCCAGTAATACTACAGAGCGACACATAATTTGATCCAATGCCAGACGCTTATGTCCACGCTTTCGCTCGTTGTTTTTCCAACATTCTACGTCCTTGGTGTCATTTTCTTCATCTGTCTTAATGCGTCTTTTTAACATTACAGCACGAGCAGCATATACTGTGACACTCAAGAAGAAGAAGAAGAATTAATACAACTTATAAATTCCTTTCATGACATCCAAACATTTGTTTAATATTCCACAGCATCATAATCCGTCCCTGACATTAAAAGTGTGAGTAATTTGTTTTGAGATGAGGAATTGGAGAGGCCTGAACAAACTAATGAGCACACTGGCAACTGGGACCTCATTGCTATTGAGCTGGCCTGAAAGGACTAACCACTCAGGCTGCACTTCAGAATCCGGTCATGATGTACGCAGCGCAAAGAAACTTGAAGGACATTCTAAAGGTGTCGAGACTCCATCCATTCCTTCATTTTCCAAACCACTTAATCATAATATGGTTAACGGGGAGGCTGGAGTCTATCTCAGCCAACTCTGGGCAAAGACATGGGACACCCTGAACAGCTTGTCAGACTATCATAAGGCAACATATATAAATAATTATTTACACTCACACCTCAGGAAAATTTGGAACTGTCAATTAGCCTAATTTGTACACATCTCAGGAGGAAATCAGAGAACCTGCAGGAAATCAGTGTAACCACACGCAGGCTCCACACAGAAACTCCTTGTCAAGCCAAGGATTCGAACCGAGGACCTTCTTCCTCTAAGCTAGCCACTACTCCAACATGCCACCCTGGAGAGACTCCAAATACACCATTTTGTACAGACTACTAATAAGAACTACAAAATTTGGTGTTATACCAAACAGATGGAGCCACCAGGCACAAATGGATTATTATAATGTTCCATAAAAATGAGAATACATTATTATAATTTTACATAATGAAATGTCTCTCCCTAGTGGATGTCTCGTTTTGGCACATATTAAAGAATAACCGTTTTGGGGGAGGGGTAGATACTACCATGATCTCATGGACAGATCAAGTAAAACAATTATTGAGTTCAATCCAGGCTCAGGTCCCACCCCTCCACCAAGTTTGATGAAAATCAGATCAGTGGCTTTTGAATAATTCTTCAAACAATAAACAAATCCTTTAAAATAGTTACTGAAAAGGCTTTATGAAATTCCTGGATTCGTGAACTGGACCTGCTGCAAAATGTTACGGGCTCTTGGCATGCTCATACCCCATGCTTCCACCAAGTTTGGCAAAAATTATTTCACCCGTCATCATGATTTAATCCTCCTAAGAGATAAACAAACCAACAGACAACCAGTTGCTGATGAACACATGGTCTTCCTTGCCATCCATAAAACTGAAGCACATGATTTGTTGATCCAGAAATTCATCTGGAGAAGCTGAATTACAAGCTCGGCCTGCATTTCTCAAACCTAACTAGAGTATGTTTCTCCCTTGGGCTAATACTTCCAAAACTCCTACATATAAATGTCCTTTACTGTGACACCTTTACGGTGTGTCCTCATTTCCTGATCTTGTCTGTTCTGTAGCAACTCAAGAAGAGAGGAGGTCATTGGAGTTGATGAATGGTTTAGATCAGGGGCGTCAAACTCATGCCACAAAGGGCCCGGTGGCTGCAGGTTTTTGTTTCAACCAAGCAGCAGCACACCTGACTTGGTTTATTTAAATAAATGATTTGAGTCTTCAGGCAGTTGATTGGTCAATCTGTGTGCTCTGTACCAGGCAGAAGGCCTAGAGGAAGACTAAAGAGAAGATTTATGGATGTGGTGAAGGAGGACATGAAGGTCGTTGGTGTAAGAGAAGAAGATGCAGAGGACAGGGTGAGATGGAGGCAGATGATTCGCTGTGGTGACCCCTGAAGGGAACAGCAGAAAAGAAAAGAATTCACTGGACTCTCCAGAAAACAAGCTGCATACTCTCTCTCTCTCTCTCTCTCTCTCTCTCTCTCTCTCTCTCTCTCTGTCTCTTTGTGAGTTTGATCTGCAAAGGCTGACAGTCAGAAGCACAATGCAGTCTTCAGTAACGCACAGTCCTCTCAAAACACAAGGCTAACAAGCTCAGAACTCTCAGTCGTCCAGTTGTTCTTGGTGACATAAATGGGTTGTTGACCTGGCGTACCACAGACATGAAATAACCTCCATACGTTCACTCCCATCCAAATCCAAACGTAGGTCAGTAAGGAAAGTAGTTTAATTTGTTTTATTAGATGATACACATCCAATGGCAGTTCTTCAGTCCTGCAAAGCTCCAGCTCTCATAGTTCCTGTTCTCCTTTCACAGTCCCTACATTAGCTTTACAGGTTAAACAAGTTCTCCTGGAAACCCGTGTATCCACCTGATCTCTCCAAATTCTCCTCAATCGTCGCAGTCTCTTACCATCTCCAGCAAGCCCTGAGGTGCGTATTACCTGTATGAAGTGAATCCGGAGCAGGGGTATACTGGGCTCTTGTCCTGAAGGTCATACACGAGGATGACTGAATGTTTAATGGTGAGGATGTAATGTTCAGTTTATGATGAAGAGAAAAAGCCAGTGAACCACAGACGTACCTCAGATTTATTATTATTTACATTACAGGGACACGCACGTGCCTTGTATACACACACACACACACACACACCCACACACACACACACACACACACACACACACACACAAACGCAGTTCCGCTCACCATCAACACAACATGTACAAAACCAACACCTCCATCGCTAGTTTACCTACGAGTCCGAATTACTTTCAATCACACAGTTCTCCAATCACTTCAATTATTTTATTTCTTCCAGTACCCCATGTTCCTCTACCGCCCCCCACACATGTTTCTCCCCTCAATCCATTAAGTTCTCTAATTGTTCTAGTTTTCATAGTTCTTCTAAAAACCTGCTGTTAAATTAGTTCTGATTCTTTTAATTCCTCTTAGTTCCCAGAGTTCATCGAATTTCTGTGGTTTTCCGAGTTCTTCTATTTTCCATAGTTCTAATTTTTCAAAATTCTCTAATTTTGTTATTTCATCATATTCTTTTCACTCCGGAAATTCTTCTAGTTCCTTTGGTTCTCGTAGTTCCTCTAGTCCCTGTAGTTCCTGTAGTTCCCCAGGTTTTCATAGGTCCTCTAATTCCTGAAGTTCACCTGGATCCTCTAATTTACACTAAGTTGTTAAAGTACCATGCACGATGAAACACATTTGTGGTCTGTAGCAATGGCCGCCGTCTGAATAACTATTACCTGCATAAAACTGAACCATAAATGCACACTAGGTTCTCAGGGAAACTCCACTTAAAGATCTTTAGTTACTTTTGTTCTCTAAGGAACATCAGTACTTATAGTTTGGTATTAAATTCTTTTTGGCTCACAGTTTTCCGTGTTGTGTCAATGTTCATTGTTTATGAATATAATCTCCCTATAGTTCTCCATCTGAAGATCTTCTTCAGGTAAAACTGATCTTCTGTGAAGATGTTTCACGTGGTGTTGTATTTTAGTGAGTAGTTCCACAAACATTTCTCATGGTTACTGTAAATTTCTTGCTTCCTCCAAAAACACTATTCTTAAACTTCCCCTTTAAGAGTAAATGAAATTTACAGATCTAGAAAAGAACTGGGAACTGCACCTCACTGGAGGCCTTAAATAGGTCCAGGAAGGTTTTAACCATCATCATAAGCATCATCATCTTCTGCTTCTTCCAGGGTCAGGTCGCAGTGGCAGAAACCGAAGCAATGAGGTCCAGATGTCCCTCTCACCGGCCACTTCCTCCAGCTCTACCGGGGAGGCACCGAGGCATTCCCAGATAAGCCGAGAGACATAGTCCCTTCACGTGTTCGAGGTCAACCATGGGGTCTCTTCCCAGTTGGACATGCCCGAAACACCACACCAGGGAGGCGTTCGGGAGGCATTCTGACCAGATGCCCATGCCACCTCAACAACATGCCACCATGGCCCCTCTCAATGCAGAGAAGCAGCGGTTCCACTCCGAGCTCGCCCCATATGGCAGAGCTTCTCACCTTATCTCTAAGGCAGAGCCCTGCCACCCGGAAAAGGAAGTTCATTTCAGCTGATTACATCTGCAATATTGCTCTTTTGGTCACCACCCAAAGCTCGTGACCATTGGTGAGGGTTGGAACGCAGACCGATTGGTAAATTGAGAACTTTGCCTTGCGGCTCAGCTTCCTCTTCACCATGATGAATCAGTACAGACTCCACTTAACAGCAGAGGCTGCAGCAATACAGTTCAGATTTTAACCAGTGGATGGTATTCTGAGACCTAATATTTTAATATTATCTCTTTTACCTCTATCTCTCTCCCCCCACCTCTCTCTCTCTCTATGTCTCTCTTTTATATATACTATGTATACATATATAATGTGTATATAATATCAATAAATACATAGTGAAGGCTATAAGTGCTTATAATAACAAGTAAACATTCAAAAAATGCACAAGATGTAAATAAAATATAAATACACACACATACAGACGCGCGTGTGCGCACACACACACACACACACACACACACACACACACAGATGTGCACCTCGCATAAAAATGTAAGCAATTTTGTTGGGGGTTTTTTGGTTTTGTTTTTGTTTGGGTTTTTTGTTGTTGTTGTTGTTGTTGTTGTTGCATAATTGGCCTTGTTTTGTCACTTTTTCAATGAATATTTTTGACAAAACCCCGCGATGCACTGAAGCCGCAGAAACTGAAGCACGAAGTAGCGAGGGATCACTGTATACACACACACACACACACACACACACACACACACACACACACACACACACACATATATATATATATATATACAACATATATGAGAGAGAGAGAGAGAGAGAGAGAGAGAGAGAGAGAGAGAGAGAGAGAGAGAGAGAGAGCGAGAGAGAGGGCGTGTAAAATCTCTGGTTGTATATATATTGTGTAGGGTGTAGGGCCGGCATGGTGGTGTAATGGATACCACATCTGTCTCACAGCAAGAAGGTGTTGGGTGTAAGTCCTGGACTTGGTGAGTGTTTTTGTGTGGAGTTTATATGCGTTCCCTGTGATTGCCTGTGTTTCCTGCTGCTAACCCTGTGTCCTCCCACAGTCCAAAGACATGGACACAATTAGTTGTTGCAAATTGCCCCTAGGTGTGAGTATGGATGTTTTTGTGTGTGTTGGCCCTGCAATGGTCTGGAGAGCTGTTCAGAGTGTATCCCCATATGTGAGAATTCAGTATGGAGGATGAAACGATGAGGATGATGAGGACCTTCACATTCCCACAGAACTGTGTAATGATGATGATGATGATGATGATGAAGTTGAGATGAAAAGGCGAGAGAGTGTTGTACCATGGTCGCCTTTCAGTAGCACGTCATACGAAGGCAGGAGGTGAGTGAGGTTCTGGTAGGAACGAGAGAACGACAGATCGTATGGCTCTGTCTGGGACGTCAGGATGTTTTTCATCCGAGGTTTTTCTGGAGGGGGGAGGGAGAGATATATAGATATATATATATATATATATATATACAGTATATAATTATATAAATAAGGAGGCCATTAGTTAAAATCTTCAGGCTCAAGCAAGTAGGACGAGACCAACCTGTGTGTGTGTGTGTGTGTGTGTGTGTGTGCAATTGTGTATTTTCAAGATCTGTGATGCACTCAGGGCTGCCACACATGGAGGATCATTCGGTGTAGGCAGTTTGAAAGATTCCCGGTGCCTCAAATCGAGTGAAAATACACAAGAACAAAAATTCAACTCATTCATTCATTTTCTGACCCAGTTAATCCTAATTAGATTCATGGGGAGGCTGGCGCCCATTTCAGCTGGCTTTGGACGAGGGCAGAGAACACCCTGGATGGCTCATCAGGCAATTGTGGGGCAAAAACATGCTGACAGCTATGTCGCTCCTCCTCACGAAAGTCAGCACAGACAGTGACAGACATGGCCGGCCTTTGATCATACAGTTAGCTGCACTGGTGGGACAGTGACAACCTGGTGATAGTGGGATTTGAACCCCCAACCTTGGGCTCAGTAATCCAGCACCTTACCACCGGCCCACCACTGCCACCAACTAGAAAACTATACACTATAATAATCAACTGAGAGAGAGAGAGAGAGAGAGAGAGAGAGAGAGAGAGAGAGAGAGAGAGAACAAAATAGAGAGAGCGTTACCGTGTCGTTACTCACCGTAGCGCTCTATTCTGTATCCTAACAAACCCAAGTGAGAGAGACACAGCATCAGTAAACAAACACAATAAATAAACGATAAATACCCCAAATGTCAGGTATGTACACACCATAAACAGGTGCAGAATGTATAACAGATTTAAAGATGATTTAGTCCAAATCACACATGTAACATGTAAGAGGGGTCTAATCTCAACTCCACACTCATACACACATCATTATCTCTACCAAGAGCTGTGGGAAACCTCTCAAGATTAGTTCTGTGAACCGTGATAACAAATATGTGGCATGGTGCACGGAAGAAGTCTTTACTTTTTCGAGTGAATCCGAGTCATCTGTGAGTTTAGCGTCTTGTTGGTGCATGTTGTAAGTTACAACTTTCAGGATTTGTGGAGGTCTGCACTCAATAATAGTATGTATCTTACAATCCAGTAGAGGGCGGTATAGTTTAACAGTCCCAAAGTACAGTCAGCATAGCAGCATGAAGACGCCACATCACAGTTCAGATTTGAAAGTAGAAACAGGGCCGCAGGATTACCGCTAACCCTGAAGGTGGAGACTGATCTCAATGCTTCTGTTAACTACAAAGGACCTTTCCGCACTGTCAATCATACGGAGAATTTAAATCAATAGGCACGCCGTCCTACAATTACCTACACGTTATTGAGGAATTGTACTAAGCTGTTCACCACGAGGTCAGTGGTATCGCAGCGGTTTTATATATATATAGTGGGGCCGGTGGTGTAGTGGTTAGAGTGCTGCGCTCATGATCAGGAGGTTGTGTGTTCAAATCCCAGTGAGACCCCCACTGTACTAAGACCCCTGGGCAAGGTCTTAAGTCTTAACCACAAGTGTGCCTCTGTTCACCCAGCGGTATAAATCGGTTCCAGTAAAATATACTGGGAAGGTAACCTGTGACGGACCAGCGTCCCATCCAGGAGGAGTTGTATTCCTAGTCGCTTCATGCTATGGACACCGGGGATAACCACTGGCCCAATGAGCCACTATGGCTCGGGTGTAAAAAGCCCACTGGACTTTACCTACCTACCTACCTATATATATATATATATACATATATATATATATGCATGTATATATACAGGGATCCCTCACTTTCCGTGGTTAATTTGGACTGAGATCCCCACACAACCACCGAATTCTGCGAAGTAGGATCACCCCCCAACCATCCCCACCCCCGACTGAC
>CM045731.1:72026416-72033916 GCA_024760905.1 Plotosus lineatus
CCGATAATTCTAATGCGCATGACTTATGACTGTGGGAGGAAACCGGAGTCCCCAGAGGACACCCACTCACTCAAAGCCAGGATCGTCTTGCTGTGTGGTGGCTGTGCGGATCACTACACCACCATGCAGACCTTAACTTTCTGTGTGTTTGTTGGGAAACCACTGGGTTGAAATGTTTTATACATTTAGAGGTGAATAATTCAAGCAAAAATGTAAAGTCAATCGGAATAATAGGAGGCAACACATGTAGACTTTATTACCAGCAATTACCCCGTCACAGCAACACTAGTACAAAAGAACAGCATTACAGCATATAATAATACAGAGGGTTATAATAATAATAATAATAATAATAATAATATATTCAGTTGTAAATACCAGCAATAGTAAGATTTACCCACAATCCTCCTGTAAAGTGAAGTGAGCAGTCAGTGCTAACAGAGACAACCGCAGATTTAACTGATGTCTCCTTTAATATCAAAGAAGTAACATCACTCAAAACTGCCGTCATCTGTGTGCAGCGTGTTCACTTCCTCGTCTCTCCACCGGGAACGACTCTACGGAATGATGGAAGGAAAAAACCCATGAAAACAGCCTGAAGATGAAAGAGGTCAGAACGTAACAAAACTGTTGTGAAAAGAAATTATGATGTTGCCATCCCTGTTCATTAAAAAAACAAAAACAGGTACAGAATACTGCTGGAAGGCACCAGATGGTGTCAAATACTCGTTAGCATAATTCGTTAAGTTGTTTTGTTCATTTGCATATCAAAAGGTGTTACATGAAGGAGAAAAATTTTAAGAAAAAAATTTCGTGATGAAACAAAAAAACTATTAACAAACTTTTAATCATTTCATCAACAACACAGATTAACCCAACTAAGAAATAAAAAAAAAAAAAAAAACGTGAGAAAGTGATCAGTGGGTTTGCTGGCAAGCAATGAATCAGTGATTGGTTGGTGTGAATGATACTGAGCAGTGATTGGTCTGTGTGAATTCTAGTGAGCAGTGATTGGTCAATTGAATGAATGAATGAATGTAATTAGTTTATGGAAGGTAATCAGTGATTGGACAGTGGGAATAATGGTAATCAGTGATTGGACAGTGGGAATAATGGTGATCAGTGATTGGACAGTGGGAATAATGGTAATCAGTGATTGGACAGTGGGAATAATGGTGATTAGTGATTGATCAAAGGAAGTAATTGTGATCAGTGCATAGTTAGAGAGGATAATGATTAACATTGATTAGTCAAACAAACAACAGTGATCTGTGATTGGTTAAAAGGAATAACAGTGTCCCGTGAGTGGTCAGTGGGAGCATTTGTCTTAGAAACATCTCGAACTGTAGGTAGAAAGAATTTAAGTTGGATATTTTGATTGCGGTAAACATGCATAACGTCCGTGGCGTTGGTCCAGTATCCACTACCCTTAAGACTAATGATGAGCCATCGTCAGCTTTAAAAATATTTAATTCTATAAAATAAATGACTAAGGATTTAAAAATATTCCCGAAAAATTAACTGATACAAAGACATCTGAAGGAACTTAAATGTGATCAAATTCAGGCTATTCAATTCAATTTAATAAAAAAGTAGCTCCGCCCCCTGAGCCGAGCATATGATTTACACACACACACACACACACACACACACACACACACACACACACACACACAGTACACAAAGCAAACCTCCTTTCATTGACAGAAGAAATAAAAATAAATAATAAATAGTATCCGAATGCACTCAACTTGTCCAGACTGGGAGGTTTTAATTAAAGTTTGTAATACGGGAGAAATGGTGTAATTACTTCTGATTGCACAAAAGCACAACGCAAGCTGAACCCAATCTCTGAATATGTCTCTTTGTTTTCCGGTATGGAGTATTAGGGATAGGACAGAGCCATTGATTCCATTCATTCATTCTTTTTATAAGATACTTAAACCTAATTAGGGTTGTGGGAGGCTGGCGCCCATCTCAGCCGACTCTGGGAGAGGGCAGGGTACATCCTAAACAACTCACCAGGCTTTCGCAGTGTCAACACACATACAACCATTCACGCTCACTCTCTCACCAAGGGGCGATCTGAAACGGCCAGTCAGTCTGCTGAGCATGTTTTTGGACTGTAGGAGAAAACCGGAGTATCCAGAGGAAACCCACAGCGGTATGGGGAGAGCATGCAAAATGTGTTTCATCTCACCAAGTAATAAATGCATGATCAAAAGAAGTGGAAGCGAACAGTTCCTTTGAGGACTCGGTATAAGACCTGATATTCTTCACATCTGGAACCGTGGAACACGTTTTCGTGACAATGTGCACCTGCAATTTTACAATGGACCTCAAAGCAAACCCCAACATCTGCAACCAGCTGGACACCTGCAGCAGAGGGTGACCCCTTGAGACGCTTCATTGAGACTAAGGCCATGAGGCGGTGAGCTAGACGAGGTTGTCTGAGTGGTACTTGTGACACAATCTGCGCTGCTCAAACTGTGAATACACCTTTAATACAACCCGCACATCAGACTGCTTGACTGCTGCGGGGCCGCCGAAGCGTTTTTCTGAATGAACAGAGACGCCAGGAAGAACACTACAGATTGGAAGGAAGTAGCAGAGACTTCTGATCTGGTGAGTTCGTAACTAGTACAGTCAGTATGATTCTCTAATCTAATCTGAGAGAAACAAATAGATTTACAGTGGTGGACAGGCCACGCCTACCGCTGAAAGAACAAGCAATAGAACCGGCTCTTGACTGTAGTGTGACTGTTGTTCTCTCACTTGTTTGCTGAACAGCTTAACCTTGTACTAGGCTCACAGGAAGGCTGTGTTTATCTCAACCGACTCGGGGCGAAGGTAGGGTACACCCTGAACAGCCCGACCATCAGAGAGCTACGTACACACACACACACACACACACACACACACACACACACACACACACACAACCATTCACATCTTGAAACAGATAATTAGCCTTAATGTGCATATCTTTGGCTTGAGGAGGAAACCGGCACGCCCAGAAGAAACCCACGCAAACATCAGGGAAACATGCAGACTCCACACAGAAACGCCCGCGAGGAGCCCGGGCCTTGAAGCTAGAACCTTCCTGCTGTGAAGCAGATGTGCTAACCACGGTACCATCTTTTAGCAGCCTTTTAACATTTTATTAACACTGTAAAGAAAATGATGGTAAACGTTTGACAACTGTGAAGAAAAAACGTTTTATCCTTGTCCTCAAGTCGACACAAGAAAGTTTCTTCTTCATGTCTGAAAACTCCTCTTGCATGTTGCTTCTCGTATCCATGACACTCTGCTGCAGATCCCCAAACTGAAGCTGGGTGTTTTTTCTGATTGATTTGGCGGAACCTAATCAAGAGTCCTCACCATCCCGCCGGGACGAGGAGAAATAGAGCCAATTAACTCTGGCTTGTGAACACAGAGCATCGGCGTGTGTGACTGACACCGCCGTCTGACAGCCGTCTCCTGCCGTTTATTTGGAGCACTGCTGATTTATGCCGTGCCGTCTCTCCGACCGTGATGGAGTGGCCGATTCGCGGAAAGAGCCATGAGCGGTATTGATTAGCTGCCGGTGTTATGTGCTGTGCACATAAATATGAGTCTTCTTCGGAGCTTGTAGTATAAACACAGGTACTCACGCCAAAGTAATGAGCTGGGTGAATTATTCCCCAGTGTCTGTGTTGAGGATTACAAATATTTCTTTCATGACTTAAGAAAAGAGTAGAATTACAGAGCAGGTCGCCCTGACCTGTCTCCAGACAAATGAAGCCTTTTGTGAACATTTTGGAAAAAAAAAAACAAACATGGTGGCAGTTGGCCAGATCATTAACTGGTTGTATCAGGAGCTTGTGTTGCGTGCGTGCATGTGTGTGTGCGTGTATGTGTGTATATATATATATTATATATCACCCCCCCCCCCCCCCCGGTACTGTAATGCATTGTGGGATTAAACGAGTGAAGTGGAAACCAAAGCACGGCATGTTTGTTGTGTGTGTTCGAACACGTATTAAAGACTGTTAAAGTTCAGTCTGGGAAGCGTATGAGTATTTTTTATCCGGATGGGTTTCGGCACTTCGCGAGCATATTATACCCAGGAAAGCCTCTAATATCGCCCAGGGCAAGCTGTGTGAGGACACCAAAGTATTAATCATGGCAAAGCTAATTATCACTCACTTTTTTTTTTTTATCATTTTACCTACATTATATATTAAACACAAACATGTGGATCTAAATCTCTGAAGTATTATGAAAGTTATATTATATATACTGTACATGTTATAATTAAGATTAAATAGCATTTTATCTGCCCTCAGCTTATACATGGACACCAGATATACAGTTAAATAGAATCAAACTGTGGTTAAGACAATAAATAATAATATATCGACTGATAAAAATGACTTGCCTCCAACAAAATGTTGGCTACATACACGACTGGCAGGAGCTGGTCCACAATCTTTCCTTTTGTTGTCGGTATCAGCTCTTTTCAAAACAGAAATCCATTTCTCTGGTCGGGCTTTATTAGCAGGGAATCTGTGATATTTAACACCCGCTTTCTTTCCTCTATAATTTGTACAACCGACAGCAACACAGTGAAGTGCCATTTTGCACTTGTTTAATAAATAAATGCAGTATTAAGCGCTTGTAGTACTATTGTGTTGGGGCCGGAGTGAATGGTTTGTTTTCACACCAATGTGGCGGAATAAACAAAACCCACATTGGGATAATATATGCATGACGTCAGCTGCAAAACCTCCATAGCCTGATTCGTCCTCGCCTTTAATAAGGCCAAGGATGGAGATGTCGTCAGCATACTTTATGACGGTGGTGTTTTCCTGGGTGGAGACACAGTCGTGTGTATGTACAGGGTGAAGAGTTTTGGTTTAAGGCTGAAGCCCTGTGGTGATCCTGTGCTGACTGTGAGCTTCGCTGACACCCCCCTTCCCATCCTCACCACCTGTGGTCTGTCAGTCAGGAAATCCAGAATCCAGTTGCAGGTGGGGGTCGGTACAACGAGGTCTGCCAGCTTCCCAGTCAGCCTGCCCAGTAGTGTGGTGTTGAAAGCAGAGCTACAGGTATGGTCCAGGAAAAGTGTCCTGATATATGTTCCTCTGCTGTCCAGATGTTCTAGGATGTGATGTGTCGCAATGGCAGCTGCATTATCCACCGAGCAGTTGGGGCGGGAGGCAAACTGAAGGGGGTCGGTCGCGTCTGGTACTGAGTGGTTGATGTGCGTGAGAACCAGTTTTTCGAAGCCTTCCATGGCAACTGACGTAAGTGCCACTGACCTGAAGTCATTCAGGAGAGATGGGTTCCGCTTCTTTGGAACTGGTACGATAATGGAGGACTTAAAGACACGGGGAACTATGGCTTGGTGTAGAGACAGATTGAAGATGTCTGCATACACACCAGTAAGCTGTTCCGCACAGGCCTTCAGAACTCCGGGAAGTACACCGTCTGGTCCTCCAGCCTTGAGGGGGTTAACTCGCCTCAGAGCCCTCAGGACCTGTGCAGGTGTCCCCTGAAAGGTATTGTCCGTGGAGGTGCAGGGGGCTTTTGAGGGAGTGTCTGTATTGAACCTGGCGTAGAAGGTGTTTAGGCTGTCAGGGAGGGAGACATCCTGAGGGTCTGTGGTTGGTGCTGTCGTCTTGTAATTCGTGACTGCTTGGATTCCCCTCCGCATACTGTGCGTGTTATTACTTAAGTAGTGGCCGTCAAGTTTTTGGGAATAACACCTCTTTGCAGTTCTGTTGGATTTCTGCAACTCATACCGGGCTTTCTTATATTCCCCATTGATCTCCAGACTTGAAAGCTACTTGCCGTTTTGTGATTTTCTTCTTAATGTCTCTGTTGTACCAGAGTTTCTGGTTTGGAAATACACGCACAGTTCTGGGTGGAGCACATACGGATGTGCACCAGCTGATGGAGTCACTCACAGCTTCCGTGTACTCATGGATATCATTCATGGCCACTTTGAAGGTGTTCCAGTCTGTGGCCTCTAAACAGCCCTGCAGACTAGCCTGTGCGTTATCAGACCAGGTGTTTAGCGTTCTTGTTATGACTGGCTGTACTTTAAGCCTCTTGGTGTAAATGGGCTTGAGCCGAATTACCAGGTGATCAGACCTACCGACGTGGGGTTTTGGTTCGGCTATGAAGGCGTTTTTAATGTTGCTGTAGCAGTGATCCAAAGTTTTATTGTTCCTGGTTGGAAAAGTAACAAACTGATACAGTTTGCACATATCTTTCCTGAGGATGCAGTGATTAAAATCCCACAGAATAATAAATTCCGCATCAGGATGTTTGTTTTCATGCTCATTGATCATATCGTGCAGCTCCCCCAGTGCAGCCTCCTCTCTAGCGCTGCGGGGATGTACACGACACTCACAATGATATATTGTAGTTCTCTGGGTAAATAAAATGGCCACAACTTCAAAGTTATATATTCTACGTTCACAGAGCAAGATTTAGAGATAATCTTACAGGTAGTGCACCAGGTTTGTTTAACAAAGACCGCTGTTCCTGAGCCGCGGGTCTTGCTGCTATCCGCTATGCTCCGGTCCTCTCTGAAGGCCGTGTAGCCGGCCGGTGTAATCGCCTGGTCAGGTGTACTCTCATTCAAATGTATTGACTGATGACAGAAGTGTGCTGGGAAGATGGAAAGAGTATTTTGAAGAGCTGATGAATGAGGAAAATGAGAGAGAAAAAAGAGTAGAAGAGGTAACCATTGAGGAGCAGGATGTAGCAAAGATCAGAAAGGGTGAAGTGAGAAGGGCATTGAAGAGGATGAAGAATGGAAAGGCAGTTGGTCCTGATGACATACCTGTGGAGGTATGGAAGTGTCTAGGAGAGGTAGCAGTAGATTTTCTGACAAGAACATTCAACAAGGTACTAGAGAGTGAGCAGATGCCGGAGGAGTGGAGGAGAAGTGTGCTGGTGCCCATTTTTAAGAACAAGGGAGACGTGCAGAGTTGCAGCAACTACAGAGGGATAAAGTTGATGAGCCATACGATGAAGTTATGGGAAAGAATAGTGGAAGCTAGACTAAGGGCAGAGGTCAGCATTTGTGAACAACAGTTTGGATTCATGCCAAGAAAGAGCACCACAGATGCAATGTTTGCCTTGAGGATGTTAATAGAGAAGTACAGAGAAGGTCAGAGGGAGCTACATTGTGCCTTTGTGGATCTGGAAAAAGCATATGACAGGGTGCCAAGAGAAGAACTGTGGTATTGCATGAGGAAGTCTGGAGTGGCAGAGAAGTATGTTAGAGTGGTGCAGGACATGTATGAGAGATGTAAGACAGTGGTGAGGTGTGCTGTCGGTGTGACCGACAATTCAAGGTGGAGGTGGGACTGCATCAAGGGTCAGCTCTGAGCCCCTTCTTGTTTGCTATGGTGATGGACAGGCTGACAGACGAGGTGAGACAAGAATCTCCATGGACTATGATGTTTGCAGATGACATTGTGATCTGTAGTGAGAGCAGAGAAC
>CM045731.1:72041416-72061416 GCA_024760905.1 Plotosus lineatus
CAGCGGAGATTGATTCATTGGTTGATTAATTCCTTCAAAAGTTGAAGTTAATTTAGCGCTTAAAGGAACCACGCCACTCTTATAGCACCAATCAGTAGAGATATCAATCAGGAGCTCCATTTTATGTTTTTTATAGTTTCTGAGTGAGGAATTCACGATCAAAAGCTCGAAACATTCATTTTAAATGCAACTCATTCTTTTCTAATAAAATATACATTACAGCAGGGTTTATCTCCAACAACTCAAAGAAGAAACTTCACTATCACTGTGTGTGTGTGTGTGTGTGTGTGTGTGTGTGTGTGTGTGTTTCTAGAGAACTCTTCTGAATGTTCACGCTCATGACAGTAGTTTCCGCAAAGATATTTTATTTACTTTCAGTTATGTGGAAGTACAATGGTACCTCTGTACTCGACCATAATTCGTTCCCGACGGCTGGTCGAATTCCGATTTGGTCGAATTTCGAATCCACTTTTCCCATTACGAATAATGTAAATGGTCTTCATCCATTCCGTCGTCTTTTAAACAGAAGTTAACAGTACCGTTACTCATACCATGAGAGAGATTTCCTTTCGGTTTGCTCCCTTCTTCAATGGTCGCCATAGTGAATGATTCGCACGTTTGATTTGGCAGAGGTTTTTACGTCGGATGCCCTTCCTGTCACAACCCTTTAGCAAGGGACAGAAACACACTGAGACAGTGAGCGACATGGCCCGCCTTTGATAACCCAGTTAGCTGCACTGGGGGACCGTAACTCATACCATTGGTTCTCAAATTAAGTGAAAGAATTATTGAATACAGTACACTATGTTCTGGTGTGTGTTGTGAGAGACTCTGGTTTTGGCGGCTCTAACTCTCTCTCTCTCTTTATGCATGCAGGCGCTGGAGAGGTGGCTGTCACATGCGGGTGGATTGCTAAGCACACGCACCTGATTCCACTTAGCAATCACCAGGCTTCTCTAATACTGTCTACGATTTCCTCATACTCTAGTGCCTTCCCGGTCAACAATAAAGCTCATCTGTTTTCATCACACTCTGTCTCCTCCATTTTTGGGTCCAGCTGAATGTTCCTGGTGTCACAAAAGAGCCAGAAGATGTACTCACTTTGGCGTGGATAACTCTTCTTCAGGATGTCTTTTTCTTTTCTTGAAGAAAATTTCTAACATGGCTTGTTTCTGCCTTTTTTTCAAAACCTTACGGAAGTCGCTCATGACCTCATCGTTAAAGGTGTTCATAGTGCTACATAGTACAAACAACTTCCAGACTTCCCCAAAACAGCACTAGCTTTATCAGGGTGATACATCATATCATCAACTTATGGACTTCCGGAAAGCATGCATTTCCCCTCCCTCTCGGTCTCGTTTTTTCTCGCGCTTTTTTAGTGGTCGACTTCCGAGACAAAAAAAAAAAATGGATTTTTTTTGGTTGAATTCTGATTTGTTTGACCTCTAAGGTGTTTGAGTACCGTGGTACCACTATATTTTCTTATGCACTGGTTTTATTCAGTCCAGAATGCAGGTGTTTATAATGAGTCCAACACATCTGGGCTTAGAGAAATAATTCAGATGTAATTTCACAATAGTAAAAATCCCTGTGGGCTTAAACTCAGATCACATCTTCGACTCCTTTATTTCAACATTAACAATGACTGAAAAGTCATTGTTAATGTGTACATTAATCTGTCTGTCTGTCTGTCTGTCCATTTGTCTCTATTTTCCTGTCTAACTGTCTAACTGTCAAATTTTATTTGTAGCTCTTTAAAGTTTTGTCCGATTCTCTGATTTTTTTTTTTTTTTTCAGTTGGCATTTTCTTCACAGAGGCTAACGCTGTCCCCGGTTCAATTCTGATCTCGTCAGCTCTCTTGTCTGCTTGTTCAGAACTCAGTGGCTTGATGATGAAAAGTGGATGAACTATACTTTGGTGTTTGCGTGATTAAAGACAGTGAATCTGGACTGTAGAGACAGACAGGCTGACACATGGGACACTAATATCATTCATGATAATGAAACCCCTGTTGTCCTATTCAAACTCACTCTTCAGGGATTTTTAATACAACACCAATCAAATGCCTCAGCTTTCTAATGAAGTGCAGAATCATGACTGGGGGTTTCTGCAACTAAAACAGAGCAGAAATATAAGATCTTTATGAGAAGATGTGTTATTGAACACAGACGTGTCTTGTATAATAACGGTAATAAACCTACACAACTTTAATACAACTGAAACACAGTAAGTTTTCATGGTGTGTGGAGAAAATTCCTACTATAGAAAATATCTCATATTAACTTGAAATTATGGATATAATGATATAATTCTAAAATTTGGGCCATAACACAGTCAAAAGTGTATTTTGTAGCATGTAACAGAGAATTGTAAATTAAAACTAGTTTTTACAGCTCTGGCTAAGAGTTGGGATTTTACTCATAGCAAACATAAAACACTGTTATTACAATTTCAACATTAAAAAAAAAAAAAAAAACATTTTAATAAAGTAAATATTTTTCCAAAACCAATATATTTTATGCACATGAACAGCTACAGTGTTTATACAAGGTCAGAGTAAACACAAATAACACACACACACACACACACACACACACACACACACACACACACACACACACACACACACACACACACACACACACACACACACACACACACACACACACACACTGTTCATTTATCCCCAGTTTCGATTTTATGTCCCGATATTGCGTATTAAATTGCACTTCTGCACACACACACACCTGATGCTAATAGCAGCACAGGGGTCTCATTCCGTTCCCTCATTCATTGTTTGATGTTACTTCGCCTCCTTTCTTCCACAGCTTTCACCCAATTACTGCTCCTTTCCCTGGAAATGAATAATTAAGCCAAATCTGATGAATCACCACACGGAGTGTGTTTGTG
Organism: Plotosus lineatus; assembly: GCA_024760905.1. Taxonomy (NCBI): domain Eukaryota; kingdom Metazoa; phylum Chordata; class Actinopteri; order Siluriformes; family Plotosidae; genus Plotosus; species Plotosus lineatus. The sequence continues at coordinate 72,044,328 of CM045731.1, forward strand.
TGGACTGTGCAATTCGCGAATTCTCATCTCGCTGCAGCTGAATGCTAATTATGCGTCCTTACGCTCCCATTTTAGCCATTTCCCTCCACCTGCAAGGTCAGCGTGATTTGCTCCCTATAGAGTCACATTCTATCTTCCTCCCTAGTTTGCTGGTTAGAGCCTGCTGTACACTCTACTGTACATACAGGATGAAACATATCGCTAATTGCACCACCTACATGGTTCAGAGGAACAGAAAAAATGGCCGCAATGCCTCTTTAATATCAATAGTAATTATTGAGGTGGGCATGAAATGATAGAGTGCAATCGTGCAATCTGGAATGTAAATATGTAAACAGCTCACAGACATTTTAAATGTTCAGCCACATAAAAAAAATGAATTTGAAACAATGTGATCATGATCTAAATCTCATACAGCGTGCACGTTAAACCTGACGTTCTCCTTCCTTTCAAGAAAAAACAGCACTAGCGAAAAGTATTAACTGTGTAAAATTTCTTTTTCGCTTCTGTTTTAAAGGAAATAAAAGAAAATCCTTCTGAACACAGCCTGTTTGGAAGCGAGAGCATTTGTAGTTTGTTTCATACTTGCAAAGGTGTAAAAATCAAGAGAAAAGGGCCTGGAAGTGTCACTTCTATTCAGGCAAGGAAACAGAAAAAGAACACTATACAGATATTAAACTAAAAAATCAGCTATGAACTTCAATACATTTACATACATTTAACACATGTCTGCTCATTTATATGAACACATGATATATATGTATATATATATATATATATATATATATATATATATGTGTGTGTGTGTATGTGTGTGTGTGTGTGTGTGTGTGTGTGTGTGTGTGTGTACATACTGTATATATATATATTTTTTTTTTTTAATAGATATATATATATATATATATATACAGTGATACCTCAGCTAAAGAATTTAATCCGTTCCAAGTGCAAGCTCATAAGCCGAAAAGTTAGTTAGATGAAACAATTATTCCCATAACAAATAACAGAAAACCAATTAATCCCTTCCAACCCCCTTCCAAACTCATATAAATTGCCACAAACACGTATATTTGACCTAAAAACAATAAATATCATTATAAAATATTAACATTAACATTAATAATAAATAATAAAACAAGAATAAACAATAAGTCAACTTACCCTTCTGATCATCAACTGCAGCGAAGATGTCAAGTGGGCAAGCAGGAGGTGGTGAATAATAGAGGAGGAGGAGAATTTTGTACATGTGCACGCTACGAATGCCAGTGAGGAAAGGCTCGTGGTGAGCTCCCAGTGCTTCTCAAATAGTGGGGCATGCCCCCCTTGGGGGGCGTGGTGTGATGCCGGATTGGGGGGGTGATCCTGGGTAACATGCTTTTTGCCATACTGTACAGTAGGCTCTTGACTATTCGCGGTTTTGCACTCACGATTTGAGTACTCGCGGACTGCCGAGCAACCGTCACGTGATTCAAATTCAGCCAATGGCTGTCTTCCTTCCTGCTGATTGGATGATGTAACGCCCCTTTTTTCTCATTCGCACACAAGTTGGCAATGAGCCTTTTTTTAGTGTGTTTTAATGACCAGTTAAGTTCTATGATGTCACTAAAATGCCTGCTAAGCAGCAGAAGAAGGTAATGACGTTGGATGTCTCTTCTGAAGAAATAAGACTTTCTCCGGAAGAAAAGACAGTTTCCTCTGAAGTGCCTGAAGAGGACTAATCATCAGAACTGTTGTAAAACACTCCACTATTAAAGTCTTTTTCAACTATTATTCCAGTACATGACCTAAGGTAATGTTTAAAATGTTTGTGTGTTATATTTTGTTTACTGTGGTGCAGCATGTTTCTCATTTTGTTTTGTTTATCCAATTTATTACATTTCTTGTTCTTTTATGTCCTTTTTGTTATGGTCTGTTTTGGGGGACTTTAATTTTTGCGGCTGTGCCTCTAACTAGCTGTTCACTCTCCACTTCGGCTGAGGGGTGTGGCTGAGCTGCTCAGTAGCACACACCTGAATTCACTATTCTCATTTACTCCCAATAAACAAACACACAGCTCACCTCTACTTCAGAGGATTAACTCGCATCACATCACCGCTTCTTTGGTTTGTAACGCTCTCTAACTTTCTCACTCTAAAACTCTGTTTTGAACTCGCCTCGGCTGAGGAGTGTGGCTGAGCTGCTCAGACTTAATGTAGTTAATACCTGAATTCAGTCATCTCATGCCTACTGCAATACGTTCCTCCAGTGGGCATTTTTGAAAACTACACTGCTGTATGTTTTTTAGAAAATGCATTTAAAGGTGTTTTTATATGAATGCTGTAAAATGTTTATATTTTATTATCAATCAAGATCACAGTAAAAAAATTAAGTTTTTCTTAATCATTACTACATTTTACTCCATTAATACTGAATTAATGAGTAAGACTGTCTATAAAAAGTGTTTAAGAAGCATATTTTAGCGCATGTAATAGATACATAGTATTTTACTTCCAGCTGCTCATTCACGCATGTGACATGATACATGGGGTTTTGCTTCCAGGTACAGAACTCGCGGATTATCTCGATTCACGGGAGGGCCCGGAACCGAACCCCTGCGAATGTCGAGGGCCTACTGTACTAGAATTAAGTGTAATTGTGCATCCACTCCAGTAGTTGGCAGTGGCACTCTCATTATCGCTCTATGGTGTGAAAGCACTGAACAAATGATACATGTGGAAGCTCATAAAGTGAATTTTTGCTTGTTAGCTGGAGAAGATTTTTGGTGGGTTCGAAGCTCATACCATGGAACAATCGTTATAAGGGACACTTGTTAGACGAGGTACCACTGTATATTTGTGACCTCCTTGAATCACCACCTTATCATAGTGGAGGGGGTTTTGTGCTCTAATGATTCTGGGACCTATGTGTCAGGAGCATAATGCCCCTGGTAGGGCCACTCAAGGCAAGCAGGTCATAGGTGAAAGTCCACACTAAGTGCGGGTAACATGATCTCTGTGGACATAAAAAAGAAAAGTTTCCCTTGTTGAAACAGGTTGACCTTCATGTGGGGATGGGTCCTGACTGTTGGTTTGTGCTTATGCCCCAAACAACGGTTCAGAGTACGCACCTAGTTTGGAGTTATAAGGGTTGTGTTCGAGAACGCTCCCCATGGGGACTCCCTTGTTTTTGTGAGAGACTACAACCCCATGTTGGTAATGACCGTGTCACCTGGAAGTGTGTAATCAGTAGGTTCTGCCTCTCTAATTTAAACCTGAATGGTGATTCATTGTTGGACTTCTGTACCTATCAAGGTTTGTCCATCACAAACACCATGTTCGAAAATAAGGGTGTCTGTAAGAGCACTTGGCACCAGAATACTCTTAGTCGCAGTTCAATGATCACCTTTGCATTCATGTGACCAGACTTGTGGCCACATGTTTTGTACACTCGGGTGAAGAGAGGAGCTGAGCTGTCAACCGATCTTCACCTGGTGGCCATGTTTCATTCCTCCATTATGAAGGCGGCAGCCCATAGCTGTGACCAGAAGGTCATTGGTGCCTGTTGTGGCAGTAACCCCTGAATCCGGTGGTGGACATCTGCGGTGAGTGAGGCCATCCAGCTGTAAAATGAGGCCTAATGGGTCCTATTGGCCTGTGGGACTCTTGAGGCAGTAAACAGATACTGGTAGGCTAAATGTGCTGCTGCCCGAGCTGTCACTGATGCAAAATCTCAGGCATAGAGAAGTTTGGGGAGGGCCTGGAAAGCGAATATCGGTTGGCCTTGAAAAGGTTCTGGACAATCATCCGGTGCCTCAGGAGGGAGAATGCAGTTGTCCACAAATACTGTTTACAGGGGTAGTGCAGAGATGCTCATCTCGATTGGGGATGTTATCAGGAGGTGGAATGAAGACTTCAGGGACTTTCTTAATCCCACCAATACACCCTCCGTAGAGGAGTAAGACCCTGGGAGTTTGGGTGGGGGTCCATCCATCACTGGTCATAGGATCTTTTCTCTGCTCTTGGTGGATGATGTCGTCCTTTTGGCTTCATCAAGCCTGGACCTCCAGCTCTTGTTGGAGTGATTCACAGCCAAGTGCAAAGCAGCCGGGATGAGAATCAGCACACCCAGGACTATGTTTCTTGGCTGGTCTGGGAATGCCTCAGTGTCTCCCCGGGAGAGACGTTTAACTCACGAGACCAGAAGACTTTTTTCCACAAATCTCCCTCTCTATTGCTGTGAGACTCCATGCATGCCCATCTCACTGATACCGTCAAAACCCAAGTAAAGAAGACTAATTCACAGCTTACTGTCACTCCAGGTGGATTAGCCAAAGAAATACAACCGCTAGATATTGGTGTCAACAGGTCATAAATTATAGGGATCCGGGCTTTGTGTCAAAATCGCTCAACTGTTAAACTCAGACACTGACAATGAAGAAGTTGATGGATTTGTGGAAAGGGAATGAACTGAAAAAGTGAGTTTGTTTTAGATTGTTACAACTGAACAATGATGAGAGTTACTGTGAATAAGTTGAATCAAATTTGACTTATCTGACTTTCATTTCGCTTAATGCGCCTTATAATCCAGTGTGCCTTATAACCCTGTGGAATTCGGTGGGTGGAAGATGATGATGCTATATATATATATAAAATGTATGTATGTATGTATGTATGGATGTATGTATACACACTGCTGAAGAACCATTGCTTTGACATTACTCAATTTAGTGAATTAAAAACTGATCGAAATTTGCACTTTTACATTTCACACTTGATCCCAAGGGCTGGAGTTATACAAACTGGGTCAGGTTTAAGTCAACAGAATGCTAACAGGAGCTTGGGTCAGTTTCAGTCTCTCTCTCTCTCTCTCTCTCTCTCTCTCTCTCTCACACACACACACACACACACACACACACACACACACACACACACACACACAGTCATAAACAGTGGTTTCTCTCAGCCTAGTTACATGAAAATATAAATAAGACTTAAACAAATGCTTGTGTAATTCTTTCGCTAACATCAAGCAACCCATTACTCAGGAATAAATTACCTTTGACTAAAAGGTTTTAACTTGCATTAAATCACACAATATTTTTTTAATTAAATACTATTAGACCGATGGATCTCAAATCTAAAAATCTTTAAAATTCTCAATCTTAAAACCTCTGCTTACAGTTTAAAATAATGGCGTTGGTTGATTTCAATTAATTAAACACGAATAGCAGAATCTGTGTGATGACTGATTTTTTGCTTGAGTGCTATGCGTGAATGTAAAAAATGTTAACTACTACTAGCTTGTTAACGTAGTTAATAGTATTTGTTTGTTAACAATGTTACAAGTCTTCCATATCGTGTTGTGATATTATTTTCAGATTTCCTTCGAGGTTTGAATACAACAACATTACTGATTTCCAGTTAGCTTTTTATGCTAATTCTGATCTTGTACTTTCAGGCACATAGTGTTTGATTTTGAAAGGTATCTATATATCTGTGGAAAATCTTGACGTTCTTGACGTTTTGGTGTGATTTCTGTAGTTCTAGCAAATTTATTTTGATTAGATCAATGTGCTCTAGCTAGAAAAATAATTAGCTTCAGTTATTAGCTAGCTAATGTTGAGGGTCTGTCCTAGGCGGTTGCCCAGCAACAGTGTTCTTCTAATTGTAACTATTTGAACAGCAAGTGTATTGTGTGTTTAACATCTCAGAAGCAAAAAAAGAGAGTCCCACATTCAGATGTTTACACACACACACACACACACACACACACACACACACACACACACACACATGGTCATTTGGGCTAGTTCTGCTGTCTGACTTTCACCCCAGCAGTTCGATTAATTTCACAGTTAGAACACAATGTCGGGAGTTATGTGTGTGTGTGTGTGTGTGTGTGTGTGTGTGTGTGTGTGTGTGTGTGTGTGTGTGTGCCCATGCGGTACAGACTGCAGGCTGACATTCAACCCCTACAGTGAACACACATACACGCATGCATGCACACACACACACACACACACACACAACTCCCGACATTGTGTGTGTGTGTGTGTGTATGTGTGTGTTTGTGTGTGTGTGTGTGTGTGTGTGTGTGTGTGTGGGGTAGAGACTGCAGGCTGACATTCAACCCCTGCGGTGAACACACTTGCCTGAGGACAGATCTGTTCAGAAAGGATTGTTGCATGCTGAGCAACACCCATACACACACACACACACACACACACACACACACACACACACACACACACACATATATACTTATGGCGTTATACTTGCAGTCAATTTTATTATGAAATCTCTTAAACTTCCATCATCTCTCTCTCTCTCTCTCTCTCTCTCTCTCACACACACACACACACACACACACACACACACACACACACACACACACACACACACACACAGACACACACACACACACACACACACACACACAGAGAGCAATTCATGTAATAGAGGATACAAAGAGTATAATAACTCGCACCGAGAACACACGGTGAATCCTGGTGGTGGAAGCATCAACATCAGCTGATTTTTCCTAAACAAACAGCGACTCGGTTTGATTGCTCCTTGACCTTCATGAAACCCGTTTTACTTTTATTTTTGTTCCAGAAACTTTTATTTATTCATTCAATCATTATATGAAGCCATGAGAAGGATGGAGCCCATCTCATCCAAGTCTGGGCTAAGGCAGGGTACACCTTCGAACAGGTCTTCAGATCACTCAGGGCCAACTCACACAACCGTTCACACTCACACCATGAGACAATGTGAAACATCCAGGGAAGCTAATGTGCATTGTTTGTTTTTTTTTTGGACTGTGGGAGGAAACCAGAGTACTCAGAGGAAATCCATGCAAGCACAGGAAGAACCTGTACTCTCCATGCAGAAACATCCTCTACGAGCCCAGTGATATGGATGTAATAACTGAACTGTCATGCCGTTGTTCTTCCAGAAACAGGCGTGTTTATACTGATAACATGTTAATTGCACATAAATTTAAGTAACGGAGCTCATTCGATTTTAGCTGTCTTCGCACTGGGCAGCAGAGTGGTGCAGGGTGTAGTATATCTGAAAAAAGGTTCTGCATGTTCCCCCATGCTTGCTGAAGGTTCCTCGTCCTCTCCTAGTCCATAAACACTGGCCCTACAACAGACTGGTGAGCTGTTTGAGGTACACCCTGCCTTCGCCCGGAGATAGGCAGATAGGCTCCAGGTCCTGTCCACTTCTGTGGGAATTTAGGGGTTTGGCTGTAAGGGTTTTTGGGGATTGGTTATGGATGTTTTGGGGTGTAGCTGTAGGGGTTTAGGGTTATGGCTGTAGAGGCTTTGGGACATGACAGTGGTGATTTTAGAGGCATGGCTGCAGGGTTTTGGTGCATAGTTATTGGAGTCTTTTTAGTCATCATCTAGGCTTGTTTTAAAATTCTTTGTCAAATTTTAATTTCTTTGCTAAGTTATTATCCGCTAATGCTTAATTGTGTGACTGTGCAGTGAGTTTTTAGCATCTGATTACCGTTGTGTTTGCTCTATGAGATCAGATATGACATTACAGAATAAATAAAGTCAGTGTGGGGTTCATTACTTTAAGCACTCTGGTATTACACGTGATAACTGACTGAAGATTTGAGGCTGGCTGCATGTTTGGGAACATCTGAATTCTTACGCTGAGAAAAAAAAAGGTCCTGATCCTTCCTTCAGAGAACGTACTTTTGAATAATTCATGGGTTTTATTAATTAGCGTATGTAACCTAATGCTTGGAGGATGAGTGGAGCTTCCTGTTTTTTTAAAGTGGATGTGTATGTGCATTAATAATTAAGCTCCTGACCTCCATGACATTGAAAGAGGTTGTATTCATGAGCACAGCCTCAGTTTCCAATATTTAAAGAGCAGAAAGTGTTGCACGCACCCTTGTTAGTCTGAGACAGGAGCTGGATCGTGAGCAGATATCTCTTTCCATGTGTGTGGATGAGCACAGCAGGAAGCGTGCGTGACACGTGAACGCTAATAGCCGTAATGTGACTGAGAATTGATGCATGCATTCTGAGGTGGATGAAAAAGTGTAAGGATGTTGTAAAGGCTTGACAGCATAAAGATGGTGTAAACGCTCAACACGTAAGGATGGTGGATGGTCCCCAGTGCATTTCCAACAAAAACAAACAAAATGTGAATATTGAGGATAAGAGCAGAAGGAAGCAGCCATCTTCATGTCACCCTATCAAAAAGTTGCAATGACGGTGTAATGCTGGTTTACTCACTGGAAGGTTAAAAATCTTCTACCGTGAAGCCACTTCAGCTATGTGAGCTCGAGGCTTTAGGAGATTTCCCTCTGGATGGTACAAATCAGGATGGTACGGTGCTGCAGTGATTAGTATTAGGGCTGTTGTCGGGCCTAAACGCAGGTATACACCGTATACTCACTTATTTTATCAAGCATGTAGCGTTTACGCACTTATTTTGCCTTGCAAGATTGTTTATTTTAGTGTATAATAGTGTTTTTTTTTTTTTACAAGTGAAAAGTTTTATATATATATATATTGCTTTGTCACTTGTCCCGGCTTGTAATCATGTCACAATCGTGTTTCCATACTCCATCTATAATCATTCCGTGTGGAGAGCCCGGTATAATAAGAGCCATGCCGTGATTGGGCAATGTGGATTGACACGCAGGCCTCCAGCCAAAGAACTTGTTTTCATACAGGATACAGAAATTCCCGGTAAAAACAAAACCACGATTCACGTTGCTAACTGCTCAGAAATTTACTGACCCACTACATCTAGATGTTTGCTTATAAACATCTATTTTAAAATGAGCAAAAGACGGAAGTGGTCCCATGAACCTAATCACCAGTAAGGCACATTAACCATGCAGGGATTTTTTGCTAAATGTGGCAGTAATATCTCTGACGACTGAAAAAAAAATGACATCACACAACTTGCGAACTCAGCCTCAGGTTCAACATGTTCCAAATCGGTTCCAGATTCCAGTAAATTACATTCCACTTCTCGCCAGCATGAGGATAATATTAATTTTATTTATATGATAAATGATATTGCACGTTATTATTGCAAAGTTCTAAGGCTTGACCGACTTTCCTCAGCCGTCAGTGTCACGGTAAGTGTTATATGTGCGGCATGTGTCTGAGCAGGCATATGGGCATCGCTATGATGGCATTAATATATATACATGTAATGTTAATATTGCTATATATACATAGGTCATGGGTCACCAACATGGTGCACGCGGGCACCAGGTCACCCACAAGAACCACTTGAGTCGCCCGCAAACCTGTTCAGGGGTCGGGAACCTATGGTTCGCGAGCCAGTCGTGGCTCTTTTGATGACTGCATGGCTCTCAAATAAATCAGGTGGCCTTTCTTAACAGAATAACTAATACATAATTCCACTGTCCTTTAAATAAAAATACAGAAAAAAGCCTTCAAATAAAACAAAAACATAAATAAATCTCACGCATTTCAATCTATACATCTAGTTTCAATGCCACTTGTCGCTGTGGCGCACAGTGGCAAGCCAATCCTTTCTGTACGCCAGTGTGTGGGCGGGGCCGATACCTTGAAACTCTAATTTTATTAGATTTTGTGCAACAGCCTGCGCAAGTTGTTTTTGGGTAAAGAGGTAAATTTCCCTCGTTTTGATCAGCTCATGTGTAAGAAGCCGAGCAGAGCTGGCAAGCAAAACAGAAATGGACAGAATGAAAAAACGTCAACCCACAGACCAGCTGATTGCCTTGGGATGTGCTTCCTGTCACATAAACACTGCAGCGTGTGAGTCCTGCCGTTCTGACCATTTGACTCCACATGCGCACGCGAGCAGTCCTTCTCACACCTGATAAGCATCAAGACAAACCTGCGTGTAATAAAAGTGTAATAGATGGAAGCATGAAGCTGAACCTCAGCATGTATCAACCAGACTACAAAACCATCAGCAACACCTTGCAGCATCAGAAGTCGCATTAATAGTAAGAAGTACTTTTCTTATTAATAAATAACTTTGTTATAACAACATTATTTAAAATAAATTCAGAGTCGTATTATACTCCAGAATTGTTGGTCTCAGTATTAAAAAATGTATTTGGCTCTCAGAGGATTAGATTTTAATTTTTGTTTGTTTGTTTGTTTGGCTCTCTTAGTCAAAAAGGTTCCCAACCCCTAACATACAGTACATGAATATGATTAATTATTAATAATAACATATAATTAAAGGGAAATTGAGCAAATCTGTTATGTCACAAGTGTGTATCGACCTGGTAGCCCTTCACATTAATTGGTACCCAAGAAGTAGCTCTCAGTTTCAAAAAGGTTGGTGACCCCTGACATAGATCAATCTACTGCTCATAGGGTGACAGGTCTGATGAGGTCCAGTCGTGCATGATATAGTTCTGCGCATGCGCGGATGATGCGCCACTTTTAATCCCGCCTTAAAAATTTAATATGCATGCATTAATGATTAAGGCTTCACAATATGCTAATGAAGGCACTAGATGCACTTACACATGATCCTGATGCTTGTTGTGTGTATTTAATATGTTTAAAGAGCTTATTTTGCTCAATGTGCAGTTCTTTTTCAGTGTTAATGTTTGTTCAATAGTTTAACATTAAATTTTCTTAAGTAGATTTTTTCTGGTGCTTAGAATTTTAATTTAAATATCTTAGTAGTTTTGCATTTTCTGAATGTCAATATCTTATTAAATATTACATGTTTTAAATACAAATGTACATAATTTTAATTATAGAAACATTAAGCAATACTTGGTTCAGTATAATAGTACTACATGTACATTTTGTAGTTGTACTACTTTTATTTAATGTTATTTTGACTAATATAAAATTGTGTATGTTCCAGGTTTGAGAACATCAGCAGTTATTTGTACAGCCGGTTAAGTGCAGACTTGAAAAGTTCAAGTTTGGCGTGGACCATGTGTGCATGTGGTGCTGTAAAGCTACACTTGTATTATTTTACAATAATATTAGATCTTGAATCTTTGTGTATAATTAAAAGCTGTTAGTATTTCAAATGATCTTCTGTTTCTTTACATTTTAGACTTTTAGTTTGGCCTCAGTATATAAACCTGTTGCTCTCAGACACATGGCAACAACTACATGTGTACAGTCGGCTAAATTCTATGTACAGTTTCTATACTATATATTTAATAGTACATCCTGTAAATGGTCACCAAATGGTATATACAGCATGGGAATGTTTTTTTTTCCTGTGGGAGGGGGGGGGGACCCCCATAGTATACCCACCTATCTGTTATCTTTTACCCACTACAGCACTGATTATCATGAAGGTCCTGAGTTCGAGTCCCTGGCTCAGCAAGGAAGTTTCCAAGTGGCGTTCTCTCTGTGTTTGTATGAGTCCCCTCCCTCCACGTCGATCAAAGAAATGCAAAGTAAGGCTCATTCATTACTCCAAGTTGCTAAGGTCTGTGTGCACGTGTTGACCCTGGAATAGACTGGTGAGCTGTTCCTTCTCCCAATGTTGGCTGAGATAGCCTTCACCCTCGATGCAGCCTGAATCCTAATTAAGTGTTTCAGCAAATGAATGGATTGATTTTGATGTGAAAGTCCCTGTGATTGAACTGTTACCTTAGAAACAAAAACATGTTTAAATGAACCGTATAAACCGCTGCTCCAGAAAACTATTCAACACCTTCTAACCAATCAGAACGCAGAATTCAGTCAGAGCCCCAGTAAGAAGAAAGTAGATCTAGTTTGGACCTCGTTTCCCAGCGAGTGTATCAGAATCAGTTCTCTTATTTACAGCGAAGTAGCTGTTTGTGAAATTTACACCTTAATGTGTTTTTATGTGTATGATCTGATATAATATATAAAAATGAAAACCAGGCAGAAGACGTGTAAAGCCATCACTGTGGAGGCGAGACCCGAGTCTTGTACGTGTGTATTAATATAGTGTGTTGTTATTGTGGAGAGGCTGTGTTCAGCGTGCGGCCCTGAAAATCCTGCCCACACTTTAAATGCACGGCGTGAATCGAAAACCTCATTTCATTCTCATACTACACCAAACTCTGCCCGGCGTTATTACGGCACGATTGTCCTCTCTGCTCGCTGAGCCGACATCTCAGAGTGAAGTGGGATCAGCGTTTGAAGCAGGTCCTCGTTCTGCATGTCCTCATTCTTCCTCAACCACGTACCAGTCTCCAGTCCACACTAATCCACACACACTTTATTTTCAATGGCGTTTTTAAGGACCAAGTCGCCAATCATTCACCCTGAACAGTGTGGAGATGCTGATTATTAGTCATGTTCACGAGTCCCTGAGTGATGTGTAAAAAAATAAATCTTTGTGTCCCTGACGTCTTTGCACCTGAGCGAGTGAAGAGAAGCAGAAAACGAAAGAGTAATAAGAGCATTTTCTCATGGAGGAGGTGGAGAGGACAAAGTGTCCTGCTGACTTGCATATTCATTCTGTTTTGTTTAGTTCATTTATCAAATAAATGAGCAAACGGTTTGATGAGCACTTCAGTATCTACACAGGAAGTGATGAACAACAAGCCTCTGTGTAAAGTTAGTGAACTCCAGCCGAATAATTAATTCGCAGTCAGATGTTCTCAAATGATGTGAAGTAGGTGGGTACAGTGTTTACCTGCGCTAAACATCTGTATAGCATGATTCAAGCTTTAACCAATCGGAACATAAAGATACCGTTGATTAACAGATCCATCCAAACACAGAGTTACACAAAAAATCTTCCGTACGGAAACAACAAACACAAGTCTATCAACTCCGTCCACATCAGCATGGAAGAGCAGCTCGCTATTGGCGTCTGCGTTACGACCGTACATGGACATTCTACAAGGATAACAACTGGAAACCCCATGCTCGGGTCTATGCTGCTGAAATGGTTTGCAGTTCTGGATGCAGAAAGGGACATGTGCTTTATTCCAACCCTCTACAGGCGGTGATGAAGCTGTGTGTGATAAGCGCAAAGTGACTAAATTGAGTAAATTGATTTGATGCTGGTTTTCAGTAATGTGGGAAACAATAATTAGTAGTTAGAACAGCTTTTTCAACTAGGTTCGCTTTCAGATTATGGAGTTTCATTCAAAAAGAAAAGCAGAAAATGAGAGAAGCGGTTTGGTTCCTCTGGAGAGATTCAGGCTGATGGACGGCTGGGTTTTGGGATTTGTCTTTTTTTTTGCACTTTTCTCAAATGCTGTGACCTTTAAAGTACAGAGACACACAAGGACACAAACAAAAAAAAGAAAGAATTTCCCCTCAGGTAGTAGCAGCTGTGTGTATGTGTGTGTGTGTGTGTTTATGAAAATCTGACAGAAGACGAACGTTCGCTCACCGTGCTCCCAACGGTGTTGTTTTGCCCTTTTTAAACTGAACCAGATCTGCATTTCAAATCTCAATCGCTCGATCTGTTCTTTGACTTTCGCCCACAAAGCAAACACACACACACACACACACACACACACACACACACACACACACAAAGACATTCACGTGTGCCACACACAGCCGTATAAATACTGAATATGATCAATGAAGAATTGTAGCTACACATAAACATGCTGAGCATTCAGCTACAATTCATTCTTGAGTTGGAAAACTAGCGAGATCTGATTAGCATGATGTGATTAGCATGAATTGGTTCTGGGTGAAATTTTTTTTTGAACGTTTGCATAGCAGAACACCACACGCTCCTTAACTCTGAGAAACTTACAACTTCCATGATTTGAGGGAATCGTGATGAGCATACGGTGTCATGGAATCATGTCAGGCTTGAGAATCCTGATAGTCTTGAGGGAAGTTGGTGGATTCATGATGGTCTTCAGGGAACTTGGTGGATTCATGATGGTCTTCAGGGAACTTGGTAGATTCGTTATGATCTTCAGGGAACTTGGTGGATTCGTGATGGTCTTCAGGGAACTTGGTGGATTCGTGATGGTCTTCAGGGAACTTGGTGGATTCGTGATGGTCTTCAGGGAACTTGGTGGATTCGTGATGGTCTTCAGGGAACTTGGTGGATTCGTGATGGTCTTCAGGGAACTTGGTGGATTTGTGATGATCTTCAGGGAACTTGGTGGATTCGTGGTGGTCTTCAGGGAACTTGGTGGATTCGTGATGATCTTCAGGGAACTTGGTGGATTCGTGATGATCTTCAGGGAACTTGGTGGATTCGTGATGATCTTCAGGGAACTTGGTGGATTCGTGATGATCTTCAGGGAACTTGGTGGATTCGTGATGATCTTCAGGGAATTTGGTAGATTCATTATGATCTTCAGGGAATTTGGTAGATTCATTATGATCTTCAGGGAATTTGGTAGATTCATTATGATCTTCAGGGAACTTGGTGGATTCATGGTGGTCTTCAGGGAACCTGGTGGATTCATTATGGTCTTCAGGGAACTTGGTGGATTTGTGATGATCTTCAGGGAACTTGGTGGATTTGTGATGATCTTCAGGGAACTTGGTGGATTCATGATGGTTGCACTGATCATGGCAAAATTTATGACTTAAGAAACCATGATTATTCCACTGTATTATATTTGGTAGCACTTGTGATAGTGCATGTAAAGTATGGAAGAGCGGTGATGCAACATCGTAGGGGATCTTAAAAACTTGGCAATGTGACTCCATCAGGATTCATCTCTATTTAATACCCTGATCATGCTCATAAATTGTGCTTTTTTATAAATCGTAGAGACATTGCACACCAGCATAACATCAGAGTAATACACTGGGTTTAAAATATAATTAAAGTTATTCAAGTATATTTATTTTATGTATGTATGTATTTTAATGTTTTATATTTCTTTTTTCTATTCCAATTTCCTTGAGCTGAATGAATTAGATTCCAATAAAACTTAAAAAGCTTAAGTCACTTTGTTGGTTGTAAATTTTAGCATTTAAACATTACATAACAACTACAATAAATAAAATGGACATTTGTTCTAATATTGCTATTATGGTGAGTATGAGTTACAAGTGGAAACTTCTTAGATATTCTCGTCTCTACTCTGATACCTGAGTTCATGAATTAGGATGACCTTCAACCTTTCAACAGAGAGAGCAGAACATGCTTATTTATGGACTCTTAGTAATTCTTTCCTTTTTCTTTTCTTTTTTTTTAACCTGAAGAACAACATTATGGCTATTCCACGTCCAGGCTGTGGTGCACTGTAGGTAATGGAATGTGCTTTGAGTAAAAATGCAGCCACTGTTCAATAATTTCCCCTCAGACTCGACCTTTTCCATTCCACACCAGACAACTCTGATGGTATACGTTTTTAGAGACTATGTTCAATTGAAACATTTTTTCAGCTCTAATAACATAATTGTGGCGGATCTTCCTGCATCACATTTATCTGTTTTCATCTGAATATTATTTTTATTATTTTGTGCTTCGCTTCAGGTTGTAGTGTGAATAGAAAAGTAATGAAAAGTGTTCGAGATATATATCTCTTAATCAGCCATATTACGTTTAATTGGAATTAATACTTAAAGTGGAATGTGAAATCTTTCACCCCCATCACCCCCCCAGACACACACAGGGAGGGAGAGCGAGAGAGAGAGAGAGAGAGAGAGAGAGAGAGAGAGAGAGAGAGAGAGAGAGAGCGAGAGAGAGCTCTTGTATTTTATTCTCTTTTGTATCAGGTTTGAAGAATAAATAAAACATGAATGGAGATGGATGGTTGGTGTCTTTATTTATTTATTATCTGATTTTTGCAGGGTCCGTGTGGGTTATGGTATAAATTGTCATTTCTTGAGTAATAGAATCAATTGATGACATCAGGGAGAAAAGTGAAGCTGTGTGTACATAGGATTGGTCAGACTTTCTTTTGGAGCAGGTCGGATTGATCAAAGTTGCTTTGAGTTCTGTGAGAATCATGAATCAATTCAAGGTGGGTGGGATCAGTGAAACTGGTGGTAGTAACTATGGAGGTGGGTGGGATCAGTGGATTGATGGTAGTAACTACGGAGGTGGGTGGGATCAGTGGATTGGTGGTAGTAACTACGAAGGTGGGTGGGATCAGTAGATTGGTGGTAGTAACTACGGAGGTGGGTGGGATCAGTGAAACTGGTGGTAGTAACTATGGACGTGGGTGGGATCAGTGGATTGGTGGTAGTAACTACGAAGGTGGGTGGGATCAGTGGATTGGTGGTGTTAACTACGAAGGTGGGTGGAATCAGTGAAACTGGTGGTAGTAACTACGGAGGTGGGTGGGATCAGTGGATTGGTGGTAGTAACAACGAAAGTGGGTGGGATCAGTGGATTGGTGGTAGTAACTACGAAGGTGGGTGGGATCAGTGGATTGGTGGTAGTAACTACGGAGGTGGGTGGGATCAGTGGATTGGTGGTAGTAACTACGGAGGTGGGTGGGATCAGTGGATTGGTGGTAATTACTTCAGGTACAACGATATTTATAGATATTATTTTAGGAGATAGGTGGGCGGGATTTTCAGAATTAGTAAGAATTATTTTAGGGGTGGGTGGGATTGGATAGAATCCATAAGATTAGTTGGACTTGGTGGTATTATTTGAATTGATGGCAGTAGTGCAGGGATTGGGGAGAATTGATGGGATTGTTGGGATTAGTTGGAATTGCTTTGAAAGTGAAATGATTGGTGAAACATTTCTGAATATTGATGATTTTATAGTACTCATACATTTAACCATTTTATGCATAAAAGTTGTGGTTTCTGAGATTTCGGTTTCAAATATTTCTTAAATAAAATGTGTTTTGCAAAAATCATTTTCATTCACATCATTGATTCTGAAGATGATTTCACATTTTGTGATTGTATTTGTAATTTCTTTTAAAACACAGACCCCGTCAATGACATCACAGATAATTTCTGATTATTCCAAAGTAGATTGCTTCATAATCATGTGAAGAACATGAGCATAAGGAAAAAACACACAGCACACAATGTTCTGCAGAAATTTCCAAAATGTGCATTTATAATATTAAACCCCTGTGTGATATGTATGCAAGTTAGTATGTAACCCCTGAGGAAACAATCAGCAGTCTCATACGTATCACAAACAAACAAACAAACAAACAAACAAACAAATCCAGGTAACCATTGATAAATATCTCCGTGATCAAAGGA